>OX438808.1:18550510-19150510 GCA_949316475.1 Hypomecis punctinalis | reverse complement strand
ATCATGTATCGATATCATACTAAAATTCGGTAGTGGATACTGGATACTTTACTGGATCTAGATTGCTGGTTGTAGTCATAATCATAAATGCCTCTAAAATAGGATGGATCATAAGCATTGTTATGATATTAGAGATTTCGTCCGTAGGGGAGAGCGAGCAGCTGCCTACGTTTTGCCTACTCCAGAAAATATAATGTAATATTGACTTTCGTTTTTGGCGATGGGAAAATAAATTCCTAGATTGGGCGAGGCTTTTTGTGCTTTCACTTAGTTATGGCCACGCCACCAGTGCGATCCTACGTTCTTAGGTCATCTGTCCTCATTGTAGGTATTTATTTTAGCCTTCAACTGCATAGAGTTTAAAGTTAATTGTTTAAGAGTATTAAGAGTAAAATAAGTAACGTACTGGTGTAAACTGTAATGTTATTTATTAAGGAAATAAAGAATTGAATTGAATTGAATTGAATTAACTGAGTAAACTATATTTTTCCACTTTATTTTACTTTATTGTCGGTATAATTAAAATTGAGACTGACTACTTAAGACGTATAAGCATTGCCATTCAGCGTGGCAAAACTGCATGCTGGGCACGCTGCCGACCGGCAGTGGATTATTTTTAGATCTTTAAGAGTATGTGGATGATCCAATTGCTTGTTATGTAGTAGTAATTTATGTAGTATTAGATTATGTAAGACTTACTTATCTGCCAACCACCCCGACAGCAACGAAGAAATAATCATGCCACCGTTATGGACACTTCCCACAAGAGTAGCTTTCCAAGGTTGACATGCAAGATCAAACTGAAAATGAAAATCAGTTCTTTAATATTTTTTTACAATGATAACTTACTGCTGTGAATGCTAAAAATACTACCTCTAAGTCTAAGGAAATTAAGTGTTCTATGTTAGCTGTAGATACTGCCAAAATTGGCAGCTTGCAAAAAGGTGTTTTATGGAATTCAGATCTTCGTTTCAATTTATTACCTACTATAGTTATACAAATACAAACACATGCACAACACACACAAGCACAACACACACACACACACACGCACAACACACTCACATACATGCTCAACACACACACACACACTCACATACACACGCACATACATGCACAACACTCACTTACACACACAATAGTAGCACTGCAAACCCTGACTCTCATGAGATCTCATGTATTGCAGTGCTATACACACGTGCACACACACAAACTATACATTTCTGCGGATACTGCAGTCAATACTCTTCCGAACAAGTATATACTATATGTTACGGCGCCTTAGAGCTGCCTACTTTTCTATTCACCCTCATTTACCGACTCCTATGTCCTACCCTCATCTTTCCTAGACGACGACCGCCTAGGTACGTTTCGTGGATAGGTGAGACGCGCTGTTTGCTTTGGCGAACAGTCTGCCCTTGACCGCCGGACAGGGTGCATTCATCACCGCTCCGCGCAATTGTGATACGTGTCCTGGACGTAGTCTCGTTCCGCAAACAAATACAGTCCACTTCAAGCCGCTTCGCGACTGCCTGAAGAAGAGCAACCAGGATCAAGGTTCAGCAGCTGTGCTCACCGACCCGGAGTATTCAGGTTAGTCGTCGTCTTCCCGCACCCCCTTTGTGTCCCGCGCGATCTGCCATAATACTTGGTGGCCGCGCTAACACTTTTTCCTGTTCCTTCGAGCCTAGATATCCCGCATTTTCCTGGTTCTCTAACCAGATATACCGCAATTCGGGGCCATATTACCTACTGGTTTCCATATTTCTCCTCATTTCTTCCAAAAAGTAGTCATTTTCCGCTTTTTATTTCGTAATTACATATTTTTTCTCACCATTTATTGCAACTGTGGGTATTGTGCAAAAATTTATTCTGTTTGAAAACCGCGTATTAGGTTCTTTCTCGGTCTCCGCTTATCTATAGCCGCGCATTGTACATGTTTTAGGTACTGTGCAACCATTAATTTGATTATTTCGTTTATTTGTTTTCGTGATTTACCGCAAATTTAAAAGTAGTCGTTCATAATGGCTACTCGCCTAAAAGAAAAAGACGCAATAGATTTGGAGATACCGCTCGATAAATTGCAAGTCAAACGTTTAACTTTAATTGGCAAACGCGATGCTATATTTTCGAGATTACAGCAGGTGTATAATCGATCCTTAAATGCTTTCACCAACGACACAGAAAAGGATTTATTTTTATGCAGCATGATGTCACTCGATCGTTTGCAAAACGAGTTTACTGACATTGTGGACGAAATTAATGTCATTGAGTTAACACTGAATCCTAAGTACCAAGTTAATTTTCAAACCCTTAATGCGTTTGAAGATATGTACTGCCGCTGTAAGTTTGTTTATGAAAAGCTTAATCCGCCCGCTTCGAACGTTAAAGCTACTAATTCTGTCACGCCCCCGCAATGTAACTCAGTGAAGTTGCCAAAACTTGAATTAATGCCGTTTGATGGTAATCCAATGCATTGGAAAATGTTTTATGAGTCATTCACCCAGACAATTCATAACAATACTAATCTGAGCGATCACGAAAGAATCCAATATCTTATAAATAAACTCAGTGGTCGAGCGCTGTCTGTAATATCAGGAATCGTACCTAATAGTGAAAACTATCGCCTTATCTATAACACACTTGTGGATAAGTATAACGATGAACGCTCGTTAGCGACTTCGTATTTTCAACAGCTGATTGACTATAAACCTAATAATACCGCTTCCGCAAAAAATCTAGAAACATTTTTAGATAAATTCTGCTCCGCAGTCTCGAGTTTACATTCTCTAAAACTCAGTAATTTATCGGATTTTATGTTATTACAACTGGCTTTAAAACGACTCGACCCAAGTACCGCTCGCGAGTTTGAAAATCACGTCAGAGGTACATCTATGCCTAGTTATGATGAACTAATTAAATTTGTACGCGAACAAAGTAAAATATTAGAACGCACTGCGACTACATCTGTTCGTTTTTCGGAACATAACAATAACAAAAGATCTACGCATTCTTTCACTGCATCATGTGTACAAGGTCAATGTTCTTTGTGCAAAAGGGAAGATTGTGATGTATCCAAATAAACGTACATACAGCACATAAGAGGGACGCCTCACACCTAATCGGTCAGCCGAGCGGTGCGGGCGTCACCTGTGTGTTAATAGTACTTACTGAAGTAATCTGTTGTTTTATTGGGTGTCTTCTCGAGGACATCACATTGGCGACGAGGAATAGCGCAGTAAGTAAAATTTCACTCAGTGCGTGCTTACAGAAATTGGTCAACAGCAAAATAGTTATTTCTCAAAAAAAAAGATACCTATGTACCTACTTAGTACTTGGGATGAACAAATGAAGTGAATCATTACTATTGTAAGTGAAATTATTTTTGTCCCTAGCATTTATTCTACTAAAACATCAATGCGTGGGGTTTTAAATAATAAAAAATAGAGATAAAACAAAAGAGTATTGTCATGACCATGGATGTAATCATTATAAATGGATGTGCAGTAGGTACAGTAACTAGTTTTCAAAAATAGTCTTTGTTTTGGTTTATGCATTTTAAGAAACTGACTATTGCAACAGAGGTTTAATTAGTGTTTGTGCCTATCTTGTTACGATTATTATGTGCTGGTTGACGGAATACTATATATTATTATAGTTGCTCAACCTACATAGTAAATTCTAAATGTTATAGACGAAGCCACGCCCGCCATTTTAGAAAACATGCTGGTTTCAGTTTTTCAACTATATTTCTAATTCACTTATTTCTTGCATCCGTAACTAACTCTATAAGTAGTTTGTATCAAACATAAACTTACCATGAATAAGCTCGCCTGAGCTGTATAGTCAGTATAAACAAAATGAAACCTACTTACACTAAGTTTATTCAGCGATTCTTTGTTGTTGTAATAGACTGAATATGGTATAGTTGGTGACCAATTCTGTTCGCAAATATGCCCCTGTCGAATGCTGATGCGATTAAGGTGCCACTTCGATGATTCTGATGATTCTGATGATCGCAAAAGGTATCTACACGACCAAGTACCAAAATGTTCCAACGATGTCATCGTCAAAAGTTCCACTTCATTTGAAGCAATTGTATGAAAATACAAAAAACCGAAAGGTCCAACGATGTCATCGTCAAAAGTTCCACTTCATTTGAAGCAATTGTATGAAAATACAAAAAACCGAAAGGTCCAACGATGTCATCGTCAAAAGTTCCACTTCATTTGAAGCAATTGACAAGTTTTCATATTTCACATGGCTATGAAATTCCAAAACCATTTCGGGGTATTGCGACTCTGATAATTTTGCTTATTTTTTCAAAAATTTTAGTGCAGTAATTACAAAGATATTAAATAAAAACTCTTATCCAAGCGGTGCTCGGATTTATAGTATAAGTTCAGTAGCCTATGATAAAAAAACACTAGCATTATAAAATGACAGTTGACAGTGACATTACGTTTCGTTTTATCATTTTCAGCATCATCACTTTTTTTCAGAGATTCTACTAAAAGTATCGCTAAAATCAGTGTTGCCTACGAAATATTTGAGAGCCTACTAAATCGAGCCCTAGAACTACCAGAAATCCATTATAATTTTGAACGTGTTACAGAATACTGTTATGAATTACTTGTTAAAATTACTACATTATAGTTTTGTTTGAAACAGTCCTTTTTTATCAATCATTATTTTTTTAGAAATATTCCACACATAAAATTACTTGCTACATAAAATCTGATTTAAGTCAAGTGAAAAATGCAATATTACTTTCTCCTTAATTTGATTTAAGTTTTCTATTTATTACAACTCTACATAGGTTTAGGCTCATAAAATGTACTAAAAAGTAGAAATCTACCAAAAGTTGTCACGCTGGATTGCACAATTTGTTTGTTGTCATTGCCAGTGCCATGACAGTGACGTGACAGCTACGCTAAAGCTTGACTTTGGCAGTTATAGATGTTTTTTTTTAAAGTGACTTCAGTAACATTTAATATACATCCTAAATCATGCAGTTACGTCCTTTTAGAATAAGCTCTTTTACAAAAAATATTTTTTCGGAAAATATAGGTCTAATTGAAAAAACAAAAAATATGTGTACCTTATTTTACAATAATCTTTCAGAAAAAAAATTAAACTAATGACGTTAAAAATTTGAAATGTTGTCAATTGTATGAAAATACAAAAAACCGAAAGGTCCAACGATGTCATCGTCAAAAGTTCCACTTCATTTGAAGCAATTGTATGAAAATACAAAAAACCGAAAGGTCCAACGATGTCGTCGTCAAAAGTTCCACTTCATTTGAAGCAATTGTATGAAAATACAAAAAACCGAAAGGTCCAACAATGTCATCGTCAAAAGTTCCACTTCATTTGAAGCAATTGTATGAAAATACAAAAAAAAAAAAAACAAATGTTCCAACGATGACATTGTCCAAAGTTCCACTTCAAATTGAAGCAATTGTATGAAAAACAAAAAACCAAATGTTCCAACGATGACATTGTCAAAAGTTCCACTTCAAATTGAAGCAATTGTATGAAAATACAAAAAACCAAATGTTCCAACGATGACATTGTCAAAAGTTCCACTTCAAATGAAGCAATTGTATGAAAATACAAAAAACCAAATGTTCCAACGATGACATTGTCAAAAGTTCCACTTCAAATTGAAGCAATTGTATGAAAATACAAAAAACCAAATGTTTCGACGATGACATCGTCAAAATTTCCACTTCAAATTGAAGCAACTGTAAGAAAATACAAAAAAAATAAGTTCCAACGATGATATCGTCAAATGTTCCAATTCAATTTGAAAGTTCAACTTCAAATTGAATCAATTGTATAAAAGTTAAGTACAAATTAGTCTAATTTACAATTTGGTAATAACAATGAAAGTTTTACTTTGTCCTAAATTCCTAATACTGTCTATCGTAATCGGAATAAGCTGTGCCGTGAATTGTACCTATGAAAAATACTTAGGGAGATGTTTACATAATACCTTGAGATATGTTTACATAATACCTTGAGATATGTTTACATAATATCGAGATAGCTACCTCGTAGGTAAAGTCGGTTATTTTATAACGACGATGCAAATAATACCTGGAACTAGACACACTATGTTTTAGTTAATAACGTAATTGCCATAGGAAATAAATAGCTGGTAGTTTAGAAAATAATTTGTATTTAGCCAACATCACCTTGTCTGCAATTAACTGTTATAATTGTCGCTGAAATATTAAAAAATCAAAACTCAATGGCAATTTAATTCACTATTAATAAAACAAGAGCCAGACGAAAAATTTGAAAAAAAAATATTCGTCTCAGACAGCAAAGCTCAAAATGAATCAGAATCAGAAACTTTTGTTGACGTATTATAATTAAAAATACAAAATCTGTATAATAATACACAGTACCGCCAACAATAGGTCTCGTTATACAATGCAAATACATATTAACGTGTACAAAATTGAAACGAGTATGATGTAACTTTAGTAAAAAAGACGACAATCTCATTGAGCAGATAACTGGAAAATGTAGCTCTAAAACTTAAGGAAAATATTTTGAAACTAGGAGATACGGCAACAATAGAAAAATCATAGTTTATGCAAACTCTCTCGAAACGGTAGAACGGCAGCTAACCGACATCCAAGACAGGCAGGCAAAAAAAAAAAAAAAAAAGGCAACAAGCACATGCCTTAATAAAATTGACACAAAACGTACAACAAAACATTAAAAAAGAAACAAAGTCCTGCCGCCGCCGTGGCAAGAAAATCACAGAAGTGACAATAGTCCTGCACTCCAATTAACGCTATCTGTCGTAAGTGCGGATTAAAGGCCATTTCCAAAAGAGAGCTAGACCAAATAAAATAATAAATAGCATCGACCTCGCTACAAACAACCACAACATAACAAAAAAGTCTAAAGTCGAAGAAATACCCAGGAAAAAAGAAACTTCTGAGGACTATATTATATCATATTTTACTGGATATTTGTTCATATCGATGACGACGCAACAGTTGGTTGCCAAGTAGGATACCAGAAACCATCGGGAAAATCCAAAGTTTCCTGGGAATAATTAATTTCGTTGAGAAATGGATTCCAAATTATCCACCTTTGAGACAACTATTGCGTCAAAAAAGTGCACAAAAATACAAGTATTACAGAATTTTCGCAAAATGAACAAACACAAGCTTTTGAACAATTAAAAAAAAAAAAATTCAAGCTAAATTCCTACACTTGGCTATTACGAGCCCAAAAATCGGACCCAAGTCATCGCTGGTGCAAGTCCTGTAGGGTTAAGGGCTGTTCTAGTTCAACATGATGATAGATGACCTCATATCATTGCTTTTGGACACAAAAGTTTATCTGATGTTGAAAAAAGTATTTTCAGACGGAAAAAGAAGCATTAGTTTTGGTTTGAGCAATCAAACATTTCCATATGTACTTACATGGGAAAAAAATGAGCTCGTAACAGACCTTAAGAATAGAAAACCCTAGAATAGAAAACACTTTATTGTACACAGTAAAATATAAGAAAACAGTAATACATGAATAAGCCTCTCGAAGTAATTTTGGCACGCGATCGAAGCTTTGTGTGAGAATTGAACGCTGGGTTTTTCGATTACAAGATTACGACTGTAGAATAATCTACAAACCTGGGAAATAAAAAAATAAAATAAAGCAGACCCATTAGCCCGTTTGTGTAAAAACACTCGGAAGCCAAATAGTCTTCTAGTAGACGAACATCATATAAACCAGATAGTTCGATAAGCACGACACGTAGCATTATCATTAAGAGCAATCATTGTCGAGTCAAATAATGACCACGATTTTAAATTAGTCAAAGACGCTTTAATGAACAATGTGCGGCAACCTTCCGTAAATAATTATAAATTATTTCAACATGAACTCTGGCTACATGACGTCATTTTACTGAGAGGCAATTGAATTGTAATACCCACTAAGCTGCGCAAACAAGTTTTAGAAGCAGCACATGAGGGTCATCCGGCATAGTCAACATGAAAGCTAGGCTTCGTACAAAAGTCTGGCGGGCAAAAACTAGACAAAGACGCCGAAATTACCGTAAAAAGCTGCAGAGGCTGTACTTTGGTCTCGGGTCCAAATCCACCAGTACCAATGAGAAGACGTGAACTTCTATCCAAAGCTTGGGGAAACACCATCCGAACTTTTCTACGGGAGGCAGTTTCGAGACAAATTACCTTTTTTAACAGACCTCGAAAATAATAACGATGATTTAGAAACCAGAGATCGCGATAAAGAAATTAAAGAGAAAATCAAATTACACGAAGATAAAAAAAGGGAAGTTGAAGATAGAGAATTAGAAATTGGCGAAAAAGTCTACGTAAAGAACTTAACAAAAGAAAACGAATTGGTCCAGAAATTTATCCCAACACCCCACACTGTCGTCAGCGCTGAAGGAAGTGACGTAAACGTAAGGAATGAGGAAATTGGCCAGGGATACAGGAGAACTATTATTCGTCTGAAGAAAGTTAAGGGACAATGGAAAATATTAGATCAGAAGGGCACATCATGTTAAGAAGGTTCTTTGATAGATGTAACAATCGACTTACAAATTCTGATTTTAATTAAAAAACTGTATTAGCTTATAATTGTCAAAATTTATAAAAAGGAAGAGATGTGATGTATCTAAATAAACGTACATACAGCACATAAGAGGGACGCCTCACACCTAATCGGTCAGCCGAGCGGTGCGGGCGTCACCTGTGTGTTATAGTACTTACTGAAGTAATCTGTTGTTTTATTGGGTGTCTTCTCGAGGACATCACAAAGATCATTATCACATGTACAGGTGCCCCGCATTTGATAAGCTTTCAATTGATGAAAGATTCGCTTTCATAAAACAAAACAAAGGCTGCACTAATTGTTTAAGTCTTTCTCATATTTATCCTGAGTGCAAATCGATTCACAAATGTTTTAATTGCAAATGTAATCATCACACAAAATTATGTAGAAAGCTATTTTCCCGCGAAAATAATAGCTCGCATATCGCTTCACCTTCACGGGAGCAATCTGGCAACGTCGCGCGTTTCGTGCCTTCATCCGCCCCGCATCAGCTTAAAAAGCAATCTGGCAACAGCGCGCCCTTGCCTCCTGCATCGCGTGAGTCGAGCGATGCCTACACGCATGTACGAGTACCTACGGCGTCTCAATCAAAACAACCTAATGTTACACTTTGCAATAATGTTACGCAATCAGCTGATACTACCTGTTTACTAGGAACCGTGCAAGTTTATGCTACCGATTTAAATGGTCAGCAACACATGTTACGTGGTTTGATTGATTCTGCGTCGCAATCTAATTTTATAACCGCGAATTGTTGTTCTAAACTAAATTTACAATGCAAAAAGGTTGCTAACACTGTTGTTAAGGGTATAGGTTCCGCGTCAAATCCTATTAAGGGGATAATTTCCACAACTGTGCACTCGAGATTAAATAATAATTTTGTATCGATTGATGCTTTTGTTATTGACCGCATTACAGATAATTTGCCTTCTGTAAAAATCGACATCTCGCGTCTATCTTACCTTAATTACCTACCGCTCGCTGATAACCGCTATTATGAACCGTCTGAAATAGACATTCTTATTGGAGCTCCGCTATTTTCTGATATTTTATTATCAGGCCGCGTCGCTGGCCCACCAGGGTCTCCAACCGCACTCGAAACCATATTTGGTTTTATCGTAATCGGAAACGCTTCTGTTTCACCCGCTCATGTCAACCATGACTCCGCTTGTGATGATAATCTCTAATCTCAAATATCCCTCTGCGCCTTCGCAGAAGAACCGCGACTGGATCATCTTCTCCAGAAATTCTGGCAACTTGAGGAAGTTCAGTGTGAACCTACCTTAAGCCCCACCGCTCTTGAAAATGAACGAATTTTCACAAATAATTATTCCCGCGATTCTAATGGACGCTACTCTGTCGCGTTACCTTTCTCATGCGATCCCGCCACCGCTCTCGGTGACTCATACCAAAACGCTAAGAAGCGCTTTATGTATTAAGAACGCAAGCTCGTCGCTTCACATTCGCTACGAGTGGAGTACGATGCCATAATAAAGGATTACCTACAGGAAGGTTATATCTCATTGATCAACAATGACGATCATTTCTCTGGTTATTACATACCACACCACGCAATCGCTAGGCCAGATAAGACTACAACTAAATGGCGCATGGTTATGGACGCGAGTGCTAAGACAGAATCGAAACTGTCTCTCAATGACATCTTATACACCGGAGATAATCTACAAAATGACCTATTCTTAATTCTTTTAGATTTCCGCTTCTATCCGATCGCTTTCACATCAGATGTGAAGCAGATGTACTTACGAATTTTCGTAAATGATGACGATCGTAAATATCAAAAATTTCTTTACCGGTTCGATCCATCATTACCGCTAGATACCTACCAATTTAACCGCGTTTGTTTTGGTCTGCGTAGCAGTCCTTTTCAAGCTATGCGAGTACTACGTCAGCTGTGCGCCGACGAGCGCGCTCGCTTCCCGCACGCCGCTAATGTTATCGAAAATAATACCTACATGGACGATATATGCTATTCGATGCCATCATTGTCTAGTTGTTTAGAACTCCGCGACGAACTCCGCGACTTGCTCAAGGCCGGGGGCTTTGCCTTAGTTAAATGGTCTAGTAATACGCCGCAGCTTACAGAATCGCTTCCAATATCGGATCGTCATTCCGCTAATATTGATTTCGATGACTCAGACTCGAGTTTAAAAGTTTTAGGCCTACAGTGGTCACCCAAATGCGACGACTTTATGTTCACTGTGAACATCGAAGATCGACCTGTAACGAAACGCAATATCTTATCTGTAATCGCCCGCCTTCACGATGTTTTAGGTATTATTTCTCCAACGATCCTTCAGGCTAAATTAATTTTGAGAAAACTGCAAGAACTGCAACTCGATTGGGATGCTAAACCGCCAGCCGATGTTGTAAATATTTGGCAGAACTATGTTCGTGAGTTACCATGCATTCAAAAACTGCGCCTCCAGCGTCACTTAGGCGTTGAAGAAAATTCAACCGTTACGATTGCGGCCTTTTCAGATGCCAGTGAGCTAGGATACGGATGCGTAGTGTATGTAAGAATACATTGTGATTCTAATTCTGAACCAATCACTCGTTTAGTGTGCGCTAAATCTAAAGTCGCTCCGATGAAAACAATTTCGATCGCCA
Organism: Hypomecis punctinalis; assembly: GCA_949316475.1. Lineage (NCBI taxonomy): Eukaryota > Metazoa > Arthropoda > Insecta > Lepidoptera > Geometridae > Hypomecis > Hypomecis punctinalis. Next base: position 19,139,272 of record OX438808.1, on the reverse strand, counting down.
GGTTAGAACTTTGCGCGTGCCTACTCATGGCAAAACTCGTTCGCCGCGTTCTCGATATCTACGAAAAACGACATACCATCGACAACGTATTTTGTTTTACTGATTCAATGGTAGCGTTGCAGTGGATTACGGCATCACCGCACAGATTTAAAACTTTTGTTGCTACGCGTATAACAAAAATCATCTCCGCGATTCCCGCTGATTCTTTCCGACATGTACCTGGAAGTGAAAATCCTTGTGCTGACGCTTTGTCGCGAGGATTATCGCCTGCACAGCTTCTTGATCATAAACTGTGGCTCACAGGTCCCGCTTGGCTGCGCGATGATTTGACGAGTTGGCCAGTCAAGTCAGTGGTTCCCGCTAAAATTGATTCAGAATTACCTGAATCAAAGAAAATTGTTTCGCTTCCTGTAATTCAACCACAGGCCGAAGTTCTCAACCCGCTGTTAGAACTTGCTGGACGCGTCTCGTCCTGGCTAGTACTGCTACGAACCGTCGTGAAGATTTATCGCTTCATCAAGAAGCTACCGCGTGCCAAATGTTTTTCCGCTGATGATATTAGCTTCGCTGAACTACAAATTTTAAAAGCTGTTCAAAAACATTATTTCGCAGACATCATTCAAAATTTAAACTCGGATACTCGTTGTCCTCGTGCTATTCAACGGCTCGTGCCATATTTAGATTCTGATGGACTTGTACGAGTCGGAGGCCGTCTCCGAAATGCCGATTTGTCATACGATCAGCAACATCCAATTTTATTACCGCGAAAAGACCGCATAGTCGAGTTATTAATTGTTTACTATCACCGCATAAACTGCCACACTGGGCCAGTTGCTCTAATGTCGATTCTTAGACAACGTTTTTGGATTCTTTCCTGCCGCAATATTGTCCGCTCAGTAATTCATAAATGCAACTTCTGTTTCAAAACCAAACCTAAACCGAGATTTCCGCTCATGGGAGATTTACCTGCCTGCCGCGTAAACGAGGCCAAGACCTGGGCTCACACTTCTTGTGACTATGCAGGTCCGATTTCGATTTTACCGCAAAGAAAGCGTGGCGTACGCTCTATCAAAGCGTATTTGCTAATATTTGTCGACAATTTGACGACTTCTCTGAGTACATGTTCATTCCTCTCTGCATTCAAACGTTTCCTTGCGCGACGTGGAAACGTTTCTGTAATGTATTCGGATAAAGGTCGATCATTTTTGGGCGCGAAAAACGCATTATCAGAGATCTACACGCTCGTAGATTCTGACAAATTCCATAAGGCGCTATCAGACGAATTGTCCGCGCACCGCATTACTTGGCGATTCAATCCACCAAGAGCTGCTCATTGGGGAGGGGATTTTGAGATCTATGTGAAGGCATTTAAGACTCACCTTGCGCGAACCATAGGTTCACAGTTGCTGACCTATGAAGAAATGTTAACCGTACTTACGCAAATCGAAAGCGTCATTAATTCGCGACCGCTAACTCTTCTCAGTGAGGATCCTTCTGAACCCACTGCTTTAACTCCAGCACATTTTTTAATGGTTTCACCTCTGAAACATTTACCCGCGTGCGCAGCTACAGACGAGCCCGCACACTTGCTAAAACGTTATGCTTTACTTGATCAAATGGTTCAGTCGTTCTCAAAACGCTGGAAATTGGAATTCTTACATTTGCTACAGACTCGTGGCAAATGGAACACGCCTTCTAATCCTATTCAGGTAGGCTCCGTGGTGCTTATCATTACTGACAACCTCCCACCGCTTTCCTGGCCCCTAGGTGTCGTCGTCGAGACTATCCTAGGCGCTGATGGAATCTGCCGCGTTTGTTTAGTAAAAACCGCAAACTCTTTGTATAAACGACCAGTCGTTCGTTTATGCACTTTACCCACGCAATAAATAAACTTCTTATTCAACCGCTAACTTAATTCAACCGCTAACCTTATTCAACCGCTAACTTTATTCAACCGCTAACCTTATTCAACCGCTAACATTATTCTAACCGCTATTCTTTGACCGCATCTTTTCCTTCACTTAAAAACCAATGGTTTTTAGGCCGGGGGCAATGTTACGGCGCCTTAGAGCTGCCTACTTTTCTATTCACCCGCATTTACCGACTCCTATGTCCTACCCTCATCTTTCCTAGACGACGACCGCCTAGGTACGTTTCGTGGATAGGTGAGACGCGCTGTTTGCTTTGGCGAACAGTCTGCCCTTGACCGCCGGACAGGGTGCATTCATCACCGCTCCGCGCAATTGTGATACGTGTCCTGGACGTAGTCTCGTTCCGCAAACAAATACAGTCCACTTCAAGCCGCTTCGCGACTGCCTGAAGAAGAGCAACCAGGATCAAGGTTCAGCAGCTGTGCTCACCGACCCGGAGTATTCAGGTTAGTCGTCGTCTTCCCGCACCCCCTTTGTGTCCCGCGCGATCTGCCATAATACTTGGTGGCCGCGCTAACACTATATTTTATTTTATTTTTTATTATTATTATATCTTATTCTGCGAATGTAGTTGCCTGAAGGTAAACAGTACCTACAATACAAGCTTTTGTTTAGTGTAGGTTCTGTGTACTAACTAGATTTGTATCCGCTAGCCGATAATATAAATATGTAAAGTAAGTAAGTTCGTATAGGCCGGGTGGCTAGCCCTTGTGTCAGAGTTTTTAGGCCGCCTGAAGGCCTCTGATATGGCTAAACGGTTAAACAACCGGGACCTACAATTTAACGTGTCATCCGAGCCACGGTAGCGCTCAGTTGGAAAATATAAATATGTGAATAGTACTTATATCAATTTGATTAATAAGTGGCAATATCATGCAATAAAGAATTTACTCTTCCTATTAGAACCTTCGATGACGAGAATGACTGCTCAGGGGCAATTTCCAAATATCTCTTTTGGGGATACCCAAAATGTACTGATAAGTACAACAGAAAACCTACTCCAGTGATACTGGTAACCAGCAACGTTTGGCTTTATTCTTGTGATTTGATACTTTTGGTAGAGATGACATACAGAGACATAAGGCCCAATTATGAAGGCGCCATCGTAAATTTTATAGCAACGTAAAAAGTGATCTCTCTATCAAATGCCTGAAGTGAAAAAGAAACAGAAATATTTTAAATTGCTACTATAACTACGATGGCGCCTTCATAATTTTGGGCCTACAATAATAATATATTTTCAGCTTCAAATCTGACAACAAATGTCTCTATCAGAATTATCAATTGAGATAACTCTCCATGGGGAAAATCTTATATGTTTAATTACCTTGATAATATATTTTTTATATTATACATAGTAGGACATTTGGCGATGAAAAATGATGTTACGGGCGAAGCTAACCTAGAAAATACCTATTAGAAAGTGCTCTAGATCCCTAACTATAACTAAATACCTAACTAGAACTAGATACATAAATTGTAAATTTTGTAATGATACTTAAAATACTTACTTCTGAAACTATGGAATTGTTGTGTTCATAAATCCATTCATGGCAATCTTCATACGTTTCATAAAAAGTTCGTTTATTGCAAGTAGAGTTCGCGAGGTATTTCGTGGGATCTATCACTGGACGTTTACATGCTGTCTCCACATTGTGTGGCCACCAAGATGGTGTTTCGGTTGAAGAATTTCCGTTCTCACATTCTTTTACGCGGCACCTAAAGAGATTAAAAAAAAAATATTAGGTGATATCTTACACACGGTCTCTAACCCCAAACTAAGCACAGCTTGTAATATGGCTGCCAAAGACTTATATACCTACTACATAGACATAATAATAACATTTTTAAATACCTATTAGTAAGTAAGTTCGTATAGGTCTGGTGGCTAGCCCTGGTGTCAGAGTTTTTAGGCCGCCTGAAGGCCTCTGACATGGCTAAACGGTTAAAACAACCGGGACCTACAATTTAACCGGTCACCCATTCTTATACTGACCGTGCGGAACGTTGATCGGTGATCGCTAATAAACACGTAGTTGACGTAGTCAAACTACTCTACGAGCAGTACCTACCTATTAAATATTTAGATAGATAATTACAAATAACATCCAATAACAGAGCAAACACTTTTATTCATCACAATATAATTATTGCTTGCCCTGGGTGGGAATCGAAGCCACGCTTCCTTCCCTTCGACACAGGAATCAGGGTCACTAACCACTGAGCCAACGAGATGGAGCCATGGTGCTGTACTGTACCGGCCTTTTTAATAGTCCACTGCAGGACGTAGGCCTACTCACGAAGGATGAGGGTAGAGCCATGGGCGTAGCTATCAAAGGGCATCAATTGGTCATTTTTAACCTAGAAAATTCTTTGTCCACCCTCAGACAACTTGAAAGTCAATATAGTCTTTAGGTAGGTATATTTTTCTTGGGTGAGCAAAAGTTGGCAGCTTCCCCCTAGAGAAAATATAGCTATGTCAATGCGTAGAGCAGTGTTGATCTAGTAGTAATAACGCATGCCCGCTTGTCGAGAATTCAAATCCCATGGCCATACGTCAATTGAGAATAAAATTACAAAAAACATTCATTTTATACATTTTATAGTATACAAATTTCAATATGGATTTTTTACACAGTCACTTTTGGCGTCATAAACTCTTTTTCTATATCATAGAATGCCTGACCGACATGCCAGGGCTGTACTGGGCGCATCGATAACATTTTTGTGAAGTCCGTTATAGACTAATGTGCCCATGACGTGGGTCAGCTTCGTGGACTTCGTAAGTCTTCGTGTGTTTGATAGGCAAGAGTCTATCTTTGTGACGGGTGGTGAGTAGTTGGTCCTCACTCTTGCGTCTATACAAACTAAGGTTCACCCTCACATATATAGCAATCTACATAATCACTATAGATGGCAGTCTCAAAATCTCTAGTGAGACAAAAAATGGTCTAGCGGATTGGTCCTATGGAATGTGGGCCATGGTGCGGACGGCTCGTTTTTGACATATGAATGCACGATTCCATTCCGCACCTCTTGCCCATATCTCAGCCCCATATTGGAGTAACGAGTGTAGGTACCGTTGCGAAATAACACGAGCGAACGACGTCCCTGGATTCTAAAGTTCTTTGGAAATTGTGTACTGTGGGTATGGATTTTCACACCACTAGCGTTTCGGTGAAGGAAAATATCGTGAGGCAACCTTATATCCGGACAAGATATTCAATGGCCTGTCATGTGACATGATCACTAAACCGTACTGGGCTAACATAGTGGATATATGGTCCAATAATCCTCCGAAACTAGACCTATGTTAGCAGAAGGCCGATTAGCATAGCACGCTTTAGGTACACTCCGTACCTACACTGTGCCTACAGAGCGCTACCGTTTCTCTCACTTACATTTTACATTCTACTTAGGTATTCTTAGTGGAATCACTAATATAAAGATTTGGTGGAAATATGAGTAGATAGGTAAGTACTATTTACATATTCTATGGGAACAAACATAAGGAAGGTAGGTTACGTAATCTTTTAAATTAAAGCTTCTATACTTACCTTAATTATCGCGAAATAAAGATGAATACTAGGTAATTACAGTCATAATTATTTGAGTGCCTAAGTATTGTAAAATTGTAAATGTAGCTCTGTACCTACTTATGGAATTAGTTTACAGTTTATATCATAGGTCGGTATTTTATTCTCCTTTTCGACATTTCTGTTTTTAATATTCTTTTTTCTATTTTATTTTTGAATAAACTTTTTATGCCACCTGCTCGAAAATGACTCATTATATGTCGTACAATCTCAACGTGTAATAAGTCACTATTGTTTTAACACAATCTTGGGGGCTTATGGCAGGTCAATAATGTTGTATGAAACTCCCTAGGGAGTAAAGTGATTAAAATTTGGAATGTCTAATTCGTATGAAAATATCTTAACTTAGAGCATTTAAAGACATCGAAAAGAGGTTTCATTTTGTGAAATCGAATAAAGCCTCGTAACAACGGGCATCGTAAGGAGGCTTTATTCGATTTTAAGTATAGAATAAAACCTCTTTGGTGCCATGCCCGTATCAGTTCGATTTTATAGAAAAAAAAAAAACTATTTGCAATGCCCTTGTTAGGCTATGATAATCGAGCTGACCATGGTCTTATCTTATGTTTTTCACGTAGTATTTACATTATCTGTTTAATAACGGATTTTCTATGAAAAATCGTCGGTACATTCTAATTAGTTTTACTTTATTGTGAACAATACCGCGTTGCCTAGTGAGAACCTACACTTACTGAGTTTATGACGTAAGTACTCATATTCGTGTTATATTTTCTCGCAGGAGGTATGAAAAGTGAGTTACGCACCACTAGAACCAAGTCTGTCTTCGTCTTGGGCGACTTGAACCCCTCGCTCCACTCAGGACTCTGAATAATTCCCTCATTTCGCTCTGGAATTAACTTAAAACACTTAACTATAGAGTTAACTCCCGCCGCGTCAAGTGGGTACGTTCAGGGTCCAATATGTTGCCCGTGACGTAAGACACGACTTGGTTCTCTTGGTACATATAGCAGGTGCCCCGGTTGTGGCCACTGACACGGTTGTGGCCATTTTGGTGTCAAAAATATTGCATAAATAGTAATTATAAACAATGTAAGAACATAAATATTGTTTATGTGAATCTAAAATTAAAATTCAAAGTGGCCTCAAAGGATACTAAGATGACCACAACCGGGGCACCTGCCCTAATTTAGGTACTATTCTATTCATTTCATTTTATGCTGCGAAAAAGTCCGCGCTTTACCACCAACTCGTCCGATGGTGGCGATGGTAGACAGGTACAGACCGTTTCACTCACGCAGTCGCGACCCTCCACAGTAAATTATTGGTTTGCATTTATACGCGTAGACCTCATTTGTACACAACGCCTTAGTGTGCGTGTAGAGGCTAATAGTACAGAAAGTAAAAAATAAAAAAAATATGATCACTTAGGTTAGAGGATTAATACTCGTAAATATGGAGGGGCGCGCCTTCGTGAGTGAACAGATCTGTAAGCGACGCTGTGGTCGACGATGAAGCACGCAAACATTTAGAGAATAAAAATAATTAATAATTGTTATATCACAAACATACCTGTAAGTTACATCCTCTGCAACAAATATATAATTGCAATTCGACATCGCTACAAAAACTGCAGGCAATATAATTAGGAAAAACTGTATTTTTTGGAACAAACCGAATTTTTTTAACTCGTGCAAGGCCTTTAAACTTTCATTCGTTGTTGACTCCATTGTATTAAATTAATTTTAGAACACAGTTTTAAAATATGTTTTACTTAGTCAAAATAATAATTAATATTATTAAATTAATTTTAGAACACAGTTTTAAAATATGTTTTACTTAGTCAAAATAATAATTAATATTATTAAATTAATTTTAGAACACAGTTTTACAATATTTTTTACTCAAAATAATAACTAATATTAATAATTTAAATTAACTTTAGAACACAGTTTAAAATATTTTAACTCAAAATTATAATTCATATTATTGAATTAAATTAATTTCAGAACACAGTTTTAAATATTTTTTACTCAAAATAATAAAAATGTTTAACCAAAAAATACATAAAAATCGAATAAATGTTATGTAAGTACATAATTATTTTTAGAAGCACGTGTTTCTTTAATCACAGTTCGTAACGTAACATGATAGATAACTAGGCTTTATTTTTATGAGATGAGTACATAGTTACTGAGAAGAACACTGACGGAATTATTTCTCAAACTCTTATAGTATACTGACTTCAACGACGATATAGATGAATTCTTTATACCTTAAGTGCGGTTGTAAATACCTACATTATTATGGTGGGCGTAATCAAGAATTAACAGAGTAAACAAGAGAGAAAAGAGATAGGTAAAATAATATGTATTTATTATTGAACATGATGTGTTGTAGAGAAAATATTGCATATTTAATTACACAACGATTAAGTATATTTTTATTAGTGTTACAAGAAAATTTAATAATGAGTTTTGAGTTTGAATCGCCATTTGTTTATATTTCATCATCTACAGACTGAATATTTGCTCGGTCTGGAATTAAACTCGCGATTCTCAGCTGTTACCTCATTACCAAAAAACCTACAAACACGCTTCAAACACTGTTTTACGGTGCAAATTGCACGGTAAAACAGTGTGTACTGTTAAACATTGCCTAAAGAGTGCGTAAAACTTTTGTGGTAAGACGGTTAGCCTTTTAAGAAAGTTAAAGATAGCCGAACGTTCTATTGAGCATTAGGGTGGAGCGTCGCTGTATGGCTTTGCTCGGTGTCTCTCTGCGTCTCTGCAAAGCCGAATCAGGTGGGCGTTTTATGAACTTCGTGGTTTGGACGTATAGTAACTTTGACTAATTGTATGGAGAACCGCTATGTTATCTATGGAAGTTGCGAGTAGGTAGGTAGGTACTCCATACAAGTTGCGAGTAGGTAGGTACTCCACACAAGTTCCGTATACGCCCAACCCGTGCGAAGTTAAAAACGCTCCTCTGAGAGATCCCTTGACGAACCAAAGTTGCCGACAGGGTAGGGTTGCCCTCCGTCCGGGTTTCCCTGGATTTGCCCTAGATATGTCCTGGGAGCGTCGTTTGTAGTCCGGGTACCGATTCGCTAAATTCACCGTGCACTAACTATGTACCTACAATAGTAGATTGTATCATATGAGAGCAAAATAATTTATTATTTTATGGCGAGGGCGTTTTTTTGAACCAGGGCGAAGTGAGGGATTCTAGAGTAGAATATAGATTCCTGCACGTAGCCAGGGATTCAAAGTACGTCGCCCGAGCCAAAAATATATTTTGGGCCCTAGTGGTACACTCTACTTTTCATCACCTCTATGAGAAAATAAAAGGTGCCTCATATTTTATTGTAATGTTATTATTTAATAATAACGTAGAGCTAAATTGTAATTAAATGGTACCTAATAATAAAACAAATGAAAACTTATACATATTTACATTATTTTCATTCATTTTCTTGGCGATGAACACTAACATTACAAATACTTCCAAATTCAAAAAGTGCGCGGCAAAGTTCATTCCGGCGCACTTATTTGTTCCAAATTCAAAAAGTGCGCGGCAAAGATAATTCCGGTGCACTTATAAAGTTCCTTATAGAAAACACCACCTTTGGGCGCACTTAAAGGCGAACCAAGTAGTCATTTTCGAATAGATGTGATGAAAAATTCTTAAAGTTATATGGAATTTTATTACTGCCCTCCGAAGCAGGGCAGGAATGTTGTATGAAAATCCATTACTGCCCGGCTAGCTTTCTTTTGTTTTTTAGCAGCGAACATAAACAAAATACAAACGTCAAACCTCAAAAAGGTTTTGTATGAAATAATTAGAAAAAGAGGCGGACTTTTTTTTATTTTCTATTTTTAATTAAATGAGGATGGCAACCTTATTCTGCAATGCCAAAAAAAGCGCGGCAATTTATTTCGTTGCGTTTTGTTTTTAACTAAATTGATAATTTAACAGTACTTAGCTATTAATTTTCTAAACAATTTTCCAAAATGTCATTTGATAGTGAAAGTGACGATTTTGTAATGATGACGCCACCAGAAATAAAAAATACAGCCCAAGAAGTCATTAATAACTTACTTCCTAAACTTTAATTAAAGAAATATTGTATTTTATTTCGTCGTAGGTGTAGTATAAAGCACTATGTAAGTATCACTCGGGAGAAAGTTCTATTTCTGTTCTCGAGTTTCCATTAAGTCCGACGCGCAGCGGAGGGACAGACAGAGACAAACATAAATAGATCGTTACCTCCCCTCGGCGAACAATGTACTATTAATTAATATATATATATATATATATATATCCCAAAATATTTATAATTTTTATTTAATTGCCTATGGTAGTTGCGAACGCTCCATACAAGTTCCGTATATGACCAAACCGTGCGAAGTCGAAAAATCAGGTCCAAGATAGGTACTTATCCACCATGTGAGTCTAGTACGGGTAGGTAGGTATACGTCATGGAATTTTTGCTGGCCTGATCAACGATAGGAACGAAAAGTTCCCGAGTTGAACCATAATATACCTACTTAACGGCAAGCACAAGATAGGACGATCATTCACTAGGTTGGTAGATAGTTGAATACCAACTAATCGCAATCACAACATCGCGCTGGATAATAATTTAGGCCTTTTTTGTCCAAGGAAAATCCTTTATGGATACCACCGCGCCTCGGGGGTAGGTTTGGGTGGTTATGTGGGAGTCCCGCCGACTGGTCGGTATACCCACCAAAACCCTATAGTGTTCCACTTTTGGTGTCGGGTCTACGGGCACACTTTCGCAATCTTTCGCGGCCCCGACAGCGTCAGCCCCAGTCTGGCTCCACCTCGGAGCTTGCGCTCTACTCTGCGCCGTTGACGATGTGTCGGAACACCAAACACATCATCATCCTCCACTCGGGACCGAACCAGCAAGTGGACGTCAGGATAGCACCTGTATCCGAACGCCCTGGTCCCAGTGCAACGGGTCAGTTTAAGTGACCCCGCGCCTGCCACATCGGCTGCAGAGGATAGGGAGAGCGGCTCCACGCTACCTTTAAGCCAAAGCTTAGGGAAATGGGGCTGAAAATAGGCTATTCAGCAGAGAACATCCTATTGATAAAATTATGATATTTATTAATGATAGTAAAAACTAAAATTGATAAATTCACATCTGAATACGTCCATTCCATATATACCTCTGTGCCTGAGTCGGTGGAGTAATAGACTCCGCGCCACCAGTGCAGTCTGATAGACTTGGCGCCTCAATCGCTTAGTTCCTCAGTTCTTATCAAACAGTACTTAGTTTCCAAATCTTGCCGTCAGACTTCAATAGTGGCGCAAAGTCAAGTGCAGTGCGGGCGTGCCAAAGGAGCGCGTCACAATGGTAGAGCCCTGATTAATAATCTTCATTGGCCCTCCCGATCTTATTAATAAGAACTGTAAATGGCCAATGCCCGCATGCGCTTGCTATTGAATATTAATTTAACCCTCGACGTTAAAAGAGGGATACCTAATGATTATGATAATGTGTACTGTGCTGTGTGTGCGAGCGCGGTATCGTATCTATTCTTTAAAACATAAAAAAATGATGTACATACTTACCTACCTACTCAACCTAATAGCAGTCCCTACTAGAACCAGTGTATTAGTGCTATTACTAGTAGGTATTTAGTCATAGTGAAGTATACTTTCACTATGGTACCTAGTAGTAGGAACTAGGTTCCAAAACACGAGTTCCCAGTTTGGCAGCTAGAGCCACCAAAAACTAAGTAGGTTGTATATTGTAATTTCGAATAAATAACGAATTCTGTTTTTTTTGTATTTACCTCCATTGCATCAGGTTTTTTTTATACGTGTTATTATTATATTATCTTTTTTTGCTTTGATTTTTGACTTAACTTGAATAAAATAGGTTGAAAATGGGGTATTCTACCCACGAACCTCTACTAAGTATACAGATTCATGATCAAAGAAAATTACACTCAAGAGTTCATGATTCTACCTAACAATACTCAAATACACGCGAGCATATTTTGCCGGTAAGAAAAAAAAACATTGACAGCACAAGAGACGGCAGGAATTATGTCAGATTTTAAAACATAACCTCAAATTGCTCGAAATCTCGAACTTCGAAAGTCTTCTCTCATCTCATTATTATTTTTCTAAGTTGATTGCTCCAGGATTGGTGTTTTGTAGACCCAATACGAGTCTTCTAAATTAATCACCGTGGTTCTCTGAGATGGCGGGTTTTGAGATCAGAATATCCAACAGCAAGAAGGTAAATATTACGCCGGACCAGTAATATTCTGTGTTTCTCATTGTCGAGTTTTTTCAATTAAAATTACTTTTACAGGGAAAAGCTCTATTTGCCACGAAAAAATATGAACAGGATGACGTTATATTGGAAGAAGATCCTTTAATATCCTGCCAATTTTCTTGGAACGCTGCATACAGATACTTGGCGTGCGATTTTTGCATGAGGTTTGTGTTACCTTTCTTTTATTCTATTTATTGGAGAATTTCATCAAAATTATAGGGGCACAGACCAAGAAGTCAGTAAGTTAATTAATATTTCTCTATGTTGTATATAGTGTCGCTGTATAAAGCTATGTGTAAAACGTGCGATCTTTAAAAATGTACGCTCAGAGAAGCTCAAATTAAGGTCAGGAACTGGCTTATGGCTAGAATATACGCAGAAACAGAAGCGTTGGTTTAAGTTAACGATTGTGCCCTATAGCATACATTCATCATACACATATGTATGTATATGCGTCATTCCGTTTTGATCTGCTCTCGTCAATAAGACATACAGAAGTCGGTACTCATGAATCCATATCTCTCACATGCATGCTGACTGTAGCCGAATATATTATCATGCAAGTATACAAGATGCACACCCAGACAAGCCCTTACTGCTTAACTAAATATGCAGCCATTAATTCCTACCTACATACAAATATGACACGGTTATAAGCATACATATAGGTAGTTTAACTAATAGATAATTTGTTTAGTTTTTAGTTTTAAATAATGCTTTTATTTTATCTTTTACCGTTTCACATAGTCTAACGAAACTTATTACTACCTACCTGTATAATTTGGGCCACCGAGATACAGGCCTAGCCTAGTTTGGGGCCCGCTAGTAATAACTTGTTCCTTGTAAGTAATTTATCATATTAACTTAAGTGTTAAAACTTGGTACTATACCTACAAATATGTTAAATGATTTGTGTAATAATAAATATGTTATAAAATGTATGTAAGATACATAATATACATTTTATGTATCTTAGCTTAAGCTAAGATACTTACATTTTACAACATAGATAAGTTAGATAAGATAAGTTTATTTTTCTCACATCATACAATTTGCATCTATGTACATTATTATTACACAAATCATTTAACATATTTGTAGGTATAGTACCAAGTTTTAACACTTAAGTTAATATGATAAATTACAAGGAACAAGTTATTACTAGCTAGGCCTGTATCTCATTGTTAACAATGAGATTGTAACTGAATATACTTTAACCTCTATTTCAGGCCTCTGGAAACGCCAGAGCAGAATGTACGGCGTTTGGCATGCAAGCCAGACATAGTTCTGCCACATTCGGACTGCTACGACACTAACTTAGAGAGTGTGACCACTTGTAATCAATGCCAAGTTTTGTACTGTTCTGAAATCTGCCGAGATCGAGCATTTTCTACATATCACAGGACACTTTGTCATGATACAACTGACGCTCAGCACCCTATTATGGTTCTCGTAGAGGCCTGGAAGTAAGTTCTGGTTTCATTATAAACAATAGGCACGATGACTGGGTAAAATATCATTATATTTATAATCATAATTAGTCTGTGAGTTAGATTATCAAAAAATATTGGACACATTTTTACTTTCGTTAATAAAACATAAAACGACAAAGGTAAACATTGTCAAAGTTTGGGAGTGGGGGTTGTAACATCACCTCTTTTACCGAAGCCTATACAGGTATCTGTAAACCTATACATATGTATGGCTCTTGTAACGTCACGCGGAAATTTAATGAACAATATACATACATACATATTTTTGGGGACATTTCACACACGGCCTCTGACCCCAAACTAAGCAAAGCTTGTGATATGGCTGCCAGAGACTGATAAACTACTTATACATATTTTTAAATACATACTTATATAGATAGTAACTAAATAACACCCAGACACAGAGCAAACACCTACGTTCATCACATAAATACTTGCCCTGGGTGGGGATCGAACCCACGCCTCTTTGACCCAGTAGCTAGGGTCACTAACCACTGAGCCACAGAGGCAGTCAAATCAATATCTTCAGTCAATATCTTCATCAATTTTATAATATGTATCTAATATTTTTGCTAGTCTATCTGACGGACTAATTATATTTTTTAGTCATCATGCCTATTATCACAGCTAAACAAACATATCTTAAAATATATTGTCATATTTTAAAAAAATCTTGTCATATTTTAAAAAAATCTTATCATATATTAAAAAAATCTTGTCACAGTGTTTTTATAGAAATCCTCTGAAACAGCCTGACTGATTTTAAGTTTTCTTTTTTGTGTATATTTGATAGGTGATATTCATCACATGAGATGGTTATGGACAGTATCAAAACCTCAATTGATAAGATAAAAGTAAACGATAAAGAAATTAGAGAACCTAATAAAATAGCTTCATTAATGAATGCATACTTTATAAATCGCAATAAAACTACTGATTTCAATAACTCTATAAAACATACAATTACTGAAAGAAATCCAAAAAGCATTTTCATTTCACCAGTAACCTGTAACGAAATAAACAATATAGTAAAATCATTAAAAAACAAAAAAACAGCTGGCTACGACGGAATTTCTGTCCAAGTAATCAAGGAAACTATATAATTTATATTAGAACCGCTGACGTACGTAATCAATCTTTCGATTGAAACCGGTCAATTTCCAGATGGCATGAAACCGGCAATCATAAAGCCCATACACAAAAAGGGCTCAAAATCTGAAATGAGCAATTACAGGCCAATCGCCATACTGCCAAGCTTTTCAAAAATATTTGAAAAGGTTCTATGTGATAGAATTACGACATTTTTTGACTTGAACAAAATTCTCAATAGTAACCAGTTTGGCTTCCGTAAAGGAAAATCCACTACTCATGCCACCTTTAAAATGCTGAAACAAGTCTGGGAATAAATTAATAACAAACAAACTGGTGTTGCTCTCTTCCTAGATTTGTCAATGGCCTTCGATTGTGTCGAGCACAAAATCTTACTTGATATATTAGAAGAGATGGGCTTACGCGGCACATCGTCCACTTTACTAGAGTCTTATCTGAGTAAAAGAACACAGGCAACAGCTGTTGATGTATACAATAAAGACACAAAAACAATAGAGCAAAAACTCTCTGAATTCCAAAATATTGAATTAGGTGTCCCGCAGGGTAGTATTGCTGGGCCAACTCTATTTAATTCATATGTGAACAAACTACCGCAATTTATCAACCATCCCTGTGTTATGTACGCCGACGACATCACTATATTTATACCCCAGAAAAACGCCAGTAAAACCGATTTTGAAAAAGAAGTAAATAATACGTTAAAGAAAGTTACAGACTGGTTACAGAGTAAAAACTTAAAAGTTAATATGAATAAAACGAATATGATGCAATTTACTAACTATAAAACAGTCCCACTTAATCTCAACATCATGTACAACGGAACCAGAATTAAGGAAATAAATGAAACCAATTTCCTAGGACTAGCTTTGGATAAACACTTGAACTGGAAAGCGCACATTATAAAAATAAATAACAAAATCTTTAAACATATTTACGCTTTGTCAGTGCTCAGTAACATCGCTTCAAAATCAGAGCGATGAGCGCCTACTATGGATGTGTATTCCCTCATTTAACTTATGGCATAATATTTTGGGGTGACTCTGTAAATGTCGAGAACACGTTTATATTACAAAAGAAATGTCTCCGCTCAATATTCAATTTAAAATCCACTGACTCTGTACGTAATATATTTAAAGTTCATAAAGTTTTAACCTTGACATGTTTATACATATTAGAGTTATGTTTATTTGTAAAAAATAACGAAAAAATATACTTCAGTAGTAAATCTAATAGAAATGAAAACTTACGGACAAAATACAAATACAACATGCAGATTCCCCAGGTAAATAACACCATGTACCACAAGAGTACATATACATATAAATGCCATACTAGTCTACAATACTCTGCCATCTGAAATAAAAACACTGAATGGGCATAAATTTAAAAACTCTCTTAAAAATTGGTTAGTAGACAAAACGTATTACGATATGAAGGAGTATTACGACAAATAAGTATTCGCAACTCTTCAAACAGAGCTGATATTCCACGTTCTAAATATTATAAATATATTTCAACCATAGTAAAAATGAATATCTAATGTACTCGTATTATTAACTTTGCTTAAAGATTTATTATGTAACAATATTTTTATTACCTTATCACATTGTAAATAGTGGATAGTTATTATTCATCTTGTGAGCCCTCTTTCTATGTACAATGTACATAATTAAAATTTGTTAATATAAGTTCATTTAGGTCATATTAAAGTAAATAAAATGTAGAATAGATATAACACCTAAGTGTTCGGTATAGTTAGTTTGATTAGTACTTAATTTGATTATTGTCCAAGTTAATACATTTCATGTATGCAAGCTTCTGTAATGGATAGTTATGTCTTGTCAAGTTACTTCTTTTTAATATTGCACGCCCCTAATGGGTCCACTATTGAAACTAATATTTAATATTAACACCTTTGTACATAGTGTTGCAATAAACGATTTCTGATTTCTGATTTCTGACAAATTTATTCCTAATTCCCTGTGTGTATGTATTTGATTTCTTTGCATTCTAACCACATAATAAATATAATACCCACCTATCTCTAATCACTATAATATATAATAATATATTGTAAAGCAAAGCTGCCTTTTTCATGTCGGTTTGTGCGTCTGCTTAGATTTTCTACACTATACAACAGTTTGCAATGCAATATTATATCTTAAAATATTTTTTCTGGAAGATTTATAGCTATAATTCCTTACTAACTGGCTAAAACCACTAATCTGAAACATATAACTTTCCAGACAAATGCATTACCCTCCCGAGACAACAAGCATAATGCTGCTAGTTCGCATCCTCGCCTCCATACAGCAGAGCTCGAACCCCGCCGCTGCCGCTGCACAGATCAAGCAGTTCTGCCATCGGACAGTGAACGAAGATGCTGAGCTGGTGCACAAGTTGCTCGGAGAACAGTTCTCAGATCAGCTGAATACACTCAGAGAACTAACGGCTAATGTTATCAGCGGAGATCATGTTCAAGAGGTAAGAATGGCACACTTTTAAAGAAGTTGGTATATATGGGAGGCGGTCCTTGAAAACCGGCAGCGATGCGAGCTGTATTAATGTTTAGTGCCATATTTAAGAATATTATTTCACGCAAAAACATATTTTTGTGTATCGCCGTTTTATTATAATATCTCTTTTTTATTTCACTAAGTAGAAAATATTTAGACTGAACTGGTAATACTAAGAGGAGGTCTACATAGTCTACGTATCAGACAGGAATCTTCAAACAACCAATAGCGGGCTGGTATTTTAGAGTTTGACATTTATTTATTCATATGGTTGTTCAATATTGACAATGTCATTTCCTTATGCTGTTTCATAATGTCACTGTCAGGTTTTTTTTTCAATTTAGGCTTAATGCAGTTATTTGGTGTAGCACATAGTTCATTTTTCTAATGTTTTTAGAACCCATTTGAAAATTAAATGGCGATGAAAAAAATTCTAAAAAATATGTGTTTGAAAAGATAATTATATAAGCTTTCTATTGGTATATATTTTGTTTCTGCAAGATTTCAAAAACCATTTCCATATCATTAGGGATGACTTCTAATTCTAATTAGGGGTGATGAGTCCTGCACTGACGTCCCGCATGATGTGTTTTGTGCATTAGGGATGACTTATTAGAAAAGGTCTTACACGGGACGAGCTCAGTTGTAGTCCAGACGACGGACATTCCATATATTTTGAGTAGTATTACACACATATTCCTCTTTAGAGAGATTTCGATTAGAACTTTCACCATTACTGTACAGGTGATTTCTATTAGAAGAGTGGGACAGGCCCCGTTGTCTGGGCCCGTCCCACTCTCAACGGTGAAAGTTCAAAAGTTGCAGTGACAACCAATTTAATGTAGACCTTACTTGTTACTAAGTAAGTTTGTATAGGCTGGGTAGCTAGCCCAGGTATTCATTTTCAAGCCACTCGAAGGCCTTTGTAGCTTAATAATCTTGGAGTCACTGATAGCTCAACTCTGTCAGGGCCGTCTACAAGAAAATTAAAATGGAACCCTATTACTAAGGCTTCTTTGTCCATCTGTCAGTCACCAGGCTGTATCTCATAAACAATAAAATAGAAAGTTGAAATTTTCACAGATGATAATATTTCTGTTGCCACTATAACTTGTCTATTCACTTCTATTCACTATTAAATAATTAAAATAAAATGTATATTCAAGGGGGCTCTCATACGGTACGGAACCCTTCGTGCGTGAGACCGACTCGCACTTAGGCGATTTTCATTTAAATCACATATTATAATTTTTATAATATTATGATTTCCAGTTCCTGACACCCGAAGGATTCTGCTCGCTCATGGCGCTAGTGGGCACCAATGGTCAGGGCATCGGGACCAGTCCGCTGGCCATGTGGGTCAACGCCGTGCTCGAAATCACTATGTCTGATGATGAAAGGCAGCAACTCGACCTGTTTATTGACAAGCTTTATGAATATGTTGGAGAAGGTAAGATTATGCTAACGGCTCAGGGGTTTCAATTTTGAACTGATAGCTCACTTGGAAATATGCTTAAACAAAACCGAGCCACAGCAGAAGTGACCTTTGTAAATCTATCTTAGACTGTCCAGGGCCTTCATGTGTGTCTTCAAGCGCACTGACGTTTGGCTTCGCTTTTCCTCCCGCTCGCGCTCGTGGCGTGATTAATTGGCGTGAACAGGAGAAAAAGCGAAGAGTGCTTACACAATAAGGCCCCCAGCATGCAAGTATATTTATAAATCATTTTCTAATGTTTAAAAAATTAGCTCTAGAAGCAGAGGGTTATAAGCTTCGAGCAAATATCTACAGAGACACAGTCCCGAAGTAAAAGTAGCAAAAAAATGTCCGAGCGCCGTCATACATAGCGACTAAGATATTTTCATTAAATAATTGACAGTTACCCGATTTCTCGAATCTTGATGTTATTTCACCTGATTAGTGCTTGTAACCGAGCACTTTGGCAATGCGCGGCGTTGTAATCGGCTCGCAATCGCCTTACGACTAACTAACAAGCCTGCCCACTACATAGCTTGGGCAGAGTTTTGGCTCAGACACTTTTTTTGCATAATTGTGACTCTATAGATATTTGCTCGAAGGTTATAAGCTAAGAATTTTGGCTGTCTTCAGTAGATATTGGAGGGGGGAATTTGCTGTCGCGCTCTTGATCAGCCTATTTCAATGTTAGTCAAGATTGTTTAGCATGTAAATCCTAACCAGATTTGCGAATATGAACCAAATCGGTCAAGAGCGAGTAGATTATTATTATATACGGGACTAATCGCGCACTAAAAGTACGAGATAAATAAATACCTCCTCATCCCGACGTTTCGGCCGAGGTTAAATATAACAATAGTATATAATAATAATGTGTTTAAATCGCGAAGTTTAAAAACAACAAGAGCGAGTTGAGATATAGGCTCATAGAAGATTCAGTAGAGAGATGTTTCGCGAGTTCTACTGTTCGAAGAACTTCTTGTAAATAAAGCGGTTAAAGTTCGCCTTTGATTATTTATAATAATAATAAATATTTGGGACATCTTACACACGGCCTTTGACCCCAAAACTAAGCAAAGCTTGTGATATGGCTGCCAGAGACTGATATACTACATATACTTATTTTTAAATACATGAATAGATAGTAACTAAATAACACCCAGACACAGAGCAAGCACTTATGTTCATCACATAAATATTTGCCCTGGGTGGGGATCGAACCCATTTATTTCTTCACCCATATGAAGTAGTCATTATCAAACCATTTTATTTCCAGAATCTGGTACATTCCTGAACACGGAAGGTTCGGGGCTGTTCACGCTACAGAGCGCGTGCAACCACAGCTGCGCGCCAAACGCTGAAGCTTCCTTCCCCTTCGGGAACCACAGAGTACAGCTGAAAGCCACCAAGGAGATATTGCCGGGGGAAGAGATCTGTATCAGTTACCTGGACGAATGTGCGCTGAGGCGGTCCAGACATTCTCGGCAGAAGGTGAGATAATTCTTGACTCTTACATGCTGGGTGCCGCTGCCAACCGGTCTTTATGGAGGTCTTGATCAGTGGATGTCTTATGGCTGATGGATAAATGAACAATGAGGAGTTTTCTAAAAAACAAAAAAAAAATAGTGATTAAAGTATCCAATAGATGGCGACAATAGTTTGAAATCGTCGATCATTTGACTATGGAAATCGTACTGTCATTGTCAAGATGTCTTCTTCTTTTTTATGTTTTGCCGTCGCATTGTTGTGCATTTGCCAATATCAAGTATTTAAGATTGAATAAATTTTAGTAATATTTTATCAAACTAGTCACGTCATAGTCCAATAAAGTCGCGGTTAAGTCCAAGCGTAGTCCAAGTCATACCTCAGTAAAGCATTGGACACTTTAATATAGGTTTCATTCTCACACCCTGATACTGACAGATCAATTTATATGACTATTACGTCATCTAGTAAGTTTTGTTAAGCTATTTTTTTTTGGAAAACGTCTCATTGCTAGATGTGAAGAAAAGAGTCATTGACACCAGGGCTAGCCACCCACTCTAAACCTTTTTTTTTTCGTATAAAGTTGCGGCCGCGCGCGTTTGTGCGGACTATGCTGATCTTTGTTCTTCTACAGATCCTCTTATTTTTGATTTGATTTCGCAGACTTCCCTCTCCATAGCATATTGTGCAAAAATACTTACTATACTCTATAAAATTTAACTTGATTTCTGCGACAGCTGTCAGAAAAATCACGCCTATGAAGTCCTGAATTTCTTACTAGTACAGACAGTACCTGTCAATGTCATACTTTATGGGCATGCCGATTAGAGATGGGCGACGAATGATCGTGACCACAGGGTTTTAGTTAATTTTATTGTATATTTTAATATCATGACATTTTTTACATGTGTAATTAAATTAAACCCTATTATATGTTACATTAGCATCGATAATAGTGAAAAACGTCGATAAATACTATCGTTACATTATTATGAGTATTTAATTAATATCATAACATTATTTACATGTGTACATACTTGATCTTAAATAATAGTAAGTAAATAAAATCTAATTTCTCACCTTCAACTACTCATTCTATTGCATTTCAACATTGTTAAAAAATCGAATTTTTCCACCATTATCTCAACTCTAAAAATGTCAATCTTCTATGTCAATGTCACTGTCGCAGAAATCAAGTTAAATTTTATAGAGTACAATGTTTCTTTTTGTGATTATGTTGTAACTCTTGCCTACAAGGGTGAAAAGAAAGCCTGTCATCACCGACTAAACTACTAAAATAATTTACAGGAGATGCACTCACTGGAGTACACACTTGACATGTCAACTCTTCACATAAAACATGTTATACAGGGTTATTCCTAATCAATTAGCATCTTTAGCTAGCTTTTTTTATACGGGCTTATTCTATACATCAAATCTAACAACTTTTGTTCTGTGACTTTTGTCTAAACTCAAAAAAAGAAACAGCTGTTCCATACATTTTGTCGCGGGTAAACGATATTTTTCTATGGAACAAACATTTTTTTTTTTTTGAGTTTTGACAAAATTAGTAGAATAAAAGTTGTTAGTTTTAATGTACAGAATACACCCCTAAAATAATGCTAATTGATTAGGAATAACCCTGTATATATTATGTCGTAGTAAGATTTCATTAACCGTGTTGTAAAATTTCTAGAAATTTTTAATTAAAACTCGGTTAATTAGACATTGGCTATGATATTTCTCCATCTTACTGAAAAAAGTAAGGATTTTTGGATAAATACTTTATGCTTTCGTAAGATTTGATAACCAAATCTAAACTTAACTCTGATTGGCTTGATTTTGGTTTACTGGCCAGTAAGAGTTGACCTAGGATTTATGCGAAAAAACGGATTATCAAATATTTCTACGACATATACTGTCACGGCCTGGGGGCTTAATACGTGATAGTGTCCCGGGAACTCCCTTTCCTCCCCATGCAGTCGGGTAAAATAAAAAGGTCTGAGTTTCTCCGTGAACAAATGTTTATTGGCCCACAGGGCACAGTAGATCGGTCGGTGAGCAATAATAGAGGGTGGTATCGGGCCTATACAGTCATAGTGAATCTTATCTTTTCTTTCTGGACTTGCACTCCCCTGACGTCACGCCGCAGGTGTAGGTGGGCGCTCGTAGGTAAGTGGCCAGGTTCGGGTTGGGTCTGGATGCCGTCGTGTGCAGAGGACGGGTGAAGCCGCTCCGTTTCCCAAAGGGGGACCTTGGACCCCAGTTCTGGGGTTAAATTGTCCAATTTCGGATAATATAGTCACAGGGACGCTAGTGACGCTTTCTGTCCACGATTACGCTGGGATTATTTGAATTCGGCGTATTAAAGATCGCGGGACAGAGGAGCGTGCGCTCAGCCTGTGAGTTGAAGTCGGTATGTCGGCGGGCGGCGAGGTTCACCAGCGCATCGCCGACCGAGGCGAAAACAAAAGACCTGCTCGTGAGGCACCTAATATGTTGCAACATTGATACTATTTTTATTTGTGAAAAAAATATGTAACGCATAACGTTACATTACCCCGCTCGTCTCAGAAAGGGTTTTGTTCTTAAAAAAAAATCCGTCTTTATTTTACTACTAGCACTACACATTCATAATATTCACTTTCAAATTCCTTTCATGACAACATACATACTACCTAACAAACTAACTACTACTGTTAATGTACCTTTACAAAACAGGTCAGCT
Source organism: Hypomecis punctinalis (assembly GCA_949316475.1). Lineage (NCBI taxonomy): Eukaryota > Metazoa > Arthropoda > Insecta > Lepidoptera > Geometridae > Hypomecis > Hypomecis punctinalis. Next base: position 19,116,662 of record OX438808.1, on the reverse strand, counting down.
GTGAACAGTTGCACAGAGGACCCATGCTAGCGGCAAGGTAATAAAAGGCTGAGATTTGATTAAGTTTTTTTTTATTTTTAAATTTAAGTGAGTATTTGCGGCAAAGAGCAAAATACTGTGGTAATTATGTAAAATTTGGCAAAAGAAATGTTTATTACGTTTTTTTTTTTTTTTTTTAATAATTTTGGATATGGAGAAAAAACATGTATGTCGAGAATGTAATATTTTATTTTAGTAGCGCTCGTAGCGTAGTTTGACTAGGTGTTTGTCAGCGATCACCGAAATTAAGCAACGTTCCGCACGGTCAGTATTTGGATGGGTGACCGCGGGTGGCATTTTCCAACTGAGCGCTACCGTGGCTCGGATGACACGTTAAATTGTAGGTCCCGGTTGTTTTAACCGTTTAGTCATGTCAGAGGCCTTCAGGCGGCCTAAAAACTCTGACACCAGGGCTAGCCACCCGGCCTATACGAACTTACTTACTTACTTACTTATGTAATATTTTAACATCTAGTGTTTTTCATATCTTTAATATGCCAAACACCTATATTTTTTCCTGTCATGTCTTCTAAAACATATACAAGAGGAGACCGTTTCTCAATAATACGGCACTTTAAAAATTTTGGTGCCAGCTTTTTGCTAAAGTACTTGTCTTTGTCACTTAGGACGAAAGCACGCTTATAAACTGTGTCACCAACATTAAATTCTGCGGGCTTCCTACGCAAGTTATATTGAGCCGCATTCTTTTCATGTGCCTTCCACAATGAAGATTGCACATCATCAAAAACTGATCGAAGACAACCTCGATTTTTCGCATACAAATCACGTGGAAGAAACAGTACTTCGTCACCTAGGTCATTATCGGTATAGTGAGATCCGCATAAAACTAACTCCCTACCGTATACGAGAAAAGAGGGCGTATACTTAGTAGATTCGTTAACTGAATTATTGATTGCGAATTGTATTTTAGGCACAAACACATCCCAATTACGATGGTCATTATTGACAAATGTGGACAAACAGGTGATGATAGTTTTGTTGTAACGTTCCACAGTATTTACCTGTGGAGTGTATTTGGGTGTAAAGTACACATTCGGTATATTATACTTTTTGAAAAGTGCATCTGTTGTCGAACTAATGAACTGACAACCATTATCCAAAAAAATCGTTTGTGGCACACCATGTACCAGGAAAACAGAATCTTCTAGTATCTTTATGATAGCATCAGAAGTAGCGCGTCGTAGTGGGAAAATAAGGCAAAATTTAGAGAAACAGCATGTTATTACAAACATGTAACTATTTTGTTTTCGGGTTGTCGGTAGAGGGCCTATAAAATCTAAAGAAATAATTTGGAAAGGTCTAGAACATTGCTTTGGCCGCCCCATTTCACCTAATGTAGTGTGGTTTTGTGCTTTGTAGGCTAAACATACTGAACAAGAACCTACGAAGCTAACAACGTCTTGATGCATTTTTGGCCAATAATATTTTAGAGACAAACGCCGATATGTTTTAAAAACGCCAAGATGACCTGCTGTTGGCTCTGCATGATTCTCCAGCATAATGGGTTCTCTGGCTTCTAGTGGTACCACTTCTTTCCAGTCGAATTCTGCAGTAAGCGCACTATTACCTTTTATTCTACGATATAACTTTTGATTTTGTATTATATAGTTCGGAAATGATGTTGGTGAATTTTGGCAACCATGGTAAATATTTAAGTACCACATATCCTTAGTATTTGTGCCTGCTGGGGAAGTATCTATTGCCGAAACGGAGCATACACGAGATAGAGCGTCTGGTATAACGTTATCAACGCCTTTACGGTGCTTTATTTCAAGATTGAAAGTGGATAAGCGGACTCCCCATCGCGCCAACCTTCCTGTGGGATTATCCAACGATAAAAACCATTTTAGGGCAGAGTGGTCAGTGTACACTGTAAATGTTTGGCCATTTTCGAGGTAACATCGCCAGTGCTCGAGAGCAGTTAACACAGCGAGAGTCTCTCGTTCTGTGATACTGTAGTTTCTCTCCGGGCTAGTGAATGATCGACTCATGTAGGCGATTGGGTGTTCTTTACCGTTAATTGTCTGCGTTAACATGGCACCAACTCCGTAACTACTTGCGTCGGTGTGGACTTCAAATGATTTTGAATAATCCGGGCAAGACAGTACAGGGGCGGAAACGAGACACTCTTTTAAAGCATTAAAGGCTGCATCAGCTTCTGCCGACCACTTGAAAGGAGGTGCTTTTTTACCGTTAGTAGTGAGCTTATTGAGTGGACCAGCCACTGTGCTGAAATTCGGTACAAAACGTCGGTACCAAGTAGCAGTGCCGAGAAAACGTTTCAACTCTTTTCTTGTGGTGGGAGTTGGGAAATTGAGAATAGCCTTAACTTTGTCTGGGTCTGTGCGCAGACCATGAGAATCTACGACATAACCAAGGTATTTGAGTTCACTTCGAAAGAACTTACACTTTTCGAAGTTAATTGTCAAATTTGCCATCCTCAATTTGTCCAAAACGCGCAACAACCTAGACACGTGCTCTTCAAAGCTGGAGCTGATGATGATGATATCATCTAAGTAAGCGAAGGTCTTAGACTCCATGTCGCTAATTAGTAAATCGACAAGTCGTTGTTGTGTCGCGGGGGCATTCGTCAACCCAAACGGTGTGGTTTTAAAACGAAATGTGCCACGGCCCGGAACATAAAAAGCGGTCTTATCGCGGTCTTCTGGGGAAATAGGCAGTTGCCAAAAGCTCTTGGATAAGTCGATGCTAGTAAGATACTTAGCATCGCGAAGGTTATCCAAGATTTCGGAGACATACGGCAAATTATAAGCATCGCGTTTGGTAATTGCATTTAATTTGCGGCTATCTAAACAGAACCTAGGTTCTCCGTTCTTTTTATTAACGATGAGCACGGGAGAAGACCAGGCGCTCTCACAAGGTTCGATGACGTCAAGCGACAACATTTCGTCTACCTGCTCAACCAAAATTCTTTGCTTTTCGGGAGACATCCGGTAATAACGTTGTTTTATAGGTTGCGCGTCACCTGTATCTATGCGGTGGCATATTAAATTTGTCCTACCTAAACCTTTCGCTTCAGTCGAAATAGACTTAAATTGGTCTATGATATTGTCAACTATATCTTTTTGTGATTCCAACAAATTATCATACGATCGAATACAAGGTTCGTCGTTATTTATTTTAATTTCGGCCAATGAGGCATTGGACATTTGAATGCTACCTAAATATTTAGGGCAAATTTGGAAAGCACGCCAAAAGTTGACACCTAATATAATGGAGGTTTCAACTTCAGGCACTACGAATGATTTAATAATGTGAAATTGTCCTTCAAAAGTCACAGGCAAATGCATATAACCAATACTTTTTAAAGGTTGTCCACCAGCAGCAACCATATTAATGTGTTCGTCCTGGTGCAAGGTACAGTCAATCAAGTGTAAATGAGAATTATTGCCAAGAATTGAGACTGTAGCTCCAGAATCTAACAAACCACAAGCATCAGTGTTGTTTATTTTAATATTGACGTATGGCCTAGGATCATTTATTGGTTTAGATTGCAGAATTGTAGAAACTTTATAAGTCGAAGAAAATGTTCGAACGAAATCAAGCCACATTTGCCAGTCATGCTTGTCGAAGTTTTCACAATTCTGCTCCTTTAGTTTTTTGAATTATTCTTTATTTTACGACAGTTAGGACAATCAGGCGTTTTAACATCTTTCATACCACACTTGAAACAAACTATGTCTCGCGGAGCCTGGCATTGTCGAATATGATGGGTGTTGTCACGACACCTAGGGCAATAGGGTTCTTTTTTGTTTGTTTCAACAGTATGTATGTAAGATTGATTGTTATTAGCTTGATTATTATTGTAAGTATTGTTTTTATATTGATTGTTATTGTTAGTTCTATATTGACTGTTATTATTTATGTATTGACTATTGTTGTTGTAGCTATTGTTTTTATTTTGATTATTAACATTATAATACTTGTTTTGATTATAACTTGTGCTAGCTTTATTTGCAGTTTTATTGGCATCCTTAGTGTAGGCAAATTCTGGTGCCAGTGTTTCTGAGGTAACCTTAGGCGGTTCCTGAAAATAAGACAGACGTGTCTGGATGGTCTCGTAATTACGACACAAGGAACGCAAGTCATCTATCGTCGATATTTGAGGAGCTGCTGCTAAAGTACTTGCATAGCACGGTCTAATATTGTGCAGTAAAATCTCTAATTGATCTGCTTCAGAAGGAGGCTTAGATAGACGCGAAAACATCCCGTTCATAATCGAGAGATATATGGTGATATTTTCGCGTTCTCCCTGAGTGCGAGAGCGGATTTCAGATATAAGTCTATAGTCATAATCTGGTTGGCTGAAATCCTGTTGCAATAAAACTGCCAACTCATGCCAAGAATTTACCTTGTCTCTCACTGCACGAAACCAGTGAAGGGCATCGTCTTGAAAAATTTCAGAAGCGAAATTCAAAATTTTATGTGAAGGAATATTCCGTGCCTGTATAAATTCGTCAACACGCTGTATAAATGAGCGAACGCAAGTTTTGCCGGCGAATTTAAGTTTACCTAAATCAGCTGTTGCACGGTCACATGAAACAGAAATTATGTTTTGCAGTTCCGGAACAGAAGTTACTACGTCTCTGGCGGAACTTGTGCTAGAAGAAGTACTAGGAAGATGCTTTTTAGCTAGAAGAGCAGAAAGTCTTTGTGATAAACTTTTGTACGCACTTAAAATATCGTCGTATTCTTTTTTAATCTCTTCTGAACGCGATATTCTCTCAATGCGATTATGTAAATGATGCAACATATTTTGTGTTCTCATAAGTGTAGAAACGCTCGGGTCAGATGCGTCAACGTTTATTTGTATTTTGGTAAGAACTTCTAAACATCCCTTGAGATCCTGCTTAACTTCAAGCGGAGACTCCAAAATGTGCTCTGACGGTAAGTCAGGTGACAATTTAACAATTTGTTTTCGTAACTCCTCAACAGAAGTAGCGGGAGTAGCGCCTCTAATACGGACTTCATATTCTAGCTCCGACTTTTGTAAAGAGAGAAACTTAATGCAACATGATTCAAAAAAATAACACAACCAGTTGAATAAGTGGTGCAATTGAAAACGAAAAAAAAATCAACACGTTCTCCGTTCTGTTACAATAAAAATCTACTGAACGTCTGGTTTTCTTTTGATGATAATATGGTTAAGAAATAAAAGATACGAAAAAAATAAAATTTCAAGAAAATGAAAAAAACAAGCAAAATCAAAAAAAAATATTAAATGTGCTACTAATGTGTACCAGTTAACCAAAAACAATACATACTATTTGTTCAAAACAAATATTTGAACAAAAAAAATTTAACAAAAATTATGAAAGTGGCATTTTAGGTGCCCAAGAAATATGTTTTACAAAGAAATATTTTTAAGAAATATACAACGATACAGCTCCAACTCAACGATTTTAACTAATATAATTGTGTATTAAGCGACAATTATAATGTACAACAGTAGGTGTGGTACACTTTAGTAACAGTAAAACCAATTGATTGACGTTTTACACTACACAACCACCGACAAACAAACCACCACCAAGAAGAAAAGAAAAGAATCAACTGTATAACCACCACGATGAAGGGCGCCAGTGTCACGGCCTGGGGGCTTAATACGTGATAGTGTCCCGGGAACTCCCTTTCCTCCCCATGCAGTCGGGTAAAATAAAAAGGTCTGAGTTTCTCCGTGAACAAATGTTTATTGGCCCACAGGGCACAGTAGATCGGTCGGTGAGCAATAATAGAGGGTGGTATTGGGCCTATACAGTCATAGTGAATCTTATCTTTTCTTTCTGGACTTGCACTCCCCTGACGTCACGCCGCAGGTGTAGGTGGGCGCTCGTAGGTAAGTGGCCAGGTTCGGGTTGGGTCTGGATGCCGTCGTGTGCAGAGGACGGGTGAAGCCGCTCCGTTTCCCAAAGGGGGACCTTGGACCCCAGTTCTGGGGTTAAATTGTCCAATTTCGGATAATATAGTCACAGGGACGCTAGTGACGCTTTCTGTCCACGATTACGCTGGGATTATTTGAATTCGGCGTATTAAAGATCGCGGGACAGAGGAGCGTGCGCTCAGCCTGTGAGTTGAAGTCGGTATGTCGGCGGGCGGCGAGGTTCACCAGCGCATCGCCGACCGAGGCGAAAACAAAAGACCTGCTCGTGAGGCACCTAATATGTTGCAACATTGATACTATTTTTATTTGTGAAAAAAATATGTAACGCATAACGTTACATTATATACAATTCAAACTAAATGGTGGTTTGGAACATGAGGCGAGTTGCTTCTTAGTAGCAAGTTGATGGGTCGTCTTCGTCGTATCGATAGTTCAAAATTGTTTTAATTATTTTTTCCCAGTCTTAGGCTACTGTGATCTTGCTAAGCATTGTGGTCATGCATCAGCTGGGTAAAGCTTGTAATTTATGGTTCTGGGCAGATTGTAGCACACTTGTTAGCCACCATAAAGCTTGAGGTCAAACTGATCATAAAATTAAATATAACAATAGTAAATTCCTTGACTCTAGCTATCCAGTAGTGTAATTTAATTTTGGATAGTAATATTTGGATAGTTATGAAGCTGCAATACCTCACTGTATCCCCTGATTTTGTTACCATTTGATTTTTTGAATTGCCTATTTGCCTCCCTTATTGAAGCAATAGGCAGGATGACAAAAAAAAATGTCCGTCAGATAGACTGTCAAAAAATATTGGACACATATATTTTCTTTGGTCAATTAAACAAAAATTGATGAAGATATCCCGTCAAAGTTCTGCGTGACGTCACAAGTATAAACTTCTGGAAGAGAGTTGAAGTCACGACCCCCACTCGCAAACATTGACAAGGTTTATCTTTGTCATTTGTTGTTTGATTGACAAAAGAAAAAATAGGTGTCCAATATTTTTTGATAATCTAATTCAGAGACTACTAAGACCCGAGTTCACCACCGAGTTGATTAAGTTACAACATGTGATTACTGTATTTGAACAACGGTTTCACTCGGGTCCTAGACCCGAATCCACCAACAGATGTTAAATTTACTAACCGTTGATTTAATCTTAAACGGCTTGTTAACGAAATTCTGCTGTTCACCAAGCACTAACTGTTGTTACAATACTGTAATCACATGTTTAACAAGCGTTGGTGAACTCGGGGCTTAATTATATTATTGATTTTTATACCCAGTCATTATGCCAATTTTAAAGAAAAATCCACGTCAAAAATTGTTGTTTTTCTTCACAGGAGCTGGCCCAAAACTACCTGTTCGTGTGTTGGTGCCCGCGCTGCATGGCGGAGGGCTCGCAGCCCGACTGCACCAGCGAGGAGGAGATGAGCGACGAGGACGCGGACGACTGATGCTCCAACCTGCTCGCGCTCTGCCTTCTTGGCCTTTGAGTCAGTAGTGGAACGCGAACATTGCAATATACACAGTGCTATAGTGCGCGTTGTGCATGCTTGGCCTTTGAGTCACTACTGGAACACGAATATTGCAATATATACAGTGCTATAGTGATAGTGTCAGAGAGGACGCGGACGACTGATGCTTCAACTTGCTCGGGTTGTGCCTGCTTGGCCTTTGAGCCACCATTGGAATGCGAACATTGCAATGTACACAGTGCTATAGTGCGCTCGGTTTGTGAGCAACCAGTGGAACGCGAACATTGCAATACACACAGTACTATATAGTGCGCGGTTTGTCTGATTGGCCTTTGAGCCACCGGTGGAACGCGAACATTGCAACACTGTTATAGTGATATTACCAGAGAGGACGCGAACGACCTGCTCGCGTTGTGCCAGCGGTGGAACGCTAACATTGCAGTACACACTGCTATAAAGCGCGTTGTGCCTGCTTGGCCTTCGAGCCACCGCTGGAACGCGAACATTACAATACACACTGCTATATAAAGCACGTTGTGCCTGCTTGGCCTTCGAGCCACCGCTGGAACGCGAACATTACAATACACACTGCTATAATTATAAAGCGCGTTGTGCCTGCTTGGCCTTCGAGCCACCGCTGGAACGCGAACATTACAATACACACTGCTATATAAAGCGCGTTGTGCCTGCTTGGCCTTCGAGCCGCCGCTGGAACGCGAACATTGCAATACACACTGCTATAAAGCGCAATGTGCCTGCTTGGCCTTCGAGCCACCGCTGGAACGCAAACATTACAATACACACTTACACACTGCTATATAAAGCGCGTTGTGCCTGCTTGGCCTTCGAGCCGCCGCTGGAACGCGAACATTGCAATACACACTGCTATATAAAGCGCGTTGTGCCTGCTTGGCCTTCGAGCCACCGCTGGAACGCAAACATTACAATACACACTGCTATATAAAGCGCGTTGTGCCTGCTTGGCCTTCGAGCCACCGCTGGAACGCAAACATTACAATACACACTGCTATATAAAGCGCGTTGTGCCTGCTTGGCCTTCGAGCTGCCGCTGGAACGCGAACATTGCAATACACACTGCTATAAAGCGCAATGTGCCTGCTTGGCCTTCGAGCCACCGCTGGAACGCGAACATTACAATACACACTGCTATATAAAGCGCGTTGTGCCTGCTTGGCCTTCGAGCCGCCGCTGGAACGCGAACATTGCAATACACACTGCTATAAAGCGCAATGTGCCTGCTTGGCCTTCGAGCCACCGCTGGAACGCGAACATTACAATACACACTGCTATATAAAGCGCGTTGTGCCTGCTTGGCCTTCGAGCCGCCGCTGGAACGCGAACATTGCAATACACACTGCTATAAAGCGCAATGTGCCTGCTTGGCCTTCGAGCCACCGCTGGAACGCGAACATTACAATACACACTGCTATATAAAGCGCGTTGTGCCTGCTTGGCCTTCGAGCCGCCGCTGGAACGCGAACATTGCAATACACACTGCTATAAAGCGCAATGTGCCTGCTTGGCCTTCGAGCCACCGCTGGAACGCGAACATTACAATACACACTGCTATATAAAGCGCGTTGTGCCTGCTTGGCCTTCGAGCCGCCGCTGGAACGCGAACATTGCAATACACACTGCTATAAAGCGCAATGTGCCTGCTTGGCCTTCGAGCCACCGCTGGAACGCGAACATTACAATACACACTGCTATATAAAGCGCGTTGTGCCTGCTTGGCCTTCGAGCCGCCGCTGGAACGCGAACATTGCAATACACACTGCTATAAAGCGCAATGTGCCTGCTTGGCCTTCGAGCCACCGCTGGAACGCGAACATTACAATACACACTGCTATATAAAGCGCGTTGTGCCTGCTTGGCCTTCGAGCCGCCGCTGGAACGCGAACATTGCAATACACACTGCTATAAAGCGCAATGTGCCTGCTTGGCCTTCGAGCCACCGCTGGAACGCGAACATTACAATACACACTGCTATATAAAGCGCGTTGTGCCTGCTTGGCCTTCGAGCCGCCGCTGGAACGCGAACATTGCAATACACACTGCTATAAAGCGCAATGTGCCTGCTTGGCCTTCGAGCCACCGCTGGAACGCGAACATTACAATACACACTGCTATATAAAGCGCGTTGTGCCTGCTTGGCCTTCGAGCCGCCGCTGGAACGCGAACATTGCAATACACACTGCTATAAAGCGCAATGTGCCTGCTTGGCCTTCGAGCCACCGCTGGAACGCGAACATTACAATACACACTGCTATATAAAGCGCGTTGTGCCTGCTTGGCCTTCGAGCCGCCGCTGGAACGCGAACATTGCAATACACACTGCTATAAAGCGCAATGTGCCTGCTTGGCCTTCGAGCCACCGCTGGAACGCGAACATTACAATACACACTGCTATATAAAGCGCGTTGTGCCTGCTTGGCCTTCGAGCCGCCGCTGGAACGCGAACATTGCAATACACACTGCTATAAAGCGCAATGTGCCTGCTTGGCCTTCGAGCCACCGCTGGAACGCGAACATTACAATACACACTGCTATATAAAGCGCGTTGTGCCTGCTTGGCCTTCGAGCCGCCGCTGGAACGCGAACATTGCAATACACACTGCTATAAAGCGCAATGTGCCTGCTTGGCCTTCGAGCCACCGCTGGAACGCGAACATTACAATACACACTGCTATATAAAGCGCGTTGTGCCTGCTTGGCCTTCGAGCCGCCGCTGGAACGCGAACATTGCAATACACACTGCTATAAAGCGCAATGTGCCTGCTTGGCCTTCGGGCCACCGCTGCAACACAGTGTTACAGTGATAATACAAGAGAGGACGCGGACGATTGATGCTCTAACTTCCTCTAGCTTTGTTTGTTTGGCTTATTTACAACCAGTGGAATGCGAACATTGCAACAGTGTTATATTACCTACCAGAAAGGACGCGGAACAACTAATGCTTCAATTTGCTAGCACTTTGTTTGCTCGGCTAGTGGGCCGTCAATAGCTTTGCAATATAAACCAGTGCTAATAGTGTTAAATTATACAAAAAGAATACAAAATTATATAGTGCGCTCGGTTTGTGAGCAACCAGTGGAACGCGAACATTGCAATACACACAGTACTATATAGTGCGCGGTTTGTCTGATTGGCCTTTGAGCCACCGGTGGAACGCGAACATTGCAACACTGTTATAGTGATACGAGGGGTGATCCAAAAGTAATGATAATCAGTTATTTCTACTGCACACAAAAATACAAAAAAAATATCAGTCACTTGCTCAATTACCAACTAGTTCAGGAAAAAAAAATCATATAAATAGGCCACGATTCCCGGGAGCTACATTCATTTGAATACGGACTGTCAAGGAGTGAACATCAAAATGGAAAAACACGAAATCAGAGTTGTCATTAAATACCTCTGCTTGAAAAAAATGTCTACCAAAGACATACATAGCGACTTGGTGGAAACATTAGGGGACTCTTCTCCTCCATATTCCACAGTTGCACGCTGGGCTAAGGAGTTTAAGCTGGGAAGAACATCGACGGAAGACGAACACCGCGAAGGACGCCCATCGACGTCCCTCACTGAAGAAAATGTGAAAAAAGTTGAAGAAGTTGTATTGGAAGATCGAAGAGTGACTATCAGGCATGTAGCTGAGGTCACAGGGATCTCATAAGGCAGCATTCAAAGAATCCTTGCGAACGAATTGCATATGAGAAAGGTCTCCGCGCGTTGGGTACCGAAAATGTTAAACGACGAGCAAAAGAAGAAACGAGTCGACATGTCAAGAGCAAATCTCGAAAATTTCCAGGCAGACAAGGATAATTTTTTGTCACGTTTTGTGACCATGGACGAGACCTGGATCCACCATTTTGATCCTGAAACAAAACAACAATCGATGACATGGAAACGATCCGATGAACCGACGCCGAAGAAATTCAAAGTGTCAAGCTCAGCAGGGAAGGTTATGGCGTCTGTTTTTTGGGACGCTGAAGGAATAATCATGGTGGACTACTTGGAAAAGGGGGCCACTATTACAGGCTCCTACTATGCAGAACAAATAAGAAGATTGCGGAAGGCTATTAAGGAGAAAAGGCGAGGCAAACTGCGGGCTGGAGTGCTGTTCCATCAAGACAACGCACCGGTTCACAAAGCTGCAATTGCCATGGCTGCCATTCAGGAAGCGGCTTTGAGCTGGTGGATCACCCCCCCCCTATTCACCAGATCTAGCCCCCAGTGACTTTTATCTCTTTCCACGACTCAAGGAACATCTCCGAGGCAAGAAATTTGACGATGATAGCGACGTGATGGCCGCGGTTGAGAACTTTTTTGAGAGTCAAGATAAAGATTTTTTTTCTAAGGGAATTTTAGGTTTAGAAAAGAGATGGACTAAATGTATAGACTTGCTAGGAGACTATGTTGAGAAATAAATTTATTTTTTTATTTTATTCATTGTGTTTGTTATTGATTATCATTACTATTGGATCACCCCTCGTATATTCTTGTTCATCAAAGAGATGAAAAAGAAGAGATGAGATACATAACTAAGTTGCAATGTTTTTCGGTTCTGCTTGCTCAGCCTGAGAACATTTAGCATAGCAGTGTCAAATAATTTAGGGGGAAGATAATAATAGAATTAAGTCTTTAAGTACAGTACCCACAGGTTTACACTAAGTAAAATAAGATTTAAGCGAGATGTGAATGTACTTTTATTTGCTTTTGATCAGTTGTCTTCGCTTACGAGATAACTAGCTCATTCTCACACATTTCCTATTGATAAAATAGTTGTCTTTCAAGTATTGGGCTTTTTCCATTACGACTCTAACTCTATAACTCTAGGACCACTTTTGCTACTTTGCATTGAAACTAGAGACACTAGACGGAAGCTTCGTTGCGGAGAACATACATTGTATGCACATTTAGGCCAAATCATACAAGTTGGCGGATGTAAAGTAAGCTTCAAGTTACGCGAAACCCAATCAACGCGCAGCTTTATGTGGGCGTCTGACCGGCTATTGTGAAACTTGTAGCTAACTTCATATCCGTCAACTTGTGTATTACGGCCTGTGCTCATCATAACGGACGACCAATATTCCGCATAATAAACTAAATAAACCAGTGAACCAGTGTCAAAGAAGATATAATAATACTACGTATAGAACGGTCACTCGTTACCCCCCACCCGTTTGAGTCTTCCTCACTTCCACCCCGCGTTTCAAAGACCGATCGCGTACTCTGCGCACGGGCTGCACTGGCCGGTAGATTTTGTAATAAAAAATACCTAGACTGTGACAATAGGGAAGAAATGTGCTGAGTATGGTTGAATATCAATAATACGTAACAAAAAATACATTTTAATGTTTATCTAAGGATAAGTAAAAGGAACTTATTTTACATTATTTGGTAACTTAATCTTCATATTTTCTTTTAAATAAAGTAGATCGGTTACTTATTGCTAAAATGCTTCCAAATTAAGTAATTGTTATACTTTTATAAGCACTAGATTTATATTCATTTTTGCAAAATTGAATACGCAACTGTCTCACTCACGCGGCATGTCGTCACGTCGTGGTGATCGCTGACAGCTATAGACGTTCCGCACACAAATGCACGTGTAGCGTTCGTGCGTATGTGTGTTGTCTGTGAGTAAGTACTGTGTAGTGTGCGTAAGACAGCAGATTTTGTATGAAAAATCGCGGAGTGTCCGGGCTGTGCCAGTGTTCCGCATAGTGTCTCTAGTTTTTAGGTAGCTAAATATTTTTTGAATTCTCTGTAGATTATTACCAAATAGTTAAATGTAAATACTGAAAATTTCCTTCCCATATTAGACATGCTAGTAATCTCACTGGGACTTTCATTCCCAGTAGTTTTACTACACGGGAATGCACTTACGTTTATTTTCATTGTCATTACATAATATGTAGGAAATATGCACGCATTGCGAGATGGTTCCGCGCGCTAGCGCTCGCCTCAACTTGAGAAGATCGCCGAACGCGATCGAAACTATAGTCGGACTATGTACACAATGAAAATAAACATGAGAGCAATCCCGTTATTTAAATATTAACATGTGTGAAAACCACATTAATTTCCATAATAAATTTTAATTTAATTTCCATTTCGCTTTACTACATACAGAAATTCCAAATGGTCATTTATAATTATAAAAATATTTACTAAATAGATGAATATAGTAAATTTTCAGTAGTTTATGTAGTACTTTTTAGTATTTGGTTGGACTACTTAGGATTGCTAGTGGGAAAAATGTACAAAGTACATGGTATACCAGTAATATATAATTATTGTATTCGTCCAAATACATAGTTCAAAGAATAGGATGCTAGTTATGAAATGTTGATGGTCCAAAGTATGGTAGGTAAGACTAATGTGGAGAGTTATATTATAAACATAGATTTACAAACTCATAGATTTTTGTTCAGTTTCAAAAACTAATATGAAATATTTGGAAGGGCGTACCAAGCCGAAAAGGGGTGTTTCCGACCATCGATGTGAATATCTTTTACTATGGGGCCAAACCAAAAATTAAAACGTGATGTTTTATACATTTTTCCGAATTCGACTTACAATTTCAAAATATTTTTTAGCGAATTCCGGGTTGGCCCTATTGCAAAAGTTGTTTTACTCTGATACATTTCTGAGATTTGAGCAAATTAAAGTCATTTGTGTATGGTTATTTATTAATTTACTTAGCAATACCCGTATAATATAATATTAAAATAAGTATACATTGGAACTACCTACTCACAGCATTCAATATCTATTTTTTGTCCCTCTAACTGAAAAGAATCATAAATCTATGTGTTCATAAATCTGTGTGAACTACCGAATTATCGTGACCACGGTCTAAGAATGTCGGCCTAATTTTGTAAATGTTTTAACGTAGGATCTAGTGTATTTTAAAGTCAAATTAACGCAACGATAATGCACAATACTTTAGAAAAAATATATAAATTTGGTCAGGGCCCTTGGTTCGGCTCTGTATATAAATTTTTAAGTTACGTATCAAGTTAATCTATGTGAAAATATCAAGTTACGATATGATTATCTACTCTAAGTATGTTAAAATCATCGGCGTTCTTTGACAATATCACAAAGATTTTTTAAAGCATGTAACGGAACTTAAATACAATACAGAATCAGGGGCCAGCATGGTTAGCATACGCACCACGACTTAATTTTATCGAGACGAAGTTAGGGTGATGTATATCTGGCGCATTTTTACACGTCTGATAATTTTGTGATCCATATGATAGCCGTGCAGGACCTCATGAGTTTTTAGTGCGGGCCTAAATCTTTTTTGTCTCACTTTTTCTCAAGCTGTCAGAGCTAGATAGATAGTCAAAGCAATCCGTTTGAGGTGCGCGCTAATGTCAAGGTCATGGTTATGGTCCAATCTGTGATTGGAGATATCGAGAGGCGAAAAAATAATGATAGAAATCGATTTAGATTTATTGGAACTTTAATGAATTTAAAATTGAATCTTCCTAATCCGATTTGGAGAAAAATACTTAATGATATTTAGTGAGAAAAAACTTTCGAAGTGTAGCTAATAGCTATGTTTTTATTTAATTATAGTAGACGTATTCATAGTTTAAAAATGTGGTACTGTGAGCCTTGTTGACTGTTCATTACGAACAACTTTTGGCTAAGGATTGGAAACCTCGTAATTTTTCGTACCCATTAAAAATCGGAACCAAAACGATATCAAACAGTAGATTTATAGACGTTTCGGGAATAAATCCGTGTTTAATTTGAAATAGCGCAAAAGGGGCGTCCACAAATTGTATATTATTCAGAGAAAAATCTAATCAAGATGATAATATGTATCGTTTGTAAACTTGGTTTATGGGCTGCTCAAAAATATTTAATTAATATTTTTTTCCCTCCATTTTTTTAAATGATGAATGTAAATTGTATGGAAAAAGGCACAGGTCCCTTTTTTCTCTGTTTTACCCTTTTTAATGTGCTTCTATCGTTCTTTCACTTGTATTATTACCTACCTGATTTTTCCATACTTATGTCATAATTTACAGGGTTATTTCTAATCAATTAGCATCCTTCTAGGGGCTTATTCTGAACATCACATCAAAACTAACAACTTTTGTACTAAGACTTTCGTCAAAACTCAAAAAAAAAAAAATGTGGTTCCATAGAAAAATTTAGTTCACCCGCGACAAAATGTATGGAACAGCTGATTTTTTTGAGTTTTGACGAAAGTCGTAGAACAAAAGTTGTTAGTTTTTATGTACAGAATAAGCCCTATAAGGATGCTAATGGATTAGAAATAACCCTGTATATTTTGCTGAAAAATGTTGGTGCATCCAGTTAAAGCAATATAATTAAAAAATGGGTATAATAATGACCCATATAATATTGGGGATAATTTATTGTTTATTATTATATGCCACCAAACATTTTGCGGACGTGTCCTTTGAAAAAGCATACATTTAAAACACATTAAGTCAGTCTCAGTGATTTTTTTTGTAATGTAAAAATGTCATTCACACTCAAATATATTGTTTAGAAAAGTTGATTTTTATCGTCGTAGGTATTAAGTTTGGACCCATAGTAAAAGTTTCTCGTAATGATGAAAACATGGTGTCTTCGAATATGTATGTTGTGTGATCGTATATTTC
Source organism: Hypomecis punctinalis (assembly GCA_949316475.1). Taxonomy (NCBI): domain Eukaryota; kingdom Metazoa; phylum Arthropoda; class Insecta; order Lepidoptera; family Geometridae; genus Hypomecis; species Hypomecis punctinalis. The sequence continues at coordinate 19,100,543 of OX438808.1, read as the reverse complement.
GTATGGTGTTTTGATTATTAAAAAATAATTAAAAGTAGGCATTTATGATGATGATGGTGTGAAATGTATACACTTGGTATACATACTTTAAAATTTTACTTGACATTTCAAACGTTTTTAAGTACTAAAATGTTCTAGTAGGTTAGCTAACTAGATATTTTACAATTCTAAAAATGTCAATTTATTGTAACTTGAAATTAATGTAAATTTTACTAAGTAGATATAGGGTGTTCGGATGTATGAAGGATATAATGAAGAAGAATTTTGCAAAGTGCACGAACTTTCAGATGTGTCTATGCTCATCTTTATAAAAAACTTTTGCTACGGGACCAACTGGGAAATCGAGAAAAAAAATCAGCTGCTCGTTACGTTTTGTCGAGAGTATATGAACTGTACCGTACTATACCAGTCTTTAGTAGTCGATTGCAGGGCGTAGGCTTACCCACGAAGGGTGTTTGGGCCATATCCATCATAAAAAAATAAGCCGTGGTGGTTTATTGGTAATGACACCCGCCTTACAATCGTGAAGTCGTGGGTTCAAATCCTGGTCCCGACCAATGAATTCCTTGAAATTTATGTAAGAATTTTCATACCACTGGCTTTTCGGTGAATGAAAACATCGTGAGTCAACTTGCATATGTCTGTAGAAGGAATTCGATGCCGTATGTGAATCCACCAACCCGCACTAGGCAATGAACTACATTTTGTATGAAATTGTAAATTTTTTCGTAAATTTGCAGTTAACCGCATAATAAAAGTTGTTCATAATAAGGAGAATAAAATAAATACACCTCTGAAAGTGTCTACACATTGTGAATCAACATCAGTATAACCGAACAACCCCGAACATCCTGTATTTTAAGTGTAATATACCTTTGCTGTTGTCTAAATTATGTTTTTGTTTTTACAGTTTTATCTCAGTTATATTTCTACTTACATTTTATTGTAGGTAATTTTGTTATCGTTATTAAAAATGCTTATAATATTCAAGAATTTTTGAATGTAGGTATCGTTGTTTTTTCAGAGTATGTATAGTTAAAGAAAAATGTATATTGTATTACAGCGAGATTTTCCAGCAATTGGCATATTACGACTGAAATAATGATGCTGACTCATGTCATTTTAATGCATTTTTGGAAGCGATTTGAAAGCAGCTTTATCAGTATTCGATATCTTAATCAGCTATACACCTTTTGGGTGGTCTTTCGTTATGCTTTACGGGCTGTGATCTCCATTCGAGAACGTTACGGCCTACTTACCTTAATTATCAGCTAACTTCTATGTGCATAAGTTTAAATCCCTCATACACGTTCCGATTTGGTTCAGGCTAACCAAATTTGTTGTAGACGTCCCAATAATGACCCGATATACGGTTAGCTGGTAGGATCTAGCTGCAATTAAAGTAGTCGGTACAATAATAATGTTGCGTTAACAATAATGTTGGACCTACGTTATACACATCCGATTTAAGGTGCGTTCGTTTTGGGCATTTGCAATATTAGCGTTGATGTAAACCGTTCGGTTTGGGAATTATGCCCATTTCGCCAATAATGCTACTTTTGCTCACTTCCCAAAACGGACGCTAAACATCAAACTCAAACGATCACAAAGAACCCACCTCCGCAGGTGGGTCAAAAGAGGCAGTTCACGATGGCATTTTAAAGTGTTTTTGAGCTATCCGAACGGTGAACGAAAACAGTTAAAAATGCCACTTTTGCTCACACATTCCCAAAACGAACGCTGAATGTGTTTGTTGTTGGCGTTTTTAACTGTTAATTTTGCCATCAGTAGGCTATCCGAACGCACCTTTCGTAGTTGGCTCTAACTCTTAACCAAATCGAAACGTGTTTGAGGGCTTTTAAAGATACGCAATTGAAAATTGTGCCAAAATAGAGTACACGTATTACGTATTAGATGTAGTTTATTTGAAACAATACAACCATAACCCCATTGTAGGTATATCTATATAGGTAATAATGATATTATTATTCTATTTATGTACTCTCTGGGTACTAATAATAAGGAAAAATGATAATACCGTCATCACTTTATGTGTATTTTGCTTTTTTAGAATAATAAATGTAATGAGCTATTTCTAGTTGTTTCAGTTTCATGACTTTATGCAAATATTAATAACTAGCGACCCGCCCCGGCTTCGCACAGTTGTATTATACATAATAATATAAACCTTCCTCTTGAATAACTCTATTAAAAACCGCATCAAAATCTGTTGCGTAATTTTAAAGATATAATCATACGAGTACATAGGGACAGACAGACAGCGGGAAGCGACTTTGTTTTATACTATGTAGTGATTAGGATCTGTGATACTGTTCCGAAGTCTACAAGGTTACTCGGAAGTATACCTACCTTTATTATGAACAAATTTTACTATGAGTTCAACCCAGAGTATGATAAAATGCTGTTTAATATGTTTTGTAGATTGCGAGTTGCAATTTTGTATAGAACAGCGGATTTTTGTTTTCTATTTTTTGGGTCCCTTAGTAAAAGTTTGATATTGATGGTCTAATTCAGTGGTCGCCACACTTTTCTGGTCAAGGGCCACATAGGACAGTGCGATCTGTCACCTCGGGCCGCACATTGATAAACTTGATTATATTGTAACTTAGGTACTAGTCCGCGTTGTTTTAGGTTACCGTGCTGCCTACGGAACAAGCAAAGGTAAAAAAGAATGCGCGAGCGAAGCGATTGCGAAATTTTTAGGTTTTTTCAGTAATTTTAAAACAGACATGAGCAAAGCAGACCAATTAATTACTATTATGCGCGAGCGCAGCGAGCCCCAAAATTTTTCGACATTTTCAGTATTTTCAAAACAGATTTGAGCTAAGCAGACTTTACTTGCATAAGCACTAATTTATTAACGACATTCTATTTTAATAAGTCTTGTTAAGGGAGCACAGATCTCCGAAATACAAGCTATGCTTAGTTTGGAGATCTGAAGCTCATTGTCATATGTTATTTATTTTAATGAGTCAATAAATGAATTTTGAATTGAATTGATTAACCACACTGTTATCATGCGCGACCGCAGTGAGCCTCAATTTTGTTTTGTTTATTTGCAAGCAATTATGAACATTGTTCATATTTTGATTATACGCGTGTGTAGCTAGCGCGATGTTATTAGCTTTTCTAATAATTTGAAAAAAATATGATAATAGTACACATGACCTCCACCTGTACCGCGGGCCGCGGTTTGACGACCACTGGTCTCATTGGTCTAAATCATACTCTTTCGGCTTAGTACCTACTACACCTTTACTGAATAACCCTGTATAATAGAAAATAGAGTTACAAAAGTCCCAACCATTTGGGAGTTATAGATATAGCAACCTCGACAAAAATGGAAATATTAACTTTCTCCAATAAACCAATTCGGTACTAATTGATTTAAATCGGCGAAGTTAACACAAACATCAATTGCATCGGCTAAACATCACAAATTTAAACGCCCTGCTTCATTATTTTAATGATCAAGTTGGAAAACGGCATAATATATTTTCATTTATTGCGCCACCCAGGCCCTTTCCACGGAAAGGAAATTCCCTAATGAAGAGTGTTTCAAAACTTTTGCGATTTTACAAGGGAACCTCGTTCGTTTCAAAGAGCATTGATGCGAATTCGCTAAATGGGAATGATTTTGTGCTTTTTGAATGGACTATATTATAATATTCGAGTGGGGATCCGGGAAATAAAGGTAAACAATTCGGGAGAACGATGAGACGGAAATATGGAAAAGCTGTGAATACAATTTTTACGGAATTTTTGTAAGGGCATCATGCCTATTTCGGGAGCACAGTATTTTATTCCAATGTAGGTTGATTGGTTACTCATTCGAGGTTTTTCAATCGTTAATAATAAATAAATAAATAAATATTGGGGGACAATTTACACACGGTCTCTGACCCCAAACTAAGCAAAGCTTGTGATATGGCTGCCAGACTGATATACTAAATATACATATTTTTAAATATGTACATACTTACATAGATAATAATCCCGATTACAGAGGCGCCAGCGTAAATAGCAGCGTATAAAGCGTTCTCTCTATCGAATGCCTAAAGTGAAAAAGAAACAGAACTATGCTATTTAGCTAATATTATAGTTATGCTGGCACCTCTGTAATCGGGCTTAATAGATACCTAATTAACACCCAGAACAAACACCTATGTTCGTCACATAAATGCTTGCCTTGGGTGGGGAACCCACGCCTCTGATCCAGAAGTCAGGTTCACTAACCACTGAGCCACCGAGGCAGTCATCGATTTATGGATAGATTCTCAAATCGACTTGCTTTTCTTCTTTTTATTTAAAATCCGATATTTCCATCGCTTATAGACACATTTCTGCTATGTAAAAAATATTCGAAATGGACTCATATAAATCAACTTCGAACAAGGGCTTCTATTTCTGAAATGATATACATACCGCTTCTTCTTTTCGCGTCAGCAATTCGATCATAAAATTTCTATTTACTTAGCTAGATATTGTTTGACCAATTATTCCAGTCTGTCCCCCGGGGGACAGAATGGAAGAAAAAAATCTTGTGCCAGTAGGAGGCCACGGAAACTGCGACAGTTGTTGGCCTCGTAAAGATTTTTTTGTATGCAGGTGTTAGGGCACAGTTAGCGTTGTAGAAGATGCTCCATGGTCTGTTGAGTACACAGTCGCATTCTTCCTTTAGTGGTTCGACTAGGCCCCATGTGCACATGTTGTATCTACAGCGGCCCACTTGTGATAGCCCACCTATGTGTCAAATGGTCACGTGATCGCGAAAGGGTAGGAGCGACACAAAATAACTGTGAGGAGCGTAGACGAAGATGGTCTTCTCTTTCTACGGTGATGAACGAGCAATGAGAATAATTATCTGTTAAGGGATAGCATAGCATGATTATACCTAAAACTCATTTTCTAGAGTTTAAAAAAACCTCTTTGGTATACCTACCTACTTTTATTTGACTTATTCTACCAATTTCACCCAAGCTGTGGAAGTTACATACCTACTTCCTCGATGACTCAGTGGTTAGTGAACCTGACTTCTGGATCAAAGAGGCGTGGGTTTGATCCTCACCCAGGGCAAGCATTTTTGTGATGAACATAGGTGTTTGCTCTGTGTCTGGGTGTTATTTAGATACTATCTATATAAGTATGTATTTTAAAAAATATGTATATGTAGTATATCAGTCTCTGGCAGCCATATCACAAGCATTGCTTAGTTTGGGATCAGAGACCGTGTGTGAGATGTCCTCCAATATTTATTTATTTACTTGTTCCGTTTCTCTCAAAATATTAAGACCATAATCACAAATTAGATCCTTAATAGGTAGGTACTAAGACCTATAATTAAGTGCCTAACTTTATAAAGCTGATATCTGAAATGAGATCAAGTCATACCTAACGAATACCTAGTTAAACATTCACATTGCATCTTGAGTTCTCTGAAGCGAAACAAGCAAGTCTTGAGTTTGATTAATTTAGAAGTTCTCAATACAGGTTAATTGTTAACGAGGCTCTTCAGATCACTCCAAGTCGCTGGAGTTATAGAAGCTAATCTCTATTGAGAGCTGGCGAGGGTAAACTCCCACAAGAATATCGTAAGTTCGTATAGGGTGGCTAGCCCTGGTGTCAGAGATTTGTAGCTGGATGATGGCCTCTGACATGACTAAACAATTAAAACAACCGGGGCTTTCAATCTAACGTGTCTTCCGAGCCACGGTAACGCTCAGTAATACATGCCACCCGCGGTCACCCATCCGATGACTGACCGTGCCGAACGTTGCTTAACTTCGATGATCACTAACGAGCACACATACACGAATTATGTTTCATGACTAGGTAGGTACCTTACATACTGTGTGCCCAGCTCACTTCTACTTGAATTGTAAAAATGTTAGCACATATTTGGCAAGATCAAAATATCAGACACCGCTGAATACTCATTTGATGATAGTAAAGAAAGATTTATTATTTTATCTTACCACTTATCATACTTCCAGATAATGTTTCCGTAATAAAAATGTCGCAATAATATCAGTGATATGTTACCCTAAATGTCTTAGAAATTCAGTAGTAGCGGTAAAATTATAAATAGATGAAACTGTTCCCTTGTTCAAGTAGCTGAATTATTGATAACTGTCGATAAACAATTTTGGTTAATTTGCTGCCTGGCAGAGTGATCTTCGATGGGATTGAACTTGTCTGACCGTCATCAAGACTATTGATACATAATCTTTAGTTTATAAACACTGTTTGCTGTCGATTTTATATTTTACCGCGTCATCATTGGTGTAGATAGAGATTTTCTACATGGGGCAGTTGCCTATTTTGTCAACCTCAGAAAAATTATTATATCTATTGATTTTCAAGTTTTCTGGGGTAGGTAACAATGTGGGTAAATACATTTCTAGGGTAAGTAAGGTCCATACGAGCTCTGTGACAGTGCAGGTAACTAGTAGTTAACATTCAGTGATAAATAAAGATGATAATGTGTTTATTCAAATAAGAAAACTGTGATATGAATAGATAAGAGAAAAATCTATCTTATTACCTACAAACACACTATTCACGTAATAGATACCGCGTAGAAAAAGCTAAAGCTTTTCCCATTTCACAACAGCTAACGTACTTTCTGCTGCGACTTGCAATTCCTTCGTTTGCTCTTTACAACTAAATAGCAAGATTTAAAAGAAATGTAAAACGTGAAAGGAACAACCGTGCATTCCGTCCAATTACCTCGGCAATCTTATTTCTCAGAACATGAGAAAACGCAGTTGAATAGACGAGACAAAGACAGTCTTCCATGGGAGATCCTAAGCCTGGCTCAGAGCAAACATTCATTCGTTCCTCCACTTCAAACCGTCTATCCAAAAGGGAGCAGAAAATTATCTCGTGAATAAATTATATTTTTTCCCCCTTTATGAAGACAGTTGAAGTGCATTTTCGTTTATTTTTTTTCTTGTTTGACTTAGATCAAAGACATTGCAGGAACACCGGCTGAGCCCCGCGGTCCCGTGGCCCCGCAGAAATGAAATGAATAAAGAATTTAATGTGACTTGATGTCTCGGGATAATAACGTTAAAGTGTTTTAGAATGTTTCTAGGGTGAAATGTTTGTTTTTGTAATTGAATTTGTTTCGTGGGATTCCGTTGGTTTGTATTTTTCTTTGACTGATGCGAGTTTTTCATTGGGGTCAACAACTCGACAGACTGGGTGTTTGGGCTGGCCATTTTATGTCTGCTACAGTGTCCTTAAAGTGAGCCTACTTGTGAAGGAGGGTTAAATTGGCATTTTTATCTATTCTTGGTTGCAGTTACCTGAGTGGGGCTTACATTGTTTTTTTATGTGTAGCTTTTATCATATCATCTTACATCTTATCCTTGAAATGTCTGAAATCTTAAAATGAACATACCTACTTGTATGTGTCTAACTATTTTTTATTTCGGATCTCTAAAACTTGGATCAAATTAGGAACATTATTTAAATACAGGTTTTCTTCAGATATCGATTCTTGAAAAACCTTTTTTTTTTCTATTCCTTCTAGAGTGAAGCTCAGTCCCAGTTAAAATTACAAGGATTTTGTTATACTAAAGAAAGTCACCACTGCCCATGTTACTAAGAGCCTCGTTTAGAGGCGGGAGGGCTCTTCAATTTCGTCAAAATACCAGACTCAGTAAGTTTTCTGTACTTTTTTCAGACCACATGGGCCACTCTGCCCCTGGATTACGAGACGTTTAGGGAATCAAAAGTTATAAAAATTGTAGGTAGAAGGACATTGTTAGATACTGTCAGTGTTGTGTGTCGTAGTGACAATTTTTCAAGTTCAAATTGAATTGGCGGTACCAGCTGTTCTACATTCCAGTCTACCCGTGACCACGGTCGATGCAACTCGGCCGAAACGTCGGGATGAGGAGGTATTTATTTATCTTATAATTTTAGTCCGCGATTAGTCCAATCTTCTTCTCAGTCGTATTCTTCACTACTGAAGATCGTGTCTAATCTGGAGCGGTTTGATCTTGGATCACTTTTTGGACAATGTTCTTCCACTTGGATCTGTCTGCTGCGGTTCTCATGGCGTCTTGGATGGGCATGCCGGTCAAAGATTTTATTTGATCCGTCCATCTCGTAGGCGATCGACCGCGTGATCTTTTCCCATCGACCTTTCCTACTACCATTAACTTCTCGAGGTTATTTGGGTCTCTGCGAGCAATGTGACCAAAGTAGTTAAGAATGCGCTGGAAGCAAGTCGTCGACAGTCGTGTTTTTATACGGAGCTCCCCAAGAATGGACACGTTAGTACGGCGCGCAGTCCAAGGAATACGAAGCATTCGCCTCCAACACCACATTTCAAATGCATCGATTTTGGATCTTTCTTCCTTCCGTAACGTCCAGGATTCTACGCCGTAAAGGAAAATTGAGAAAACCAATGTCCGTACCAGTCTCACTTTAGTGTTGCGGGATATGTTCCGATCTTTCCAAATCCTTGTGAGTTTAGTCATCGCTGATTTGGACATCTGAATTCTCCTTGTAATTTCCTTAGCACTGCCACCCTCGTTATTAAGAAGGGAACCAAGATATATGAACTGGTCCACAAATTCTAAGTCCTTGAGTTCGTTAGTGCGAGCTAGTGTGCCTTGCCTATCTACCACTAAGACCTTGGTTTTTGCCTTATTTATGCTGAGGCCCATCAATGCACTTTCTTTCTCAACTCTAGAAAGCAGTTCAGCCAACTCTTTTTCGGACGATGCGAATAGGGTTGTATCGTCTGCGTATCTTAGATTACTTATTCGCTTTCCACCAACAGAAATTCCACCTTTCCATCCATCTAGGGCTTTCCTCATAATGTGCTCCCCGTATATGTTAAAGAGAACCGGAGATGCAATGCATCCTTGCCGTACACCTTTTTGTGGCTTGAAGGGTCTGGAAATTATGTCGTTCACCTTAACGACGGTATTACCTTCCACATAGAGGTTTCTAATGAGGATAGTAAGATGTTCTGGTACCCCCATCTCAGTCAAAATCTTCCATAGAGAAACCCACCGTACACAATCGAATGCTTTAGAGTAATCCACAAAACACATTAGCATTGGTATGTTGAATTAGTCCAATAGTATATAATAATTATGTGTTCAAATCGCGAAAGTTTAAAAACAACAATTATAAAAAATGTGTCACATAATATGGGTACGTTCCCTAATCCAGCTAGAGTTCAATTAATACGGTGACTGGATTTTAATCGTCCGAGAATCGTCGGCCACTGTCCGAGGGACGATATTACCCTTCTCTTTGATTTACACCACATTCCCAAAGTTCGACAAAAACCGAGGCCGATTATCCCTGGGCTTATAATCGGTCATGTGGTTTTCAAAAGCTGGACACCCTAATTTAGAATATTTGCTTGAGTGAGCAATGGGGATACTCGCAAGTATTTATCGGATAACGTAGGGATAGTATAGAAATAGGGATATTTAATGGTAGGTACAAAGTACCACACACCACTGGCTTTTCGGTGAAGGAAAACATCGTGAGGCAACCTGCATATGTCCGTAGAAGAAATTCGATGGCGTATGTGAATCCACCAACCCGCACCGGGCCAGCGTGGTGGATATGGCCCAATCACTCTTCTTGGGTAGGCCTACGTCCTGCAGTGGACTATTAAAAAAGGCTGATACAGTACAGTACAAAGTACCTACTTTGTAATGGATTAAGAGTAGATATGATACTTTCATCATGACGAATAATATAGTCTTCCCTAGTGGGTCATGAAGTGCTTACCGAGACGATTCTGCGCGCCGATTGGGTTCATCTTTGATTTTCTCAATTTACAATTCAGTGCGACCTAGCAGGAGGGAGGTGTCTTAGAAATCATCTTACTCTTAATATCTCAATTAAATACCATTGGATTGAAAAGCATCCAAGTCCAACTATTACACGAAGGTACGTTAGATTAGCGTACCTACGATATAACGCACTTAGAGTTCTCGGATCGGAATTTGTTGATATTTTGAATCGTAGGATCTCTCCTTGTCGATTCGAACGTGAAGGACATCCCGCCCCTTCAGAGATTTTTGAATTTTACTACACCTATTTGTAGGTACCTATTTGTCTACACCGCGTTTGGTTTACCGTCGTCACTTTGCCGACATATCCTGCCGTTTGTCACTTTATCCAGATGCAGTCAAATACCAAGACCGTTAGCACAAACATTTCACCATAATTTCAAAACTCTCTTTTTTGTAACTAGTTAGGTACCTACCTATATTCCATATGATGACGTTGGGTCTCCATTTCGCTCATTGTAAAACCCTGAATCTATATTTGACGCACATTATAAATAGAATTAAGTTATAAAATGAGAGCCAAAACGGGATTTTAGTCAGAGGGACGAGATTTAAATTAAAACCGTCCCCTTTGAAGAAATAGCCGGGAGGGTTTAATTGTGATCCATTCAGAATATCGGTGCTCCACTAACGGCCCGTAATTGGCACGGAAACGTTGCCAGTATTGGAGCTAGCAATATTTTCTGCAAATTTTGAGCAATTAGCTGCAACAGTCTATGATATATCTTTGATTAAGTGAATTGCAGCATAGATTTTCTATTAATGCTTTGAGAGAACTGACGAAACCGCAAGAGTGCGCTAAATGCAAGCCACTTCCAACTGTTCTTATTAAATCTATGTTCAACTTTCATATGATGCATGTTCATGATGTATGATGTAGCAAAATCAGAAAAAAACCGTAGGCACGTTATTCTCGTTGGATTCTTTCTTCGACTTTTCATAGTTCATATATAAAAACATATCTTGCTTAGTGATGTACTTATACATAATTTTTTTATAAGGAATAGGTATATGAAAAGTTGAAGAAAGAATCCAACGAGAATAACGTGCCTACGATTTTTTTTTATTTTGCTACATCATACATCATGAACATGCATCTTCATAGATGCATCTATCATACATCATGAACATGCATCTATATAGATGCATAATATATAGATGCATGAACATGCATCTATATAGATGCATGTTCATATAGATGCATGTTCATGATGTATGATGTAGCAAAATCAGAAAAAAACCGTAGGCACGTTATTCTCGTTGGATTCTTTCTTCGACTTTTCATAGTTCATATATAAAAACATATCTTGCTTAGTGATGTACTTATACATTATTATTTTATATGGAATATATGACCGTGTGATGCCTGAATGTGTAATATATTTATCTTTACTACTTAAGATAGGTATGTGTCTTAATTTTCTTAGAAATAAACATGTAACAATAGATTCTTACGAGTCTATCCCAGCCAAAAGCTTGACCCAACTCAATGAAATGAATAGATCCAAAGTTCTGAAAAGCCTACGTCACGCCGAGTCACGCTCACGTGTCGCTCCTTAGTGCGTCCCTGGGAGGGCTGCATGCTCCGTGCCATCAATCTGCTTATTCACCGCGTCTTCATTACTTTATTTGTAAATCTGACCAACTTTTTAGTGACGAATTTTATTACGTGTCAATAGTATACCTACCTTTCCACCAGAAGTTTATCAAGACGACGCGCGATGGGCGTATTAGACATACCTACTCATCGCTAAGATTAGGTACCTACCTACTTAAAAAAAACCGGACAAGTGCGACTCAGGCTCGCATATCGAGGGTTCCGTACAAACACATTGTAAAAAATAATTAAAAACCTGTTTTAGCATGTGCTAATGTATTTATTTTATATGACACTTTTCATGATACGATTTACTCTCTTTGGATTTTGAGCCCATATTTTGTGAATTTTGAGGCCCTATTATTTGTGATGTAAATAAAAATGTTCAGTTTACAGATTTATTCCTATATGTATACTCTAAGACAATTCTTCTCGCCAAATTTCATAGTTCTATGTCAACGGGAAGTACCCTGTAGGTTTTGATTTTTGTGAGTGTCTAAATATGCGGTTTTTTACAACATAAACGGCTCTAACTTTTTTAAACGACAATTGTGAAGTTTTTCTTTTACACAACAGCAAGAGTTCATCAATATACGTATACAGTTTAAATTTTAACTCGATATCTTTACGCGTTCTCGAGATAAATAGTCTTGACATACACACAGACGGACAGACGGACAACAAAGTGATCCTATAAGGGTTCCGTTTTTTTCTTTTGAGGTACGGAACCCTAAAAATAGTTGACTCTCGGCAACATAAATGGATTAGGCTATTTATTTATTAGCGATTTCAATGTTTTTCCCATGGTAAATATTGGGACAATGATAATTATCACAGAATATTTAGAGACATACTTACTTTCTAAAGGTACCAAAGGACATGTCCACAAAATGTATGGGGGCTGGTATAATAATAATCAAAAATTCTAACCACAACCCTCGTTACATTTCGAGAAAGTTCATATTTTTCTGTATCTATTACATCAGTTAAAACCAATAAAGAGCCCTCTAGACCTCTATAACGATAGAAGCACTTTATTATTGCTAAACTAGAAAAAATACAAAGCTGTATTATTATTTGTCATAAAATTTATTTTTCACATTTAAAAAAAAATGGAGGGATAAAAAAATCTTAACTAAATACTTTTGAAATAAATATGAATGAAGCTTTCAAATGATGTATATTATCATCTTGTTTGATTTTCCTCTGAATAATATACCACTTGTGGACGTCACCTTTAATATAATGTGAATTCGTATGACCAAGTGAAATATTTTTAAGGACGAATTTCTTGTTTTCTAAGTTTGAAACAAAACTTAAATACTTACAAGTCTATTCCAGCCAAACTGAAATGCGTACGTCACGCCAAGTCACGCTCACGTGTCGCTCCTTAGTGCGCCCCTGGGAGGGCTACATGCTCCGTGACGTCATCTGCTGATTCATCGCGTCTTGACTACATTATTTGTAAAGCTGACCAACCTTTACCGTGAAATTTCACTGAATTTCAATTGATACTTAGGTGGGTACCTACATACTTAGGAAAATTAGTCAATAGAATTTCAGTAGTTACGTAAATACTGCTGTTTCCCTAGACGACTTAAATATTCTGGGATACTTATCATTGTACATATCGTTAAGACCAACTTTTACTACGGGGCTAATCCCGAAATTGTGAAACAAAACAGTTGGTTCATAAATTTAAGTGATGGACTTTTTGTATGGAATATCTGATTCTTTTTTTAGAGTTCGAGTCTGTATTAAAAGTTAGTCATAAAAATAACGCTTACACTTAGTACAATTTAATCTAATTTATTTTATATTATTGTGAACAACACCGAGTTGCTTTGAAAACCTACACTTGTGAGTTTGAAAAAAAAAATGAAAATGAAAATATTTTTATTAACACAACCATAGGAAAAAAATACACACACGCTACATTTAATAAAACATTATTACAGTTTAATACAAACAAAACGTAGTACCGCGATTCCGCACTAGGCTAAGCCTGTGTCGCGGAAATCTAATACGATTTTCAAGTGATTTGGAACCTCAATATGTTGACATTTTTTCTGTGTTTAAATTCCTGCTAATAGATACAAAGTACGGATTCTTAGATATATTTTGAAAATAAAAAATAAATAAATCGTACATATGAGTAATTAATTAAATATATACATATAAATAAATAAAATATATGAATACATTACATCTCATAATTATAGAATATTATTTCTTAATGATTCGTCCTGATTTTTAACAAATTCACAGTCTCTGTATAACTCATTGCAGACAAATGTTTATGACGTAAAAAAGTTTATGACGTAAGTATTACTCATATTCTTGGGGTTTTATTTTCTCGCAGGATGTATGCACCTTTAGAACCAAGTCTGTCTTTGTCTTGGGCGACTTGAACCCTTCGCTTCACTCAGGACCCTAAATAATTAAATTAAAACACCCTCGCTGCGCTCGGAAGTTAACTGTAGAGACCCTCGCTACGCTCAGGGTCCAAAAAACTTGACGCCCGTGACGTAAGACACCACTTAGTTCTTTTTGTACATTTTTTTTAATTCCTTGTAGGTATGCATTTGACTATATACTGCCTGATATTGAGCAGATATGCGGTCTAGGATGTAGCACGCTTACCTAGAAGATACCTATTTACTCGGGATTTGAAGACACCCACGTTGTACTTTAGCGGGAAGACAGACCCAGGTAAAGCGTAATAACAATAACGTAATATAATCTACTATTAAATATTTCTCTTAGTTTTAAGAGTAGGCGTAGGCAACCAGTAAGTAAGCTCAATGAAGACATGAAATATTCTAATTTCTCTCGCTATGAATATCTAAATATAATACCTACTTACTATTTTTGGAGTAGAATACTTACCTACACAAAACATTATACAACACCTAGATAGGCCCAAGATATCACTTCAATCATTGCTTAAATGCCAATAGAATGTCGTAGGCGCCTTACTTTCCGTCCTAAACTCCACAACAGGTATAAATAACACGAAAAACTAAGGTTTCTATCCACACTTTGTAGATAAAGAAACAACAGACTCCGAAATAGAACTGTAGCCGTAAATTGAAAACCACGGAGGCCTCCGACAAAACGTTCTCCAAAATAAAAACACGAGCGAAATGAAAATAGGTTAAGCGCGCCCCTGGGAAACGGGAGGCCTAGCGAGGACGTACTGCAGGCGGGAAGAAAGGGGTTCTATCGAACTTATTTAAACAGATGTGCGGATTGAAGAAAATATGCAAAAACAGGCTGTGGGAAGTGGGAATTTCTAATAAATCGTTTTTGTAAACTCAGCTGACGCTCTGTGAGGGAAATTAGGTATTTTTTATTTCACTGCTATTTTTTATTCTATAAAAAATCTAAGACGGCGAAAAAAACATTAATATCTACTAATACAGGGTTATAGGTATTAAACGCAAAACCTTTTAAGGGCGGGTCTAGTACATCTAGACAAACAACATTTGTACAAGTACTTTTGGAAAATCACGAAGAAAAAATCAGCTTTTTCCTGCAAAATGTTTATCAACGCGCGACAAAATGTATGGAGAACCGATTTTTTTTAGTACAATAGTTGTTTCTACAGACTATAAAAGGTTTTGCGTTTAATACCTATGACCCTATATAGAACCTAACCGTACCAAGTTTCGTTGAAAAATGGTACAGGAGAATTAGCATCCGGACAGACGAAAACAAAATCGCCGAGTTAAAACGGAGTCAATCAAGATTTCGCGATTTAAGAACGTTATAATATGATAAATAAACACCTCTTTTTCCCGACATTTGACTGAGTTACATAACTTGTGGTCACGACCCGACTGGTTCCGCGAAAAGTCCTGTAAAATAAGAATGTAATTTTTTTTAAATTTTTTTTTTGACAAATTACAAACCACACTGGCGTCTGTGCTTAGTAATTTGTCAAAAAAAGGTCTGTGCCTGTTGTTAACTAAAATTTTACAATTATTTTTTTTACTAGAGTGTTAGTAGGTACATAGTAATCTTAGCCTAAGTTATTTAGTTGGTGCATTGCTTGAATGCCACGAGCAGACCGGCGTTTTATGTTTTTATGAACTTTCCCCCATAAGAACCGCCTGACTCCGCTCCGCCGCCGATCGGTTTTTGTATCAACGTGAGAATACGCCACTTTGTAACTCGGCACCCTAATAAAAATTTAGCAACGCATCGAATTGGGAACGGTGTTAGGTTTAAGTTCTTTACGTGATCGGATTAGTCAATTATATCGGAGCCGGTTTTACTGCCAAGGTTTTGATAATGCATAACATTTGCGGGAATGGACTCCGCGAGGGTTTGCTATCTAATCATAAAATCGTTTAGGTAAGTACCTTCTATTTGATGCGATAAACAAACATTTTTGAAATATAAATATAACTGTCTTTTTGGTTGCGGTCTAGACAAGGAGAGCAACACTTTAAAATTATGTTTAGAGCTGTCAAAAAGCCTTTAAAATCGCGTTTGTTATTTTAGTAAGTAGGTAAGTACCTACATAGTAATCTTACTCGAACAGGTAGGATCTATCAGGGCTGGCGGTTTTATTATTTCAGTGCCTGAAAATAATTTGCTTCTAAATTTTCTTGTACGATTTGTTCTCTTTCAGTCGTTTCTCGTAGTTACGAGAGGTTGAATTTGTACCTATCTAACTACTACTAATAACTTTATAGATATTTGTGGTGAAGTGCTACTCAAACAAGCGTTTCTTTAGATATTCATAACTTTGTATTTATGCACAAAAGCAAGCTATCAATGTGCCAATGTGTAGGTAGGTACATTTTGTCTACCTTGTACGGCTAGTACCTACCTACAAGGAAAGGAAACGAAGGAAACCGAACCAGTTTTCCTTAGCTGCGCTTGATGATGCGTATAATCTGCATTCAAGATTTTGATTTATTTTGGTTATAAGATATTAGGATAGCTGATTATTGCTTTGCCTCGCTTTACTTACCGTCACTTTGCCTCTTACTCTTTTCTTGTACTTAATCTACTCTCTCAATCTCATTATTATTTACCTTACTGAAGATAAAATAAAATTGAAAACAGATTCAATCACAAGAATTCACTACGAGCGATGTCATTGCGTCCCATTTCGCATCAGTTTTCATTCAAGTGGCTCCCCACTGAAAGCTCAAATAAGTAGTCTAAAAATATGTGAAAGCAAACAAGCTAGACGGAATCTATGTCAAGAATCCGCGCGGTTCTTTCATAAAGAAACCCCCTCGGGTTGGAACAGCACGATTACGACGATGCTTGTACAGTGTAAGTTGTTTTGTCTCTTAGAACTTCCCTGTTTGCGTTGCAGGTGAATGTAGCTTATTGAGGTTTTTTATGTACTATAAACTGAGAGATTAAGATGGAGACAAAGGGAAATCAAGTTTGCTTAGAAGTGGAGTAAAGTAAGTTTAGAGATATGGACGATGAACCGAGTAGGCTAAGCCTAAATCGGTTGCCCATAATACTGTACTGTAGTCTACTGCAGAACCTAGGCCTACCCAAGAAGGTTAATTGGGCCATATGCACCACGCTGGCCCAGTGCGGGTTGGTGGATTCACATACGCCATAATTTTTTTCTAACGGACGAATGTAGGTTGTCTCACGATGTTTTCTTTCACCGAAAAGCCAGTGATGTGAATTTCTGTAGGTACATTAATTCCAAGAAATTCATTAGTACGAGACTGGGATTTGAATCTACGACCTCACGATTGTAAGGCGAGTGTCATTATTATAAGACCACCAAGGCGGTTATCCATAATAGTTCAATGCTATTTAGAATG
Organism: Hypomecis punctinalis; assembly: GCA_949316475.1. NCBI lineage: Eukaryota > Metazoa > Arthropoda > Insecta > Lepidoptera > Geometridae > Hypomecis > Hypomecis punctinalis. The sequence goes on along the minus strand of OX438808.1, from coordinate 19,083,282 downwards.
TTGAGGTTCAACTCAACCATGAATCATTGATTCAATCAATTATTTATTGATTGAACCAAGAGCTCGAATGTATATCAGATCTGTAAGTATTTGGTGCGATTTCGGCGTACCGTACCGATAGTCCACTCATCTTATTCAAAATAAGAGCAATTATCGCCCTCACGAATCTACATGTGATGTCGAAATGAAGCACACTAATGTGTCTAAAATACATCACAAAGGCCTTGTTCTCTAGGGTAGTCGGGAAAAATATACGACGAAATCAAAAGACCTTCAAGTTCTGACGGATGATCGGCAAACCCGCTTCCCCTTAATCGTATATCACAAAATAAACACAACACAATAAGATCGAGTTCGACCCGACTATCATTCTTCAGGCACTAGTGAAGTGAAAGATAAAACAAAAAGAAATAGGTTTATTGTCCCCTTGAGACACTGTTCGAAATCCTTTAAGGGTCCCGTATAGAAACGGCGACGTTTTATCAAAAACGTTCCACTTTTTAGGCCAGCGCTGTGAAAATTTAATGCAGTCCGGAGCTTCCACTTTAAACCCGCTACTTGAATATTTTATATTAATCTCACTTTGAGGTGTTTTTTAAACTCTCCATTTTGGTAATGAAGAAGTTTTTTGTTCACAGCTTTTTTGTGGTCGCAAACAAAGCAATTTCTCTAAATGCTACGTTATTTTTCTCGTTTTAGGAGTCTAAAGAATATCCTGTGACAATTACCTATTACTTGTCACTTGTTTCTGTGGTGGACAAAAATGGGATGGCAACTATGTCGATTATCTCCCTGAACCCTTAGCCCAGGTTTTGCACAGCCTACGTTCGCATGTGGCTCCATACGTTCCTCGTTCCCGCCAGGGGCGCTGTGCATAAATGTATAGAGCCAGACGGAAACAGCTGTAGTTCAAATTTACGTGTAAACCTGGACTAACTCCTCTGTTACATCAACTAAGGGTAGTTATTTAGTCAGAGTAAATAATTATGTATTCTACTGATATATGTACAAGGTGCGAGTACCTAGATTATCAACCTACATCACAGAGTTAACCTCAAGTTTCAGTAATTTAATTGGACCCGGCTCGTTAACATTGCATCCTGTCACCTTGACAGATTGGAGAGACAAAGGGCATCGCCATGGCACCCGAGTCGGTAACAAGATGACTTTCGATTCGTCTCCGGAAAACTCATCGCAATTTGATCCCTCGACCCTCCGAGATAGGACAAACAAATCACGATTAAAGGGCCAAGTACAGTTTCATCCCATTAATGTCCGTAGACGCATTTAATTAAAATTCACCCTACAGAGGCCCGTCTTTATCTTGGCCCGGTTTTTCGATCTCGTTATTAGCACATTCCTTTAGAGATACCGTCTACACCCCAACTAGCTCACGATTTGCTCTGAAATATTGGACTTTAGATGCTTTAATTTGATTATAGTTGTGTAAACAAGAGATTTTAACGCCCTCCTTTATAACGAGAAGTTAAAATTGCCTCGGAGTGTTTCTGGGAACTGAGAATCTTTGTTCGATTCACAAGAATTCAATCAAAGTTCGCGATTTCCCCCATTATAACTCTAGAACAACGCTTCAGGCATAACAGTGTAGGCGAAAACTGATTTCCTAAACACACATCCTGGCTCAAATATTTGCTCTTACCTATTCTAGACTGTTTAATAAGAAGCTGCTATGAGATAGCCTACAAATAATTTTCAAAGAGATTCACGTTAAATATTTGACAAAGATCGAGCCTAAATAAACAGTGTGTAGCCTAATAAATTTACTTAGAAAAATGCTTGATACGATTTTTTCTAAGAAGATTTATTAAACTAACATACCAACTAGATTAACAAAAGCGCACCAGTAAAACCGATGAGAGATTCTTAAAACCGATAAGTTGACTATGAAAACATGTACCTATTTCATAATAATTGTGTAAATAGCTTTTGCCCGCGGCTTTGCCCATGTGATATTTTAATTTGTGTGCCATCCCATTGGAACATTTTATAGCATAGTTAGGGCCACTTTTCGTCTTTCAAACTATGTCAAAGCTAGAAATCAAGTCAATCTGTTGCTTCGTTGCTCACGCGAAAGAGGAACAAATCAGCATACACAATTTCGGATTTATAATGTTAGTAAGGATGCATTGTGTCATTTAAAATAGGTATCGTTATTTAAAATAGTTTTTATTATATTTAGTAACTCACTCTACATCACACCTACACTTAATAAATGTAGAATTTTGGGACATTATCACACATTAATATAACAAAACTTATTTTTTCGATTCACATTAAAGACAAAGAAAAAATGACAAACACAGACATTTTGCGTAAAACCGCGTCATTCACTTTTTGTCGGCGTCGGCGAAGTATCTTCCTTTTTGATTTATTAAAGTGGAGTGGTATTATGGGTGGTGGCTACTCCCAGCTTAAAAATGGAGGTCTAATCCACGGTTACATTTTCTGTGATTATGCGGGTTTGAGCAAGATTGATGACGCCGGCTAAGCAACGGGTGGCGGCCGGACTTAGGCCCCAATCCCAGGATTATGAGGCATAAATAGCAATTCATGCTTGTCTTTCGGATACTTCAGCGTTTGGCCGAGTTTTCAAAGAGATTTTCTAAAGAGGGTGATGTTTTTATTTGATTGTTTGCGGGTGTCTTGCCAGTCATTTTTTAAAGAACTTTTGTTCGTGTTTCTTGAGGGTCATTATGGTTATTGTCGCTAAGGTTGAATTCTTTTTGAAGGTTGACTGCCTCGGTGGCTCAGTGGTTAGTGAACCTGACTTCTGGATCATAGAGGCGTGGGTTCGATCCCCACCCAGGGCAAGCATTTATGTGGTGAACATAGGTGTTTGCACTGTCTCTGGGTGTATTTAGATACTATCTATATATATTATAAGTCATAATCATTACAAAAAATGTTCATTACACATACAAAATGTGAGTCTTACAAAATTGTCAAAATAAACATAATAATAAATAAACAATACAGAAAAAATAATGTCAAATCCTATGTGTCTATCCTAATTGAACAGTCCTCCCCTGATAGTTCCTTGGCTGAAGGTGCCCATAATGCTAGCCGCGTTTCCACGCTGGATCGCCAGTGATATATGCTGCACCAGATACAAGCCCGAACGTGGGTCGCGGCCTTTTTCTCTAAAGCGCCGTCCCAGGTCGCGCACAAATTTCCGAGCTTCGGAGCACCATGGACCAGCCGTCTCGACGGCAAAAGGGACGAAGTCATACGCCGACTCCAGGCAGGAATATTTGAGGCGTTTGCCTCTGGCGGCGGCCTCTGCTCCCGCCCCAGCTGATTGCTGGGTGGCGGGGAGGTGGCAGGACGCAAAAGTACTAACGCACGTTGCGTCCCACACGAGGCAGCGTCCTTTCTGCCATGGAATCAACGTAAGACCGTCAGGTCTCTTGCCGTCTGACCGAGACAAACCGGGGGGCTCCAGTACGCTTGGAATCTCGGCTGACACAAGGGCACGCTGCAGCAAACTATTGATCGCGTGGTGTCGTGGTCGTCGTCCGGCACTACGAGTGCACGTTAGCCCGTGATGGCCGTCCGGTTCCACCTTTGCTCCGCAGATGCAGATGTGGGGCTCGCAGACGTCGCATCCGAGACGAAGGGCTGCGGCCACTCTCAGCGAGTCATCGTCTAACAGCGTGCCTATGTGTGGCGAGGGTAGGGCGTGAAGCCAAGCACCAGACTCCGGTCTAGAAGCGGCGTTCACCCGGGCTCGATCGATCGCCGAGCTCTCACTCTGTAATGACGAGAATATTTTTTTATATAAGACGTCATCCCAATTTCTTTGTCGATCGGACTTTTCAGGTGGGCCCGCGCCGTCACATAAAACAGACCAAGCGTCAAGAGCCTCGGAGGTATAGGGGACGCGGATCAAATCACCGTTACAGGGTAAGATGCGAGTGACGAGTTCCGCGACCCCGTTACCAGAGGCCAAAAATGCAATGGGTCCTGATTCCTGGAGTCGCCGCACTCCCAGGCCGCCGAAACGAACGGGCGCGCTAGCCTGACGCCACTGTGCCGTATTTAAGCGCACGTTGAGTATGTCTTCCAATAACCCTTTAAGGTGATCGTCAAAATCGAAAACTGCTTCTGGGAATTTCCAGGAAGGTGCCGTTCTCATGACATAAGTCATTTTTGGCAGCGCGAAACAAAATCGCAGAAGAGTTAATGAAACATGCGCTGGAAGACAAGTGAAATGGACGGCAAGCGACGCGAAGGCAGCTGTTTTTGACCGAATACAGCTATCCACTCCCTCCGAGAACACTGGTGCTCCCAACAGGCTTAGAGAATCCCTATTTAAAGTCCTGAGTCCCGGTATGAGAGATTCAAATCTAGCTTTTGATTTGGCGGCTTCTGGGCTACAGGGGAAAAACTCGCGAGGCCCAGATTAGATAAGGCTGGGAAAAGTGATTTCACATCTCTCTCTACCGACTCAGGGCTCCCGCCTATGGTACCATCGTCGAGGTACCATATGTTGAAGGGAGATTCCAACGAAGAGATAGCTTTATGGATAGCCATACTGAAAATTAACGGGCCCAGGGGGTCTCCTTGTTGAACCCCATTCTGCGACGCTATAACTTTGCCATTGTAGGCTAGGTGACTAGGCGCTGAGTAACATTGCAGCACAAAAGGGAAAATCGATGGCGTCAATTCTTTGACCTCGGCTAGTATAACGTCTATATCTATATATAAGTATGTATTTAAAATATGTATATGTAGTATATCAGTCTCTTGCAGCCATATCACAAGCTTTGCTTAGTTTGGGGTCAGAGACCGTGTGTAAGATGTCCCCCAATATTTATTTATTTATTTTTGTTGATAAGTTATGGACTCTCCTTGGTTTATATCTTGAAAGTAAATGATAAGCTGGAGCAAGTTGATATGAGACGGGAGTTCAGAGCTATATGAAAACTTGAACTTCGACAGTTCTGGAAGTCAAATATCACAGATATGACCGACTGCCTGTGCAGACTGAAATATAGAGACCATAGCAAGACTTTCTCCTTTGTCCTCGCATTTCAAACTCAAAACAAGTCACAAGCCCGGCACAAAATTTCGTCCTCAACTTAACCCATTAAAGCGGCAAAATACGTTTGACGGATTAAGGCCACAATTTTGAAGCTGTAGGTTTTCTCCGTATGTCGCGTTGGGCCGTATTTTAGTGAGGACGGGGATTACTGAGGTTAGCTCTTTAGCTTAACAAACGTTGCTCGAAATCGGCATTATTTAGCGGGTACCCTAATTAAGGGATATCCTAACTTTTCTTGACATCGCAAGCGGGGCATACGTGGAAGGTCTGAGTAGACAGATTGTTTGGACAGTCGATAGGCTGTAAGGATTTGGAGGATTTACGAGGCGTTTGTTTGGAGTTTCGCGCGTTGTCTTTTGGATTTATTGTTTGTTGAATATTTTCTTTGAGCTCGGGTACTTTGGAGTCGATTAAGGGCTTTTGCTTTGGTTGGGAGATGTGTTTTGTATGTTACATTTCATGTTATGAAATAATAGCATATATTGTATTTGTTCAAATTCCTGCTATAGGTAAAGGTTATGCCTATACATTATGAGTATACTTATTTTCACACTGTTAGATATGGTACTGTACTTTACTGTTAGATATGGTACGTAGGTATAAGTTAGGTACGGTCTGGATTGTAGTTTACTTAGAATAATGGTGACTAATCCAAAATTGAAAAAAATATTTTGTATTTAAAGAAATGTTTTTCATGCGAGCTCTGCGGGTATATCTGTACAACATAATCCATAGTCTATTAGTATCTTCATACATCTTCAAGTCACGCAGCGATGTTCCATTTCTCGGTCTGCACCGACGCGACTCTTACTTCAATAGTAAACAAATCGAACCCAGACCTTGAAGATACCGCAAAGTCCTTCCAGAATACTAGAATATAGATCAGCAAATTTCCATTTATATTAAAAGCACGTCATCAACCCATGCATGTACTGCAATATGAATGCAATATTCTTGATGCATATTCGCAATATGGGTCACCAGGCCCTCGTTACCCTATTTCCATATAGTCGGGAGTCCGACGCCGGTCATGCGAGAGAATTGAATATCTTCTACGTTAGGCCATTCAACATTTGACTTTAGGAATCCGGATATAGAGCCGAGAGTTGTAAGGCTACAGGTGGGATGTTTCTCGAGGCATGTCAATATAAATGGACAAGAGCGGGGTATGTCAGCGCCTGCTATGCAATTCGGCCCGGATACAGAGTAGAATGTAACAACCGGTCCATAGGGTGCGTTGCAGCGATAGAGCGGCGTCTGAGCGTCTTTCTGTGGTCATATAAACTACACAAGAAAATCGATGGTATGCTATGACACAACATGTTCCAGGGCCTTGCACACGCTCATTCAGATAGCACCCAACAAATCTGGAATATATCGATGCGGCTCGTGGTTGGAGCAGTGCATAGTACTTACGACTAGAATAACTCTGTTTTTGAAACGATGACGATAATAGGGATTATTAAAATATCTTAATGTTTTACCCCATATGCACTAATTTAGATCTTTTAATACTCGCCGTTGTTACTCGGTTTTGCGAATTGTGGACTTGGTTGGTGAACTTTATGAGTTCTAGAGTCGTCGCGCCGTCCGAGCGCCCGCTTATACTGACAGTAAAATCATAGTGAAGCGGTGCCGAACCGCACTCTGTGAACCGGCCCTATGAAGGTAGAATATGAGGGATGGAGGGATGGTACGTGGAGGAAACTTTGTGAGTTATTACGTGATATCTGAACGTGGAAGGAAATTGTTACTGGTGTAACAACCATCACCTTCAAATTCCGACTCTACATATTACCGATAACAATATTTGACCTATTGATCAACATCACGCGACGTTGCTAGTTAACGCGCCACATCACATCTCTTTCAAAATGGTCAGCAATTTATGTTGTGCTGGACTGTCTTTGGTTGAGCAGCACTTTGATGAGCAATGTATGTTGAGCAGCACTTTGATGAGCAATGGATGTTGAGCAGCACGTTGGTGAGCAATGTATGTTGAGTAGCACGTTGATGAGCAATTTATGTTAAGCCGTACTTGTTAATTAAAAATTCACAATTCACCCACTTTCACGTTCACTCACAAATAATCTTAGTAATCATAAGCTAGCTTAAGTGAAAGAGCCTGCAGCCCACGACACAGGTCACCCTAGTGTGGGCTGCAGTGCACATAATATTTTGTATGTACGTTAATTTAGGATATATTTACTTGTGTATTTTACTATTAACCAATATGTACATAGTTCATAAGTTTTTGGAAATAAAATAAAATTATCAATTATCAAAAATACCTACTCACTTTTCGCATATAATAGACGTAATACGCAGTGATCCCTAACATCGACTTAACATTTTTTCTTTTATTTCATACAAGCAACCCGCTCCGGCTTAGCACAGGTGTATTATACATATAAACCTTCCTCTTGAATCATTCTAACAGCTATACATATATATTAAAAAAACGCATCAAAATCTATTGCGTAGTTTTAAAGATATAAGCATACATATGTACAGACAGACAGCGGGAAGCGACTTTGTTTTATACTATGTACCTAGTGAATGTATTGTGCACTGAAACAAACTTTGGCACTTTATTTGCCAGGGTGGCAAAGGGATCACAATAAGACACTAGAGTCTGTCTCAGAATGTATCTTTCTCTCAATATCTAATAAATATATTAATGAATAATAACAACTTAAACACGAAAACTTAAAAAAAAAAAAAAAACTTTAACTCTAAATCATATCTATACAGTATTGTCACGTAAAACATCTAAATCACGATCTAGTTAATTGTGCTATATATCTAACATTCCATCGAGCTGCAACACTTTATATGATACTAAAAAATTGAAGTTGGTGTAAGTTTTTAAAAAAATGAGCTAAATGAAAAAGAATTACCGAAGAAAAGTTTAAATAATGTCATTTAGACATGTCATTCTTAAGACTTGCTTCCTCATAATTGTAAATAAATGTTAAGTACTATGAGCAAAGTTTAGTGATTTTCGATCATGGGTTGGTCTGAGAGCTTATGTCTGAAGTCATTTAATAAATGTGAATCAGTAGGTAACATTCTAGAGTACCTAAGTACCTAGGCAGTCTGTCCATATTTTACCTACTCTATAGTTTGCTGATAGTCATTACAATGTCGTTTTGCATCATATTTTTGCGTCACACTTATGTATTTATTTTGTTATTACAACATTTTAAGATTTTTAATCAGTGTAGGTAAATTTTAAAAGATATTTTTTTATGATTAATTTGTTTAACTAGGCATCAGGTAATCCAAATAATAATTGTAAACAAAGTATTTTACGGTCATGGAATTTGCAAAAAATCCTATTATTAGTGTTTTTATCTACACAAGGTTTCAGCGTTTATTGTCAATAATAAACAAACAATCCCTCATTACAGTAATTGGTACAAAACTGTCTAGACAACATCCGGCCACACAAATTCTAAATGCTCTACGTTATATCTCATAAATACCTATTGCTTCAGGTTTTAGTTTGTTTACCGACTTCCAAATAGGAGAAGGTACTATGTTCGTCTGTATGTATTTTTTTTTGTATATGTTCATTGATATTTTCGCCAATTGGAAACCGATTTAAAAAATCTTTTTTAGTTCGAAAGAATATACTTTCGAGGTAGTACCATTTAAATTTTATCGAAATCGCCTTAGCCATTTTTGAAAAACCAACAAAAATGTACATGTAAGTCACATCAATTTGCGCTAATTATTCAAATTCTGTGCACGGTGGAAGTCGGTGTTGCGATTTTTTGCAAAAATAATTATTTTAACTGCTTTTAACGTGTTATGTCGGAAAACAATACATACTTGGAATCCTAGCAGTGATAGTTATATGAGATGATAATGTTTTTGAACCATGCCTACAATTCTACACTGGAAACCGATCGGACTCGTGCTCGCTGCGTCCTTGTAAAACTGGGTGATATTAATTGCTTGCTTCTACTCTACCTTTTATCGAAAATACATTGAACATTGTTTGCGCTCAACGTGCTCGCGCAATATTTGTGGGTTAGTTTGGTACGTTAATAAAGGGTTAACACTCCGAATACTGAAGAGTAGATCATGAGCTGAGACTTTATCGATAAGCTACAATTGGGAAGTGTAACCACTTCCCAATTTGATGAAAGGTTTGACAAATATCTTATTCTATGTATAAATTCTATATTTATAAAATTCCCATGAACAAAAACATTATAGTTAAAAACATACCTACTTACTAAAGGTCACATACATATCTTAACCCATGAAACTTCTCTGATTAATATATTTTATAGAATCATGTAATTAAATATCTACTAATAATTTATTTACCAGCAATAAGTTTATATAAGTGCCTAAATTTGAAAACGTTAATTTAATTTATTTTCTTGTCTAGGATTATAACGTACACTAGAGATGATCAATGTTTTATAAGTTTAATGTGCAATAAAGATATTTTGAAATTGAAAAATTGAATTGAAGATTTGACAAATAACAATGTAACAATCAGCTTCAAACATTTGAATTCAAGTCTATTCAATTATAGTCGAGTTCTATAAGTCATCTCATATGTTACTTCGTTTAGTTTTTATTTGTCAATAATCAACGTTCAATAATAATTTGTTTTTGGAAATTTTTAGACTGAAACCATGCCGAAACCATCGTACCCTTGCAAAAGCTAACAAAATTATATTACCTAGAAGGACAACATATTTCGTGACCAAACTGTACTTTACTTATACCTACGCATAAATAGCAGAACATACATACATCTTATATACAAAATATCGCATCCAAAATATGGAAAAGCTACCTGTTTTCAGATATAAGCTGGAAAAATAATATCGGACGCGGCTTACGGACGTGACTGACAGCCGCGACCTAGACTATGAAAGTACACTGAGCCGTGCTGCACACTATCGGTCATAAGTCGCGGACGTCACCTTCGGACGACCTTGAGCGTTCGGACGTACGAGAGCGATCTGGTACACCGGATTTCTTAAGACTGTGCACATTGCTAAGTCGCGACTGTCAGTCGCGTCCGATAGTATGTTTCCGGCTATAGGTTCTGTATTCAATTGCCGCGATCGAAATCTCAAATCGTTTTTCATTCTTGGGGTGGCCATTTGTAAGCAATAAAGAATGCAAATTGGAGAATCCAATTTGTAGTACAAAATGGTTCGTTCAAATATGCAGTGGGGCTAAGAAAAAAATTGCTGCAACGTCCAAAAGTAGGGGCGGGTGAATGAGTGAGGGTCGCTTTATACTGCCAGGGTGCAATAAAAAACTGGAATTTATTACTTAATTTCATCAATACATTACGCTAAGGTAGGTCTGGGGAGATTTTTAAAGATCGGGACGGGTTATGCGGGTAGGTTAACGACTTTTGGTGAAATATTGGGGGCGAGAGTGCTTTGAGCACCTTAAGTGGTCACTGCCCCAAAGATAATGTAACCGCGAACACAGGTAATCAGTAAGAGTAAAATTGTAAGTAAAAGCAAAATACACTTGAAAATGTTGAGCAAATCAAACGAGCTATCTGTACCTAACGAAATGTAAAATCGAATCCTACGATATCCCATGCATATGAGAACTAATATTTAAAGATCACCAAGAAATAGGCAAGAAATAAAGAGAAGTAACAAGATTATTTTTTGCAAAAATTAGCATGACCGACTTCACCCGTGTACAGAATTCGCGAATATTTCGCACGGATCAATGGAGCATTTTTCACATTATTCTTGATTTATCAAAAATGGCTCAGCCGATTTCGATAAAATTTAAATGAGACTAATTTCAAAGTATACTCTTTCCAATTAAAAAAGAATTATTGAACACGGACTACTATAAAAAAAGGTATGCGTGGTTATACATTTAAAAAAAAAATATACGCGTCGAATTGTATACCTCCTCCGGTGGTTCGTCGGTCAAAAAGAAGAAACCAATGTTCAATTATTTATTTTTATAATCTAATTGTTATTTTGTAATTAATTAGTTTTCAAACCACCTGAATGCCTCTGACATGGTTAAGCGTTTAGAATAACCGAGACCTACAATTTAGTGAGTCATGCGAGCCATGGCAGCGTTCAGTTGGAAATTACATCCGCGGTCACCCATCCAAAGACTGACAGTTACGAACTTGCTTAACTTTGGTGATTAGTAGAGTTTATAGTAACGCATCTCTATAATCCAAGTCCCGATGATAAATAGTAGATATATCTCAGCAGGTGTACCAAAATCTATTCCTGGCAGATATACGCGAGATCAATACAAGCTACTTGTATCTAATCCAATTAGGTATTTCGCCTCAATGGTTTGTCCCTTACAATAGTTTGACCAGGTTAAACTACTGCTTCGATCTTACTTTTAATGTTGAGATAAATATACAGCTTCGGTTAAACATAAGACATTTTCTGCGCAGGATGATTGTCAGTTAGTTTATAAATATGTCAACAACAAACAATATTACACAAACATTATTATTATACATATACTACGGGACTAATCGCGCACTAAAATTACGAGATAAATAAATATCTCACCATCCCGACGTTTCGGCCGAGTAGACCGTCACGGTCATGGGTAGACCGTCTACCCGTGACCACGGTCGATGCAACTCGGCCGAAACGTTGAGATGATGAGGTATTTATTTATTTCGTAATTTTAGTGCACGATTAGTCCCGTAGTATACAATAATAATGTGTTCAAAGCGCAAAAGTTTAAAAACAACATTACACAAACAGACATAGTTCGATATTGTTTGAGATTATAATTTTTAACCACGGACATCTCACACGCGCACACAGTCCATGCTAGATGAAAATAGTGGCACATTTTGTATTTTCTTTGGTTTTTGTAAAACTAGTTTAAACCCATGTATATATGTTAATTATTGGTTCATTACAGTGCCACTATACACAAATTTAAAAGTTTAAAAACAAAAATAAAAAAACATGTCGATGAACCGCGTGTATACAGAGTTATTTCTAATCAATTAGCATCCTTCTAGGGGCTTTTTCTGTACATAAAAACTAACAACTTTTGTTTTACGACTTTCAAAAAAACTAAAAAAAAAAATCAGCTGTTCCATACATTTTGTCGCGGGTGAATGATATTTTTCTATGGAAAAACAAATTTTTTTTTGAGTTCTGACAAATGTCGCAGAACAAAAGTTGTTAGTTTTGATGCACAGAATAAGCCCTTAAGAGAATGCTAATTGATTAGAAATAACCCTGTATATAATCAATCAATTCTAAAACGATAAGGATAACATTAGAATTATATAATAATTCAAGTCACCATTACATTAAAACAATTAAGCAAAATTTCATGAAAAAAATATAAATACAAATTGGAATTGTTGAAAATACGATATTGTCAAGGTGATCACACTGTATCGGCTTGAATTAAGCATAATAGACACGAAACTTGGCGTGACAGAGCTGTCGCAGATGTCTCCTTAACTTTAATTAAACAGTTATCTAATTGAAATCGGACGATAATTCTATTGGCTAAATGGGGCAGGTGATGGCGAAATACGATTTTTATGGATTTTATGGAGCTAAGTGATGAATAGTTTAATCAGCAAACTATTTAGTTTCTCAAAAAATGGCACGACCGACTTCAACCGTGTAAAGAATTCGCGAATAGTACGCACGGATCGATAAAACAATTTCACATTATTATTGATTTATCAAAAATGGCTCAGCCGATTTCGATAAAATTTAAATGGGACCAACTTCGAAGTATATTCTTTCCAACAAAAAATATTTTTTGAAATTGGCTTACTATGTAAAGCCGTGGTGGTCAAGAGGTAGTGACACCCGCTTTACAATCTTGAGGTCGTGGGTTCAAATCCCCGGTCCCGTACCAATGAGTTCTTTGGAATGTATGTACGGAATTTCACACCACTGGCTTTTCGTTGAAGGAAAACATCGTGAGGCAACCTGCATACGTCCGTAGAAGAAATTCGATGGCGTATGTGAATCCACCAACCCGCACTGGGCCAGCGTGGTGGATATGGCCCAATCACCCTTCGTGGTTAGGCCTACGTCCTGCAGTGGACTATTAAAAAGGCTGGTACAGTACAGGTACAGTACAGTACTATGTAAAAGTTATGCGTGGTTACAAACATAAAAAAAATATACGATACGATAATCGAATTGAGTACCTCCTCCGGTCCGGTTCGTCGGTCAAAAAGTAACTAAGATTAGATAGGTGCTAAATACTTTATTGGATTTACTTTAGGGAAATAATGAAGTATTGTTCCCTTGTGTTGTAGCTTAGACTGTAACAAAACATTATTTTACTTTATTTTCGTACCTATAACCAACAATCTCTAAAATTTTATTTTGTAAGTACGCCAAGACTTTGGTTTTACCTAAGTACCTAACATTAGCCGTTGTATGTCCATCATTGTTAGACAGATGTCCCTAATAGACTAGTTGTACTAGCGTAGATTACGTTCAGCATGTACTGCTGTGCATCTAAGTCCAGTGCGTAGTTTCCGTTTGAGCCCTATCGCTCTAGAAAGAACGTTTAAAGTAGATATACTTTTCTCTTAATAGCTGGGTTTCATAATGCCAATTTACAAAATACGTATATCGTATGCCACTGTTCCAGGTAGGTACAATACTCTTAATTTCTCTCCGTTTATAGTTTCCCGGAAGAATTTTTTCTAAATGAAAAGGCCACCAGTAAGCAATTGTTGGGTTTTGTTCAAAATTTGCATATTCTAAATGTGTGGTTTTTGGACGAAAACTACAGTTCAAAGGCGGTAGTCAAAAAGAGAAAAGAAACTGGCTGTGGTTGGTTAATTATAGAGGAAGTGGGCGGATATTTTTATATCATCGTGATAGACTGGCACAGTTTTTGGAGACCATTCTGGTCGAGCCGTCGGAGCGGCGAACAAGTCTAGATTAGTTATTTTTAGAGCTTAAAGAACACTGTAATGGAAGAAATAAATCTGCAAAGTTTCATTGTAATAATATTGGTGTTTCTACTGCATCGAGTCCTCGATTTTCCTACAGCAATCTAGGTGTAATGTGTTGTCCTTGTAGTCAGCGATCACCGAAATTAAGCAACGTTCCGCACGGTCCGTATTTGGATGGGTAACCGCAGTGGTATTTTCCAACTGAGCGCTACCGTGGCTAAGCCTACAAGTTAAATTTTAGGTCCCGGTTGTTTTCACCGTAAGCCATGTCAGAGGCCTTTAGGCGGCCTATAAACTCACTAGGGCTAGCCACCCGGCCTATACGAACTTACTTTCTTTTTTTATCAGTGCCACCTATTCCCCTGGTGTATACATACTTCAGGGTCTTTTTATAATTATTATTTAAATTTTTACTACAAACTTACTTTCTTTTTTTATCAGTGCCACCTATTTCCCTGGTGTATACATACTTCAGGGTCTTTTTATAATTATTATTTAAATTTTTACTACAAACTTACTTTCTTTTTTTATCAGTGCCACCTATTTCCCTGGTGTATACATACTTCAGGGTCTTTTTATAATTATTATTTAAATTTTTACTACAAACTTACTTTATTTTTTTATCAGTGCCACCTATTCCCCTGGTGTATACATACTTCAGGGTCTTTTTATAATTATTATTTAAATTTTTACTACAAACTTACTTTATTTTTTTATCAGTGCCACCTATTCCCCTGGTGTATACATACTTCAGGGTCTTTTTATAATTATTATTTAAATTTTTACTACAAACTTACTTTATTTTTTTATCAGTGCCACCTATTCCCCTGGTGTATACATACTTCAGGGTCTTTTTATAATTATTATTTAAATTTTTACTACAAACTTACTTTATTTTTTTATCAGTGCCACCTATTCCCCTGGTGTATACATACTTCAGGGTCTTTTTATAATTATTATTTAAATTTTTACTACAAACTTACTTTCTTCGTCGTATAATCGTCCTAAGTGCATACTTATGGGTCGAAAGGCCCATACGTTGCACTTTCGTATCTTACTTTATTTAGTTATTTAAGGTATGTGGCAGTTAAACAAGCTTTTACGCGGCCGTAAAGTGTAAAGCGTGTTTTGGCAGTGCCCGCGGCGGCAGTGCAAGCCTCCGCCGTTATGCATGAGCACACGCGTTTGTGGCCACTGGCCAGTGCGCGTATCTAGGCACATACTAAACGGGGGAACAATGTTACAGCTTTCTACCCTTAGTAGAAAATTATACGTAAACAGGAACTACCTATAGTGGTTTCGTCTTGCTCTATACGTTTGAGTAGCGGCCCTAGCGCGAAAACATCGAAGAAAGTAAAAAAAATGTAAATAAATGGTAATATTTTCTATTCACTTGATTTTATTTGACGATAGACTAAAAATTTCAAAATTAATTTATTTATGGGTAAAATGGACCTAAAAACCTTAAAATATCCTACTGCAATATTAGCAGTACCATAGGCCAATCGACCAACCGACGAAATATTATTTCGCATTTAATTTTATTTTATATTCAAATAATGCAGCTTGACTTTGAGCTTTTTGCTAGCTGCCTCAATTGTTGATAGCTTTACTTCAGTACGCTGAACTAGCTTGTGCAAGTACGGCGTGTGGGTGCATTTGGCGCCAATCGGTCCGTGAGACCGACGCGAGTATACGTGCAACTAAAATGTGTATGAAATGTTTGTATTGATTATACATTAATTGGCATTTTTATAATATAAAATCTCGATAGCTACATCTCGAGTCTCAACTAATAAGGTACTAAACTGATTTTTATTGAATTCAGATTTTAGTCAGTTTTTTCTACACTTCACGTAACAGCCTTCAAAAATTTGATATTTTTAAAGGCTACGGTTACGGCTAGGTTACGCGAAGTTTGATAGACAGTAAAATAAAACTATATTTGTACAATTAATTAAGTTTATTTTGTAATGATGTTTTTGTTATGTATACACAACAATTCTTAGTAAGGAATTAATTTATTGTAATAAACCTTAAAAAAAACTTATACCTAAAATAAAAAAACCAGACAAGTGCGAGTCAGGGTCGCACATACGAGGGTTCCGTACAAACACGTTGTTAAAATAATTAAAAACCTGTTTTAGCATGTGCTAATGAAGTTCTTTTATATGATACCATTTACTCACTTTGAATTTTGAACCCATATTTTGTGAATACTGAGGCTCTATTTTTTATCATGTATGACACCAATAGAAACGATGAATAGTTTTCCCTTGCTACAAGCATCTTATAATCTTTCTCTTCAAAGCTCTTCAAAGGTATCAGTCCGAGTTGCCGAGTCACGGGTCACGGATCACGGGTCACGGGTACCCGTGACCACGGTCGATGCAACTCGGCTGAAACGTCGGGATGAGGAGGTATTTATTTATCTCGTAATTTTAGTGCGCGATTAGTCCCGTAGTATATAAAAATAATGTTTTCAAATCGCAAAAGTTTAAAAACAACATTCGTTAACCGTAACGGGCCGGAGGTTACAAATAAAATTCGTCAGTCTACCCGTGACCACGGTCGATGCAACTCGGTCGAATCGTCGGGATTAGGAAGTATCTTAATTTATCTCGTAATTTTAGTGCGTCTCTAATTCTTGTGCGTGCTCTAATTCTAGTCCCGTAGTATATAAATAGAATGTGTTCAAATTGCGAAAGTTTAAAAAGAATCTGTGTTAATTAGGTAATAGGTTCAATTTAGAAAATTCGGACTTACAACATTTAGGTATCAAAGGTTACATTACTCGTAGTGTGTTATATATAAAACAAGCTCTTACAAGGCCGTAGAGTGTAAAGCATGTTTTAGCAGTGCCCGCGACGGCACTGCAAGCCTTCGCCGTTATGCATGAGCACACTCTCCTGCGTTTGTGGTCACTGGCCAGAGCGTGTAACTAGGTAGATACTGAATGGGGGAGAGTTGTTAGAGATATTGCTTTCAGTAGTTAAAAAGCTTCTGCTTTGGATTCTATCAAACTTGTCGCACATTGGAGCATTTAAATTAAATTAAATCTATTGTTGGCTAATTTGTATCAGCCTTTTTAATAGTCCACCGCAGGATGTAGGCCTACCAACGAAGAGTGGTTGGGCCATACCCACCACGCTGGGCCAGTGCGGGTCGGTGGATTCACATCGAATACGGCATCGAATTTCTTCTACTGACATTATGCAGGTTGCCTGACGATGTTTTCCTTCACCGAAAAACCAGTTGTGTTCCGTACATAAATTCCAAAGAACTCATTGGTATGGGACTGGGATTTGAACCTACGACCTCACGATTGTAAAGCGGGTGTCACCACTACTAGACCATCACGACTATATTGGCTATTTTTTATTGTTTATTTAAATATAACAGGACGAATAAATACTGAAAGATTCGAGTTGACTAAACTTCAATTTTTTTCAATCAATTCAATATTTATTGCAGCATATGGTATTACATGTAGATCTTAAAAACATATTTAAAAAGTTATATAGATATGAGTATATATCAATCCTCAAGTTAACATCATCACTGACGTTTTTTTAACAAAACATTAAGTCCGACTACAGAGGCGCCATCGTAATTATAATAGCTAAATAGCATAGTCCTGTATTTTTTTCACTTCAGGCATTCGATAGAGAGCACGCTTTTTACGTTGCTATTAAATTTACGCTGGCGCCTCTGTAATAGGGCTTATTATCTTTCTACCACGAGTCTCATCAACAAGCCTAGAAATTGTAAATATAATCAGTGACTCTAAAAATAACAAAACAAATTTTTGCTTATGCCAGACTATAATTTGTTAATTTTGCAGCAGCAACAGACTACGGTGTCGTCGCGGCACCGGTTCCTACGATTTTTTAAATAAAATAACTCCGTAGCGAACGACAATTACTTTGCCGCGTAGTTCTGTTTGAAAGTGCAGTCTGCTACGAATTCGTACATTTTTTACAAGGTTTTATTTAATTTGCAATGTATGTCAATGTCATGTATGTAAGTATGTAAGTTAGGGTGGAATCTTGCAAGTTAAACTTGACCAACTTCCCGGTTTCCGATTAAGCTGAAATTTTGCACGAATATGTATATTGCTTGACAATGCAATACTATGGTACCCTGGAGCTGATCTGATGATGGAGTCGGAAGGTGGCCATAGGAACTCCTGTACTAAACAAGATAGACCCGTCGTGTTTGGGCTCGTTTTACTTGTCTTGGCTGGCACTCTGCTGCTATATGATAACCAGGATCTCAAAAGCTGTATTTAAAAAGTTATATTTTTATGATAATTTATTTTGTGTAGAATAGGACAACAATTGGCCACCAACTCGTCTGATGGAAAGCGAAGTTGTAGCCGAAGATGAAGTTTGTAGACCTAGAAGATACCTTCACTCTTGACTTGTAGACTTGACATTTATAACCAATTGAGTTCTTGCCCGTAGCCTTAGTGCGTCCACAAGCCGGACAATATCCTAACGTGTTTGCCGTTACACAGTTCTAGCTGAGCTCTAAATTATGCTGAAGCGAACGTATCGCGGCCTCCAGGTTGTACTATATCTACTTGGTAAAGTCAGCTGCAAAAGAATATTGCATTACAGCGTGGAGGGAGAATGGGTGGAGAAGTTACTAGCGTATAGGGTGCGAGAAAAAAGTTGTGCTTAGTAATACATAGATGTGCTTAATAATAGTAATACATACTTAGATAGCTATATACACGTTTTTATGAATATATCATATTTAGACTCAAAACCTGCATAATACTAATAGAAATGATAGAAAATAGGTATTCCTACTAATATTATAAACGCGAAAGTTTGTGAGGATGGATGGATGTTTGTTACTCTTTCACGCAAAAACTACTGAACGGATTGAGATGAAACCTTGCAATAATATAGCTTATATATCAGAATAACACATAGGCTATAAATTATAATGATATATTGCGTATGCTGGCAAAGCCGCGGGTAAAAACTAGTAGTCCATAAATATGTTTACAGCATCTCATCAGAAATTTAACAGTAGTTTTTGGCGCGAAAAAATTTCCTGACTATTACGTCTAGGCAGTGCGTAATAGTCAGACAAAAAAAAAGTATACGCAAATAGAGACAAAAAATATTACTTTCGTCCTGTTCACTCTTTATACTTGCACATATCGCCTTCTCTTACTTTTGTAATTATTTAGCGCCCTGTCTAGTTATACTTTGACTACGCATTACAGTAATTAAATAATATACCCGATTATAGAGGCGCCAGCGTAAATTTAATAGCAACGTAAAAAGCGTTCTCTTTATCGAATACCTAAAGTGAAAAATAAACAGAACTATGCTATTTAGCTAATATAGTTAAGCTGGCGCCTCTGTAATCGGGCTTATTGTTATAGTAAAAAGTTTCAACCCGCACTGGGTCAGTGGTGGATATGAATAATAATTATTTTACGCAAAAAAATCGCAACGCCGACTTCCACCGTGTACATAATTACAATTGTTATTTTATCAAGTATTAAATTAGTTTGCACGTATCGATGTGCCAATCAAGTAGGTACATTATGTTGATTTCAAAAAAGGCTTAGCCGTTTTGATAAAATTTGAATGGACCACCTCAGGAGTATCTTTTTGAATTAAAAACATTTTTCCAAATCGATTCACAATTATTATTGGCGAAAACATCGAAGAACATAAAAAAATACATACAGGCGAACATAGAACTTCTCTTTTTTTTGTAAGTCGGTTAAAATAAGTGGGAATTGACTGATTTTTTGTACTATGAGTAAATGTTAAAAAAACACAGTTGAGTAGAATCACTGTTTGAAACATCAAGAAAAAATGCCACGTCGATGTTTTGGAATGGCCAACTTTACTTGTTTGACATCCACCCACTTTGATTGTGATTGACATTACCAAACAATTTTGTATTTCAACGCTTTCCATAGTTAGATCCGATTGTCAGATTTTTTTGGCTTTCGGGAATATGGCGGAAAAGTAACTGCAGGGGATCCACCGGATCCAACAAAACTTCGAAAGTGGTCTATGAGAATAAATTATTATAAAATATAACTTTTTAAAAATACAAGCTTTTGAGATCCTGGATATAATGTAGCAGCAGAGTGCTAGCCAAGACAAGTAAAAAGAGCCCAAACCCGACGGGTCTATCTTATTTAGTACAGGAGTTTCTATGGCTACCTTTCGACTTCATCACCAGATCAGCTGCATGGTACCATATTATTGCATTGTCACGCAATTTACGTTGCGTGCAAAATTTCAGCTCGATCGGAAACCGGGAAGTTGGTCAAATTCAACTTGCAAGATTGCACCCGAACTTACATAATACATTATCTACATACTTGCATGCATAAGTACCTACATCCATTGCAAGTTAAATAAAAGGTTGTAAAAATAAATTTGAGAACCTCTGCTCTATTGACAAGAAACTCTGCACCTGACGGTACATAGCACGTGTAAAGTGAGCGGAGCATGCAGAGGGAATCACAAAAGAGCAGAACGCTGGACGTCAATCATTCAGACAGCTGTTCGCTTCAATGTTTCCGCTGGATTCATTTATCATGCACGCCTTTCCACTATTTGGTGGCTCGCTATTTAAGTCTCGAATAGAATGATTTGCAAAGTACGAAAGGTTCCGTGCCGTATGGAAGTCCCCACCTAATACCTACTTCTTAAATTCCTTTGCTCTAAGATTCCCTCTTAATATATTTTATTTCAATTATTTATTTTTGTAGTGAATATTTAACTAAATATTCTTTGAATATTTCAAACATCCATGTCGTTATTAATATCGAGCAAAATAAATAACGATTCTTGTATGAGAGTCCTCTTTATTTTAATAATGTATGTTTCAAGTTAATATACAAGTAAATATTCTGTTAATATTTTAAGCGTCTATCTATTATCGAGCGAAAAATGGCATAAAATTCAGGTTTGTTCTATGGGAACCCCTGAAATATATTTTTTCTGTTATTAGTGTTTGTTGTTATAGCGGCAACAGAAGTACATCATCTGTGAAAATTTCAACTTTTTAGATATCTGGGTTCATGGGATACAGCTTGGTTACAGACAGATAGACGGACAGACGGACAGCGGAGTCTATTTCTAACCCTAATAATTATTATTTGCAAAAAATAGCATGACCGAGATCACCCGTGTACAGAATCATTACATTACATACTCGTAGTATAAAACAAAGTCGCTTTCCGCTGTCTGTCCCTATGTATGCTTATATCCTTAAAACTTCGCAACGGATTTGGATGCAGTTTGTTTTAATAGATAGAGTAATTCAAGAGAAATGTTTATATGTATAATACACCTGTGCGAAGCCGGGGCGCATCGCTAGAACGCAAATATTATGCACGGATCGATGTTTAATTTTTCACATTATTGTTGATTTATCAAAAATTGCTAATATTAACCCGATTTCGATAAAATGTAAATGGTACCAATTTCATATTCTTTCCAATAAAAAAAATATTATTGAAATCTGACTACCTACTATAAAAAAAGTTATGCGTGGTTATACATAAAAAAAATATATATACGCGTCGAATTGTATACCTCCTCCGGTGGTTCGTCGGTCAAAAATAGACATGATTTTCAACTTTTGGCTTCGCGCTTCATTTTACCAGAGTTACCAAGCAAGTAAGTAAATTCATATAGGCCGAGTGGCTGGTGTCAGAGTCTTCAAGCCACCTGAAGGCATCTGACATGGCTAAACGATGAATACAACAGGGGCTTACAATTCAGCATGGTATCCGAGCCACGGTGGTGCACAGTTGTAAATGCCACCCACGACCACAAATCCGAAAACTAACCGCGCCGAAAGATGCTTAATTTTGGTGATCGCTGATAGTCACCTAGCCAAACTACGATATAAACTCTATAATACTAACTCTGTAACTTTCATTAATCATTTCTTAGACTTACTTTTCGAGCTATCCCTGACGAATCCACGAACTTTGTCCATAATATCACGTTTTAATATCTTTTCTTGTTCTGGTTCCCGTTCCAACCTGGGACTTAATTTTCCCATCGCTAGGATGACGGGTCAATACAACACTATATCAAAGAAAACTGATATTGACTTTTTTAGTGACAGCATCAACAAGTTTAAAACTACTCTAAGGTCTCTGACAATCTGAGCATTAGCGTAATAATTTCACAATATATTTTTTTAAATTGTTTGTTTTGCTTTTGATGTTAAATATTATTTTTTTCAAATTCGAAATTAATTTAATTCAGGCATTTGCACCCATATTCACAAACAATAAAATAAAATTAAATTATGTCAAATGTCACCAGTTACAAATTATTATTCATTTTCAAATTCAATTTACAACAAACACGAAAATCATAGCCTTCTCTTCGGCAATTGTGCGGAGACATGTCTCTCGCTACAGTGCCGGAGGTAAGGACAGTCAAACCTGGACGCAATCATTTCCAGGATGCAGTTGGAGCTGGCCCTCACTCTGCGCACCAAGGACGCGGCTCGCGCACTGTTCACGGCATGGAAACATGACGTGTGTGCGTCCGTGAACATGCCAGAGGCGCTGCAGAAGCGTGGCAGCCCAAACAGCCAAAAGCGTTCCTAATCCTAAAAGCTATTATACAGGACGCGGAGGTCACTGTATCTTCTTTTGTATTTCGAATTTGTAATTATGTTTTTTCGTTCAATTATTTTTGCAAGTTGTCTTCGCCTTTAATCACTGTGACATTTGACTCTGTTTTGTTTACTTATTAATTTATTTTTTTGTGAATTTGATGATGTACCTACATAGTGTAGGCGGACTAAATAAATAAAAAAAACAGCTATAGGGCCTATAGGACCTCCACTGGTGGACATCCCGCTCTTTTAGATTTTAAATAGGAGAGCTTGGAGGAGTAGGTTAGTATCAGTAATCATTATTGATTTGGTCAGTTTATACACAGTAGAAAATTAATGAATTTACAGGAAAATTACGCAGTCGCGGTCAACACGAATGATAAATATTAATTACATAGGACGTTAAATGGAATTTTAACAAAAATTAAAAAAAGGAAAATACTATTTGTAGTTTATTCTTTAACTTATGCCGCAACGTAACAGTGGTGCTGAAGAAAAATATTGTTTAATAATTATTATAAAATAATATTTACACAGACCTAAAATTGTATCTTATGAGACTAAACCTACACAAGAAAAAATTAAGCGCACAACTAATAGCCTGTTCCACAGCGTCAAGTTTCAGCAAACTAAAAAAAGTGCCTCAATTCTGTAGACAGGTTGTAGGCACGCCAGCTTATCTCGCCCGTCGTATATGTAAACTAGGCTCTCAGGATCCCTAATTCCAGCTTGTTCCTTTAACCTTATATTTTGGAACAAACCAGAGCGTCTAATTTGGAGGTTGCGTCAGCCGCAAGTCGTAAACACGGGGTGTTATGGGGGTTCAAAACGTACGAAACAGTATTGCTTGTGTGGGGTGCTATTCTGTTTGTGCCTGTTGTCTGGAGACAACATTTGAATGCCACGTTTAGGAAGCTTAACTTCTGTTTTACTAGGCGAAAATGATTCTAAACGAAATACAATACCTACATCTAAGTAAACTTACCGTAAATCAGTGCATTTAGAGTTTGCATAAACGAAAACCATCAATTATAGTTTTCGTGTGGCTCAATACATATTTGTGTGTTTGCGCTTGTTTTTAGCCTGGGGCAATGCCAACCAAGAAATACTACTGAACGTCTGAATTTTATAGATATTGTACCTAAGAACCCGTGGTCGTCATAAATATTTTGGATGTCACGAAAGCAGTTCGTCTACGAGAAACTCCTCGTGTTATAGTACGTAGTATTATTATATCTTCTTTGGTTATAGTGAATAAATTCCATGGAATTTCAGTACAGAATTTCACACCACTGGCTTTTCGGTGAAGGAAAACATCGTGAGGCAACCTGCATACGTTCGTAGATGATTTTTTTTAAAATATTTTGGTACATCTTACACACGGCCTCTGACCCCAAACTAAGCAAAGCTTGTGATATGGCTGCCAGATACTGATATACTACATATACTTATTTTTAAATACGTACTTACATAGATAGTAACTAAATAACACCCAGACACAGAGCAAACACTTATGTTCATCACAAAAATATTTGCCCTGGGTGGGGATCGAACCCACGCCTCTTTGATCCAGAAGTTAGGGCCACTAGCCACCGAGGCAGTCAGTCAGTCAAAAGTTCAATGGTGTATGTGAATCCACCAACCCATACTAAGCCAGCGTGGTGTATATGTCCCAATCCTCAATGCCCAATCAGTAGGCATACGTCCTGCATGTGGACTATTAAAAGAGGCTGGTACAGTTCAGTTACAAATATCTGCAAAATCTATGGCAACTGTAGTATGTAGCTTACAGTCTGACAGTCAACTTTAGATTTTCAGAATAGCACCCTCATTTTAGCCACGTGTATGTGTAAGGAGGTTGTTACATGGGAAGTGCCACAGATTAAATACTTTACTAGCGTTGTTTTAACTAGCAGTAAAAAGGCCGTGTTTGTGTGTCCTTGCGTAGATACCTACGTAAAGGTGCTTAAAGTTTAGGGCTTAGTTTGTTAATGAAATTAGGAGAGGGCTTAGCTTTGTTCAAACAAGATAAGGGGCACGAGGAAACAGATAATACTCGTTATAACTACACTCGAGTATCTAAAATAGTAAACTGGCACGTTTAACACTAGTACCTAATTGGCATCGAAATATAATCTAGAGAATTCTAGAGAACTAGAAATTGTCAACTGAATATTATATTACAGGAGGTTAATTTATGTTTTAAATAGGCAGGTAATAGCTTTTGTGCTTAGCACATTTGTTATTTATAATGATTATGTACTTCAGTATATATTTGTAGTTTATTTTACCTTCCTTGTAATCATGATATGTATTTTCCTTCGTCATTACAGCTAAATAAACAGCCATATTGACAGAGCTACGACGTCTATCAAAACGAGAAACATAACCTACAACAAATTAAGATCTAGACCAGGGCCTTAGCTACTGCCGTATCAATAATACGGGGCCCTCGGGCTACAGGGGCCTCTTACGTGTGTAACCAAAAATGAGTGAAATGGTATCCAGAATTCTCGTGCTTCCCGGGAAAAAAACATCTCTCTTTCGTGGGTTAAGCGTGCGACCATATCTATTGAAGCAGAAATTTGAATTGCTGATTTAATGAATCAACTTGCCGAAAACCAGGCAAGAAAGGTGTATATTTAATTTGAATTGTTTGGCTAGCTCAATTTCTACGAGGAAGTTGATAACTTATTATCATCATCATTTCAGCCATAGGACGTCCACTGCTGGACATAGGCCTCCCCTAATGATTTCCAATAAGACCGGTTGATGGCGGTTTGCATCCAGCGCGATCCTGCGGTCCTAATAAGGTCATCCGTCCACCTTGTGGGTGGACGTCCTACGCTGCGCTTGCCGGTACGTGGTCTCCACTCGAGAACTTTTCGACTCCATCGGTCATCAGTCCTCCGCGCTATGTGCCCTGCCCATTGCCACTTCAACTTGCCAATCCGCTGGGCTATGTCGGTAACCTTGGTTCTTCTCCGGATCTCCTCATTCCTGATTCGATCTCGCAGAGAAACTCCGAGCATAGCCCTCTCCATGGCTCGTTGGGCTACTTGGAGCTTACTAATAAGGCCCATAGTGAGAGACCACGTTTCTGTGCCATAAGTCATCACTGGCAACACACACTGGTCGAAAAATTTCGCCTTGAGGCACTGAGGTATGTCATGTGTATGATAACTTATAATCGATAAATAAAATATTTATTTTAATTTAATGCAAGCATTTTTGTTTCTTTGGTAAGAATTATTTACCCTCCATTTGAGCCCCACAACTAATTTTGATACAGGGTTCTCCCCTGGTCTAGACTAGACTATACCACCCAAAAAGCCTTACGAAATGCCCACTGTACAGTCAGCAAAATGCTCTACACCATCACAGTTAGTTTAAAGGTTAAAACGTAGCTACTTGCGCGGTTAGCTGTAAACATTACGAGCTCAGGCGTCTATAACTTAGCCAGTTTTATGGCTGAGGATCCAGCGCCCAGCGTCTAAATATTTAGGGAATAATTACATAAGTACTTACCCGCAAGTACGCGTATATGTTTACCCTCGCTCAATGATATTTTGCCATACCTAGATACCTACGTTATTCCCGCTCTCGTTTGTAAGAAGAAATTAAGGCAAATACCGAAAGTGCAATCAATCACGCTACATGCAGTGCCGTGGCAATATCACCGAGTAATATCAATACTTACGTCCAATTTTATTCGAAAAATTGGACGCAAGTATTGATATTACTTGGAAAGAAAAATATGTAATTAAATGGGTAAAGTAAGTTCGTGTAGGGCGGGTGGCTAGCCCTGGTGTCAGAGTTTTTCATCCGCCCAAAGGCTTCTGACATGGATAAACAATTAAAAACAACCGGAATCCACAATTTAACGTGTCACCCGAGCCACGGCAGCGCTCAGTTGGAAAATGCCACCCGCGGTCACCCATCCAAATACTGACCGTGCGGAACTTTGCTTAATTTCGGTTATCGCTGACGAACACTTCAATGTCAAAGTTTCTTTATTCCATAGACATAACAATTGCACTTGGAATCTTCAAATAACAATGATTGAAATATCTACAGTTACATACTACATTTCGAACCAATTTATCAATTCTGTTAATTACCAATTTAAAATAATAGAATAACATATTCAAAGTCAATTTCAATACATATGTAAACTAACTAATGTCAACTACAACAGACATCAAATAAGAATAAAAAACATTGACTATTAAGCTCGAAAAATACCATTGGACGCGGCTTACGGACACGAGTGATAGCCGCGACCTATACTCTATAAAATTTAACTTGATCTCTGCGACAGCTGTCAGAAAAATCAAGCCTATGAAGTCCTGAATTTCTTAATAGTACAGACAGTACCTGTCAATGTCATACTTTGTGGGCATGCCAATTAGTGATGGGCGACGAATGATCGTGACCACAGAGTTTTAGATAGAGTTTTAATTAAAATATCGATAGTTTATACTGACGATATCCTACTAATATTATAAACGCGAAAGTTTGTGAGGATGGATGGATGGATGGATGGATGTATGGATGTTTGTTACTCTTTCACGCAAAAACTACCGAACGGATTGAGATGAAACTTTGCAACAATATAGCTTATATATCAGAATAACACATAAGCTATAAATTATAATGATATATTGCGTATGCGGGCGAAGCCGCGGGTAAAAACTAGTTTTAAATAAAACTTGATTTATCATTAATTTTATTGTATATTTTAATATCATAACATTTTTTGCATGTGTAATTAAATTAAACCCAATTATAAGTTACATCAGCATCGATAATAGTGAAAAACCTCCATAAATACTATCGTTACATTATTATGAGTATATAATTAATATCATAACATTATTTACATGTGTAAATACTTGATCTTAAATAATAGTAAGTAAATGAAATCCAATTTCTCACCTTGAACTACTCATTCGATTTCATTACAACATTGTTTGAAAATCGATTTTTTTCCACCACTATCCCAACTCTAAAAATGACAATCTTCTACTGTCGCAGAGATCAAGTTAAATTTTATAGAGTATAGACTATGAAAGTACACTGAGCCGTGCACATTATCGGACATAAATCGCGGACGTCACCTTCGGACGACCTTGAGCGTTCGGACGTCCGAGAGCGATCTGGCACACCGGATGTCTTAAGACTGTGCACATTGCTAAGTCGCGGCTGTCAGTCCGTAGGCCGCGTCCGATAGTATGTTTCCGGCTTCATCCTACTAATATTATAAACGGGAAAGTTTGTGAGGATGGGTGGATGGATGTTTGTTACTCTTTCACGCAAAAACTACTGAACAGATTGAGATGAAACCTTGCAATAATATAGCTTATATATCAGAATAACACATAGGCTATAAATTGTAATGGTATTGCGAAAATGTTTCATAATATAATGATAAGTATTAAGTAGGAAACATTCTGCTATCTGCGAACTATTCTAGAGTACTGTACTGTATGTACTGTTAGGCCTACCCACGAAGGGTGATTGGGCCATATCCACCACGCTGGCCCAGTGCGGGTTGGTGGATTCGCATACGCCATCGAATTTCTTCTACGGATTCTTCTACGTATGCAGGTTGCCTCACGATGTTTTCCTTCACTGAAAAGCCAGTGGTGTGAAATTCCGTACATAAATTCCAAAGAACTCATTGGTACGGGACCGGGATTTGAACCCACGACCTCACGATTGCAAGGCAGGTGTCACCTCTAGGCCACCACGGCTTCAATTCTAGAGTGCGCTTTAAGAAATGACAAAAATATTTAAAAAAAACAACTGTCGAATCGGACATCACAAGTGTGGTAAGGTAGGGTCTCGGGTTTGAAAGACGGAAAGTGACATAGTCTACTATTTATGCCGGATAAATAAAGGGTTCCCATGGGATAGCACAAAAATCAAAATATCATGCGGGCGAACCCGCGGGTAAAAACTAGTAGAAAATAAACAATCATCACAGAAAAAAAAATAGCTTATTTCGATATTCAGCAATAACGGTTATTAACATCACAGTTAGGGAACCTAGTCAAACTACGCTACGAGCGCTACTCCATGGTAACGCTATAGGTTAGGGTAAGTTATAAAAACCAGTTGTATCCAGTTTTTTAAGGGTTTTGTTTTACATATAAATCTGTAGTTTTGTTCTATAACGTATCTGTATGTAAGCATCATTGCCCTCGCGTGTACGAAATATTGCGCTGGCAGACGTTTTGGGTGTAATGTCGACCTCATTTGGGTTTATACCAGGCGAGGTCAAATCTTGGGCAAATGCTAGCCATATATTTGTATTTTTGTGGTGTACGCACTTTCATGGACTGCGGGAACGATGCTTAGAAATGTTTGTGTTTTTGATTGGGATTTACAAACACTGTAGTAATCAGTAGTAAACATTTATAAACGCAGATAGTCCGTGTTTTGAATTTTACAACTGATTTAAAATTATTGAAAGAGAAATGCATAATTATTTTTCGCCAAAAATGACGTAACCGACTTCATCCGTGTATAAAATTAGAATAGTTCGTCATTATTCTGACGTTCGCATGAATCGATGTGTCAACCATGTTCCTAGTAATTTTTATATTATTGTTGATTTTTCAAAAACGGCTCATCCGATTTTATAAAATTTGTATGGGGCAACCTGAGGTGTATACCCCTTCGAAACAAAGAAGGTTTTTCAAGTCTGTTCAGAATTGGCGAAAATATCAATTAATATACAAAAAACACAGAATAGGCCCTATTACACAGGGCACAGAAGGAGCCTCTTCATACAAACCTAGACTTAAAAATGTGAAAAATACAATTTGTACCATAGACAACTTTTGAGTGAACTTGCCACTTGAAATAGGGATTTCAAAATACATGATGAAAAGAATCGATTCCTAAATTGATTCGAGTCTAGGATGACGTCATGTCTTATCACATGATAAGTCCGACTGGCTGAAATTTCGATTAATCTATTAACATCTTGACTCTTTGTTGTAGGTGGACTTATGTAATTTTGAATACGTTTTTATCGTTAATTCCAGAAGTTATAAACAAAAGTCAATAACACTATTAAATAACAGCTGGCAGCCTTAAGTACTGCTAAATTCGATCTTTTCTCTTCCAGAAACAAAAAAAAATATTTCATTCGTAAACCTAAAAAAAAATACATACAGACGAACATAGAACCTCTTCCTTTTTTTAAATCGGTTAAAAATGTGAACACATCACGTGATGCTGCTCCATATTGTTAAATTGATCTAAAACTAGTAGTTCGACCCACATTGACCTTGCGACCTTATTCCTTTACATGGCCGGCCGCCCGGGTCAAAATCAATTTTGACCTTAAAGTTAAATTGCTTTTGCTTGTAAATCACATAGAAAGATATTTACTACTTACTGGTGGTATGTGACAATGCCTTTCGTTATTTCTTTTGAAACCGAGTAATTTCGGCAAGATGGAATGACGCAGTTCACCATATTTACCTCGTTGCTTTGAGACGCGACCGCAACGCCAGTCTAATGAAGACTAGTTATTGGATTGGTGGATTTATATTTATTGGTTGATATTGGTCGGCGACATTTCATTTTGTACGATTAGGTGTCTTCTTGAAGGTCGCTGACAAAAAAATACATAAGTATATACATACGAACATATACTGCATCTCCTTTTTGGAAGCCGGTAAAAACTGAAATAACTGTGCCTTCTTTGATAAGGTGTAATTAGTTTTTGAGAAAGGAACTCTAGAAACTTTAAACTTCTTTTTGAACTTTTTTCAAGACTTTTTTTACCGTTGAAATGCAGCTATGTAGAATTGCGATTTAATAAATTATAAGAATTTAAAACAAAAAGTAACTTCCATAGCGTTAGCTAGATATAGATGACAAATTCTTAACTGGAGAAGACCTGAGAAGAATTTTATTAATGAAGAATATTTCCTTATACGAATGAAAAGAAAGATATGACGTAGAGAGAGAAAGATATATAGCCCATATTTTAACAAGATTTTCTATCATGTGTGAAATACTTAAACATTGTAAAAAATGGGTAGCAGATCGGTTGACGAAGCTGCTTGCAATTTTGTCGCTATTTTTCAGTAACCTCCAGTTTTTCCAAGATATATTTTTAAGACTAAAAATTGCGAGGAGCTGACACTGACTGAGCGGTTGCTAATCGCTCACCAGTTGCTCTACCAAGTTCTAACTGACTCCGTTTAACTTTAGAACTTATCGGTAAGACGTTCCTCTTTAAAAGAAATGTAGTTGCAATCTTTGCCAGCTATTAAACTTTTAGTTTTAAAGACTTGAACGTGAATATTAAAAATCTTTAAAAAAGTTCAATCGACATCTATTCGGTATGATATAGTCAATTATATCAATGAACGTTTTCGTTCTCTGTACTTATAATTGGTAGATCTGGACTCAAATGGCGATTTATTATATCCACCACAATGACACATCACACAGTTTCGAGTTGTGGATTCACATGCTCTCGTTACACAGAAGCGGCAAGTGCGGGAAAGCGATCGCGATCCGGGACGGGAATTTTTTGTAATATACGGATTTGTATGCAACCTGACACGTCACAAGCTATCGGATCGCTTTCTCGCGGCTCTCGCCTCTGTGTGACCCGAGTTTTACTCAATCATCCATTTTATTTTCCTGTAGTGCGCCTAGTAAGGCGCATCGTGTTGCTTTCCTTACCATATTATGTTTGTAGCACGGTCATAGTATGGTACTTATAGTGGGGAGATACCTGTAAAATTAACTGTATAGGTACGAGTAGGAAACAAACATTTATATTAGTTCTTTGGTTCTCATTATCATTAGCTTATTTCAACCCACTGCAGGGCATAAGCCTCCTCCCCCTTACGCCAATTGTCCCTGTTCTGTACTAGCTGTAATCCAGGTGTTACCGCAAAACTTTTTAATGTCATCGATAACTATGGTTTTAATAAAATTATTATTATTTGTATCAGTATTTTATGTATGAGTAATATAAACACTAAACATTGCCCGGTTAGGTTACAAATGTATGAGTAATACAACTACTAAACAATGGCCAGCTATTTTTGTAATCACGTCGCTTCGATACTAAACCACGACACATTCGCGTTCAATGCGAATTTTAATATTAAAAGTTGGGTTTTGAATTATGACGCGCAAGTGCGGGCAATGAGTCGTTCGGCTTGGCTCGGGGCCATAGGATTAGATAGTAGTGAGCAGAGTTGGCGATTTGTGGGGATTTCCCCAAATTCAGGAGAATTATAAATAGGATTGGTGTGGGAATTGATTGTATGCGGATAATATGGAAAAAATATAAAAATCCCAATGAAAAAAAAAGATGATGATTTTACGTGATAACGTCATAAGAAAACATTCTTGAATCAATAGCTGAAAGAGCTGAGCTTAGTAGCGCTCTCGCTACTAAGCTCAGCTAAGGCAGAATGTCGCATTTTTTCGTGCGCGCAGCCGGCGTTAGACGGTTTCATAAGACGTTATGACGTTAAAAACCAATTTTTTTCTTCTTGATCTTTGGATGGTGACTTGCCAAGTGAGGCTAGGGCTAGACGTTATGACTTGATGATTAGGATTGCGATTTGGCATGGTACATTTGGTGAAGCCAAGCACCGCGCTTATGGGGAATTTGCCCTTGGTTTTTGGAGAATTAGGGACACGGGCATTGGCAACAGTGGTAATGAATACTTGTGGCTGAAATGATTTATACTCTGGTTTAGACTGGATTCATGTTAGTTCACATGTAGCCTGTATGTATGTAGGTAGATAGATAGATAAACGCTTTATTGCACACCAAGAAATAACCATAATAAGAAGAAATAAAGATACAAAAACAGTGTAACAAAGGGCGGCCTTATCGCTAATAGCGATCTCTGCCAGGCAACCTTAGGATGGAGAGGATAGATAGCGTATAAATGATGGACTGGGGCGCACTAAATATAAAAAACATATATATATATATATATATATAGTTATACATAAAAATAAAATAAACCTATAACTAAATAATAAACTAATACAAATAATTTATAATTTACATATATTATTTATACATAAAAACAACAACAACAGTTTCAATAAAGCGACAGTTTCTGTAGAGAATGGTTTTTAACCTGATCCTTAAATATGTTCAGTGATGGAGCTTTTCTAACGGTAGTAGTTAGATAAGATATTTTGTAGTTTATGGTAAGATTAGTAAAGTATTTTGAATTGTTTTTCTTGCTCGTTTTAGCAAGATACCTCTATAGTTCATGTACGATTCCTAATCTCGGAGACTACTACCTGCGAAGCAGCACGCGACTTAGTAAATATAAACACACAATACGATACTGGTAAAACATCGAGCTAGTTGGTACCTATCCTACCTGTAAGAATGTAAGTAAAGCCTGGAACACAGGCGTAAAGAAGCGTGTTTGGCAATTTTCTATGGGCTCCATTTCGGCGAATGTGCGTTTGATTTCTATGACCTGATTCCCTCATCTCCTTTCCAAAACAGAACAAACAGGAAGTCGCATAAATACCATCCCTACATAGTCGACGTACCACCTGCTCGTACGAAGCGATTCGCTTCTTCCTTCATAATGCAGGCCGCCAGGGACTACCCTGCCTCCGTCATTGTTTTCTGACAATTACAATTACGATATCTCCATGTCAAGAGTGAATAGGTATCTTCTAGCTCATGCTCCATCGTCGGCTACAACTTCGAGTACACAAGCGAGTTGGTGACCAAATGTAGACCTATTCTACATAAAAATTGCGTGTTTGTCGACCTTTTACCGGATACACTTCGGAGAGTGCGCCCAGGAGTTGCACAATCTAGTCCCCCCTGCCCCTTTCTTCTATCGTACGGCTAGACGGATGCGACCAAAGCGCCACCCTTTTATGGTAGACATTCCGCGCGTTAGAACCAAGCGTTTCGAATCCTCATTCCTCATACGAACAGCCGGAATGTGGAACGCTTTGCTTGGGTCTGTCTTCCCGTTAAAGTACAACGTGAGTGTCTTCAAATCCCGAGTAAATAGGTATCTTCTAGGTAAGCGTGCTACACCCTAGACCGCGCATCTGCTTAACATCAGGCAGTGTGTAGTCAAACGCGAACTATTCGAAATAAAAAAAAAATAATAATAATACTCTAATACTCTGCAGTGACTAGTCTTCGAGGCGAGACTTAAGTCATGTGTGCGTATCGTAATGAAAGGGGGGCCTATCACTACAAAATCTGGTGCTAAATTATGATCTACCCGCCAATTTCGTGGCTTACCTGTATTAGCGGTGGAACTGGACATGTCCGGCTAAACATGGCCGAAGTGTCCGCGTGTCAGGCCGATACCGCTTCAGCAAGCACTATTTCCTCTATACCAGGAAAATATTCGTGTTTATTACAAATCAAGCGGTTTGAATACTGGTTTAATGTTTAATATAAGTGCTGTTAGAAAATTGAAACTGGCGCAGTTTTGTACATTTTAACTAGAAAATACCACAGGTATTGCTCACGCATAGTGTTTTATGGCAGACAACAAGGATAAGTATAGTCCGAATATTACAAGTCGACGAATGAGAATGAGAAGCTGCGCAATGTCCAATCAACGCGTAGCTTCATGTGAGTTTCAGTCAGTAATGGATATTTCCCAGCTTGTTGATAACTTCACATGTGCCGACTTGTATGATTAGGCCTATAGTTTCCACCGCATTTGACGATCTTTATCAAGATGGAATACTAGCGCTTGGGCTCATCTTCTATAGCACTAAGTATAGCGTACCTACTATGCAGAGTAAACATGATTACTGCCGGTAATCAATTAGCATCTTTTTAGGGGCTTATTCTGTACATCAAAACTAACAAACTTTATCAAATCTCAAAAAATAAAAATGCTGTTCCATTGAAAAATATCGTTCTCCCTCGACAAAAGGTATACCTAGAACAGCTGTTTTTTTAGTTTTGACAAAAGTCGCAGAACAAAAGTTGTTAGTTTTGATGTAGGTACAGAATAAGCTCCTAAACGAATGCTAATTGATTACGAGTAACCCTGTATAGGGCGTCCGCACCCACAAGGTGGATGGACACAGCAGGATTGCGCTGGATGCGAGCTGCTACCAACTAGCACGTATTATATCTTCTTTGCAACTAGTCTTATTAGAGATCTAGGTATAGGGAAGGCCTATGGGCAGCAGTGGACGTCCTATGGCTGATGGATGGATGG
This sequence comes from Hypomecis punctinalis, assembly GCA_949316475.1. Classification (NCBI taxonomy): domain Eukaryota; kingdom Metazoa; phylum Arthropoda; class Insecta; order Lepidoptera; family Geometridae; genus Hypomecis; species Hypomecis punctinalis. The sequence continues at coordinate 19,048,415 of OX438808.1, read as the reverse complement.
ATGATTTTATATAGGTGTTGATAGAGTCTACATTTCTATGTATTCTAATTGCGTATTCATACCGAATTTTGTTCATTGCTAAACATAGAGCTACCCACGCAGGGTGATTACGTCTCATACACCATGGGGCTAGTGGATTCACATACGCCACCGAGGTTCTTTTCCAGACATATGAAGGATGCCTTACGAATCACGATAAGTACATTCCTTCACTAAAAAGGTAGCGGTAGTTATTAGAATATCTATAATAAGAATATGTTGCGTACTAATAACTTAAGTACTTAATTAATTGTAATTAATGATTTTGATTATAAATTTTAACAGTTAACTTTGTAAGAAGAGCATGAATATTTGGGTAAGTAAGAGGAGCATGGGTATTTAAAATAAAAGCTTTGCTTAGTAAGGAGATCCAAAGGTTATATAATCCTCTAATGAAACTTAAGATGTTCTATAAAATATTGAAACAATACATTAATATTTCTGTTCTATAAAAAACGAAGTGTTATTATTTTATACTACGGGACTTATCGCGCACTAAAATTACGATATAAAAAAGTCATCATTCTTATCATCCCGACGTTTCGACCAAGTTGCATCGATCGTGGTCACAGGTAGACTTAAGACTTTAGTGCGCGCTTAGTCCCGTAGTATCTAATAATAATGTGTTTAAATCGACAAACTTTAAAAACACAAGTTACAGTGTGTACATGAATACATTGCAATTAAGGGCAACCTCGCGCCAAATACCTACTTAATAAAAATCGAAATAGTGCATATATGTACGATAGGTACCTATTTAGCACAAGTGGACTCGCAGAAGTACTGCGCAGTTCAAGGAGCATATTAACCAGTGGAGAGAGTGCGCGGGGCGGCCTCGCTCACCATCGATAGGCGCTTTAGTTGACAACCGACTAGGGATGCTCGATCCAGATGCTTTGTGCCCATACTTTGTATTGCAATGGATCGCATCGCAGTGTATCGATACGATATTTTGGATCGATCCGGTATCGTATTCAAAGTTTATTGTTTTAGGTACATAAACAATATTTATTTACGTCGGCCATACTGTAAATGGCAAAGTACACATAAATAATATTTTCTAAAGCCGTTCTTTGTTGAGACGATACGATTGTGTGGTTTCGATACGATATATTTTGATCCAGTATCGTGTCAATAGTTAAAAAGATGTGTGGTTGCGACACGATATTTTATTCAAAGTAGAACCAAGTCAAAAATATCGATATCGATATTTTGCTAGTAACATTATTGGCATCACTACAAGAACTGTTCTCATTGCGTCGTTTTGGCGTCAGCCAATTACAGCCAGCGGAGCTTACCTCTCCCCCCGCTTAAAATCGGTGACCTATTGTTTCAACAAAAACGGGGCCCACGCGCTCTCCAGTCTCCTCCATGGTGCAGTTACTAAACTTGTACGCAGCGTCAACATTTTCTTAAAAAAAAAAACAAAAATCGACTTTTTCGTAAAGTTTAGTCATATGGTACGTACTTAATAAATATCTGTTGTAACGAAATTCCCTTATTAGTCTATTAGGTTTTATTTATAGTAATAAGTATCTAAACTTAATAGTAATCACAGCTCACCAACAATATAGATATTATAAAGAAGAGGTAAAGTACATAGCACAAAGGTTTTGTAAGGTGGAACCCACGTATACATTAGGTATAATTATGTGAGCGTATTATATTTGACGAGGTTCTTAATAACTTAACTTACTAACTACATAAAATTAATAGGATTATCAGTAATCAATTAGCACCCTTTTAAGGGCTTATTTTGTACATCAAAACTAACAACCTTTATTCTGCGACTTTTGTCAAAACTCAAAAAAACAGCAGTGCCAGTACTGTACTGTACCAGCCTTTGTAGTAGTCCACTGCTGGACGTAGGACCAGGTGGATATAGGCCCACGAAGGGTGATTGGGCCATATCCACCACGCGGGCCCAGTGCGGGTTGGTGGATTAACATACGCCATCGAATTTCTTCTGCGGATGTATGTAGGTTGCCCCACGATGTTTTCCTTCACCGAAAAGCCTGTGGTGTGAAATTCCGTACATAAATTCCAAAGAACTCATTGGCACGGGACCGGGGATTCGAACCCACGACTTCACGATTGTAAGGCGGGTGTCAATCGATATTTTTCTATGGAACAACAATTATTTTTTGAAATTTGGTAAAGTCGTTGAACAAAAACCGTTAGTTTTGATGTACAGAATAAGCCCCTAAAAGGATGCTGATTGATCACCAAGAACTCTGTATATTTTAGTATCATATATATGATTATGATATTAACAATTATGATATTTTTAACATATCTACAACTTAGTAACTTTTATCAGCTCTATTTGGTTGGAACGCTAGCAAGATTATTTCAAGTCGGTTCTCAGTTTTTTTGGCAAAAAAGCATTATCACTATTGACTTTATTAATTATATATATTATAATTTAGTAAAATTAATTGATCATCTATATATCTATCACCTATTTATGAATTAATTGATTATCCACGAAATCAATTAATTCATAAATAGGTTAAACATAATGTCGAACATAATTATATAATTGCATATTTATCGGACTTAATACTAAATTATTTTAAATAATATCATATCGTGGGCGAATGATAGTATCCAAACTGTTTTTCAATGGAGGTCAATTTGCCTGTGCTGTTTTTGATAGAGTAAAAATTAATCATAGTCGTAATACTCTCCCTTCTTGCGGGTACAGGTGAGATATATCGCCGTTATCATACTTAAGATCTGCAACAAAAATAATCATATTATTTATTTCCTAAGTATATGTGCAAGTTTTTGTTTAAGCGAAGAAGATACTAGTAGTTCTCCAAAAAGTAGACCTCGCAACACATCTCTTTACCTGAAACCTCATAAGCCTATATCTCGACTCGCTCTAGGCAAATCTTGCTTTACTTTAGGTCTCGCCAAATATTGTTGAAATCAACTGATAAATAGCGCGACAGCAAATTTATCCCCTTTTCGAAGTAAATACGCTTTCGTTCTGTCAATCATAAATTATCGTCGTATTTATGTTCTTGAATGGAGACCGCGCACCGGCAAGCGCAGCGTATATGACGTCCACCGACCAGGTGGACCGATGATATTATTAAGACCGTAGGAACGCGCTGGATGCAGTCAGCTTGCAACCGGCCTTATTTGAAATCCATGGGGGAGGCTTATTAGGCCAGCAGTGAGTGTCCTACGGCTGATAATGATGATGATGATGATTTTATTTATCATTACGAATTCACGATCTACTTTTACTATGGGATGAACTCTGAAATCGCGAAGAATACAAAATACTCGTTCTGTACAAAAAGTTCATAGAGTCCCGACAATTTGCTTAGAACAGCCGTTGTCTTTTAGATCGACCGAGATCCCATATCTACGACTGAACGCATGCGTAAATGATCACTAGACTCAGTAAGAGCAGGAGCGAGTATCGAAAATGTATGTTTGTGCGAACGGGAAAGCATGCGGTCCTTTGGGAAGTTTAGAAACGATTCTAACGTTCCAAAAATTGGTCTCCTGATGCGTAAATGATCACGTGACTCAGTAAGAGCAGGAGCGAGTATTGAAAATGTATGCTTGTGCGAACGGGAAAGCATGCGGTCCTTTGGGAAGTTTAAAAACGATTCAAACGTTCCAAAAATTGGGCTCCTGTTTGCAAGGTAGGCACAAGCCGAATCATACTTCTTGGCGTTTTTGATCACGAGGCGAGTCATTACGCAGAAGCAGATTCGGTATGTCAGCTGCGCGAGAAGAGGGGATGTGCGCAGCTTATAGCTAGCTGTACAGACGGCAAAAAGTTTGATTTAGCCTGTACTTCCTGAGACAAATTGAGATTCAACACAACGCAACGTAGTCGGACTTTAAATACAGGAATATTTGCTTACACTGTACTAAGCCGAAAGGGGGTGATTCAGACCAACATAACGAACCACTTTTACTATGGGGCCAAAAAAAATTCGAGAAAAAAAAACAGCTGTTTCATAAAAAAATGCAACTCGGAATCGATAAAATGTATTAAACAGCTGAATTTTTTTTGTCTAATTTTTTGTGGGCTTCATAGTAATAATAATAAAAACGTTTATTGATCTTAAAAATTAACACAAAGTAAGTTGTACACTAGATCCCACACTAGGGCGACCTGTGTCGTGGGATCTAGGCTCTTCCTTATGGTAGGTACTTACAAAAAACCAAATTATCCTTATAGTAAACAAACTTAAATTAGATTAATTTCACTCATAGTGCACTGGATCCCACACTAGGGCGACCTGTGTCGTAGGATCCAGGCTCCTTGCCAGAAGGGAAGGTAATACCTACATATTTATTTCATGCTCAATTTGAATGACTTGCTACATGTTATAGATACCATTGTAAACAACTACAATAATGTGTGTAGTGGGTAGAAGTACCAGGAGCAGAGCCGCTGAGCGAGTCATTCTCGTGATGTCATTCTCCGCTGTGCAGTACCATAATAATCTTTGGTAAAAGTTATTCGTAATGATAGTCTAAATCACCCTATTTCGGCTTAAGCAAATAACCCTGTATGGTGACTCAAAGTGTAGTTAGTAGATATTGGTCATTAGTTCACAATTTTCCTGATTAGGTGCACGGCATTGTAGTCATTAGTACATGACATCATGGAGATTTCCAGAACACTGTGTAATTTTAGTTATGTGGAATTACATTACATGTTTAGTCCTGATGTCATGATGGCACTTTTGTTTTAGATGATGTACGAATTGTTGATACTGATGATTTTATCAAATGGTGATTTTGTATGAGATTGAGTGAATAGATTATTACTCACTTTAAGTAGGTGCAAAGAATTATCTACGGTGGTAACCGCCTACCCTTGCCCCCAGCTACTCCCGTGGCTATTTTAGTCATAAGGTTTGAATAAATCATTATGAAACCACATTTATAGAATACTAGTTTTTACCCACGGCTTCGCCCGCATGATCAAATATCATTATAATTTATAGCCTATATGTTATTCTGATATATAAGCTATATTATTGCAAAGTTTCATCTCAATCCGTTCAGTAATTTTTGCGTGAAAGAGTAACAAACATCCATACATCCATCCAACCATCCATCTTAACAAACTTTCGCGTTTATAATATTAGTAGGATACTTTATCATAAAATTCAACAAGTAGTATCTAGGTACACAAAGCTTCTGTAATAGATAAATCTCATCCTGTTCAGTGAGCGCATGGAAGATCTTCAAGAAATACTACAAGAACTTTATGATGTGTCTCTGAAAGTTGGTGTTAAGACGAACAGGTCCAAGACGACGTCCTAGCAGGTTCTTCATCTACAACGATTACTGTAGGAGGAGACCCTATAGAGCTGGTAGACCATTACATTTGTCTTGGACACTGTCTCTTTCAATCGTCAGCTCCGCAAAAAGGAGATCTCACGCCGAGTACAGCATGGCTGAGCAGCATTTGGTAAACTTGACGACGTATTCAGGGATTGTAAAATACCGCAATGTCTGAAAACCAAGCTTTTTAACCAATTTTCCAAACCTACCTACAATGACTTATGGTGCTGAAACATAGACGCTGACTTAAAAGACTGTGCACAAGCCAGAGTCGCACAAAGGGCGATGGAGTGAGCCATGCTAGGCATTAGATTGAAAGACCGAGTCCGTAATACGGAAATCCGACGACGGACAAAGGTTGCAGGTTGGGTGCAAATGTTGGAAACTGTATAACGCGACTCAAGTGACACTGGGCCGGACACGTGGCCAGGCGTGATGATCGAAGGTGGAGTAGATCTCTGACTGAGTGGCTTCCAATAGCAGAGAGGCGTTCCGTAGGCAGACCACCAGCCCGATGGGTCGACGACATCAGAACCATCGCGGGACACGCGTGGAGGAGATCATCCCAAGACAGGGATAACTGGCAGCGTGCCCAGTATGCTGGAGGTATTGCCACGCTGAATGGCAATACTTTTACGTTGAGCCAATATACACTAGCATTTTGGTCACGTGTCGCGTCCATCAGATTCTCAGAACGACTTTTCTCCCAGCCTCCACGGACCCAATATAAAAATTTCTAAGCCGGAGGGAGCAAATTTTCACTTCTGCCGGCACATTCGGTGAGCAACCGCTTGTTTTTAGGGTTCCGTATCTCCAAAGGAGAAAAACGTATAAGATCACTTTGTTGTCCGTATGTCAAGACCTTTTATCTCGTGAACGCGGAAAGTTAACGAGTTGAAATTTAAACCATATACGTATATCTACAGCCTCTTGCAGTTGTGAAAAAATCATAGTTCTCAGTTATCGTAGAAAAAAGGTAGATCCGTTTATGTCGTAAAAACGCATATTTCGACACTCATAAGGGAATCAAAACCTATATGGTACTTCCCGTTGGCCTAGAACTATCAAATTTGGCTAGAAACATTGTTTTCAGAGAACACAAATAGGAATAAATCTGAAAACCGTAAATTTTTAACAAAATCACAAAAAATAGGGCCTCAATGCAAAAAGTGGGCCCTAATTTCAAAGTGAATTAATTGTATCATGTGGGGTATCATATGAAAGATCTTTATTAGCCCAAGCAAAAACAGGCTTTCAATTATTTTTATGATGTGTGATTTACAATGCATGACGAGAAAAGTAAAAAAAAAGTTTTATCGATGATTATGTTATAGTTACGCTTTGAGGTTTTAAATACTTAGTTCCCAATTTTGTGCAATTTTCAAGATTTGTACGGAACCCTCGGTGTACGAGCCTGACTCGTACTTGTCCGGTTTTATTTTAATAGAAACTTACCTCAAACAAAGCTATTCCTGAAAGCGCGTACATTCCTTGGTTTAGGTACGCATCAATCGTTGGCGGCGCAACCGATTTGCAACCTTTTGGGTATAAATCCACACTATCGATTGTACAATTAGACGCATCGGGTAACTTTAACGGGCAGCAAAATAGTGAGATTGGAATCTTTGCTTCAGTATACGAGTTTGGACCAGTCGTTCCACAGCATTTAGTCTGAAATCAAACTTAAAATTGAGGCTCTATCCGATAGATAAGTAAATAATAGGGGACATCTTATATACAGGCGTGGTGGTCTAGAGGTAGTAACACCTTACAATCGTGAGGTCGTGGGTTCAAATTCTGGTCCCGTACCAATGAGTTCTTTGGAATTTATGTACGGAATTTCACACCACTGGCTTTACGGTAAAGGAAAAACATCGTGATGCAACCTGCATATGTCTGTAGAAGAAATTCGATGAAGAACCCGCACTGGGCCAGCGTGGTGGATATGGCCCAATCACCCTTCAAGGGTAGGCCTACGTTCTGCAGGCATAATTCTGGTAACTAGTTTGTAAGTGGCTAGCATTGGAAATCGAAGAAAATATAAGAGGTACAAAAAGTAAAAGGTTAAAAGTGAGACGTACCATATATTCCAAAATATTAATTGGGCTAGGATTTACATCGACGCTTATCTTGTCTGCGTAACCATCCACTGCAGTCTTAAAGTCGGCCTTATTGGTAAGGATATAGATCACTGCAATAATTTTCACGGCTGCGAGTAGTATCATTACTATGATGTACTGTAAAAAAAGTAAAGTTAATGATAGCACTAAAACCTAGGAAATTTAAAGAAAAGATCTACACTATTTACACTATAGCATAGTGCGGGTGACAGTTGTTTTTGACATATAATTAGGGTTTTACCTCAGGAAAAATAGACGTTTGTTTTGGTCACCGGTTCATTAAATGGGCCTTAAATCGTAAACGGTAAGTTTTACAAATAAAAATTATTGAAAAAACAAAAGATGTTAAATTTTATTTTCTACAATAATGGTCTCCGTAACTTTAGTCCTAATGTCCATAGTTTCCGAGATATCGGCCAAAAACGTTTTTTCAAGATGGCGCTTGAAGCTCCACCTGCAGGGCAAGCTCGGCGAGTGGACAAATTGCTCTTTCCCCGTTTATTTTCACTATCTGTGGAAATACTTTCCTTTTCCACCTCTCATAGTATGGCTAGAGGAGAGAAAGGGGGAGAGCGGGGAAAGGCATAAAATTGATATAAGTCAGGGAAACATAGTCCTGCTACTCCACATCTAAAGCATGGCCTCGAGAAATAGGGGTCTAAAAAAAATATAATCATATCTGCCGAAATGGCAGGATTTTACTATGAATGGCCACACTGAAACCAAAAACTATTAAATACAGACAACAAAAAGATTTATTGACTGAACTGTTTCAAATATTTTGAAGGCTTGATGTGAAGTTTGACGGTTGTAACGCAACTTTTCTTTAATTCGTTTTATATGGCAATAATGAGGCGGGGAAAGGTATTCCACCTTCTTTCCCGAGGAAAAAACTACTCTACCTAGATAGCCATGCTCTAGACATGGATAGAAATGAGAACGGGAAAGACTATTATTCCATTCCCCGGGAAATGTATTCCACCTGCCGTGCTAGGCCTGCTGGATCTGTTAGCATTTTGTGATTTTATGCTCAGTAAGTGATCCTAAACCTTATAAAAAAAAACGGATCAGAAATTTAGTGCAAAGTTAAATTCTATTTTTCCTGACATAAATATGATCGCCGAAAATTATGTCGGATACGCCTAGAAACTGCTATGTAATCAACCATATTACTTGATATTAGTGACATGGTGGTCAAGAGGTAGTATAGCCGTGGTGGTCAAGAGGTAGTGACACCCGCCTTACAATCGTGAGGTCGTGGGTTCAAATCCCCAGTCCCGTACCAATGAGTTCTTCGGAATTTATGTACGGAATTTTACACCACTGGCTTTTCGGTGAAGGAAAACATCGTGAGGCAACCTGCATACGTCCGTAGAAAAAATTCGATGAAGAACCCGCACTGGGCCAGCGTGGTGGATATGGCCCAATCACCCTTCGAGGGTAGGCCTACGTCCTGCAGTGGACTATTAAAAAGGCTGGTACAGTACAGTACATTACAGTACAGAACTACTGGTTTACAAATCTAAAGTCTGTTACATTTTTCCTTAGGAAAAGACAAGGACACAAAAAAATTAATACTTAGTAGAAATATTATTGCAGCTACCTACTGTGAGTGATCTATAAAGAATCACTATATAGTATAAAACAAAGTTGCTCCCCGCTGTCTGTCTGTCCCTATGTATGCTTATATCTTTAAAACTACGAAACGGGTTTCGATGCGGTTTTAATAGATAGAATGATTCAAAAGGAAGGATTATATATATAATATATATATGTATAATACACCTGTGCGAAGCCGGGGCGAGTTGCTAGTTAAGCTATAAATGGTTCTCCAGTAAACGAAATAATAATAAATATTACGTCCTGTTTATATTTTATATTTTCCTCGTAATTGTTAACAGTGTTATTGTTATAAGTAAGTACCTATTACAGGGTTATCAGCTTACCCTGTACTAAGTCGCAAGGAGATGATTAAGACCATCATTATGAACAACTTTAACTGAGGTGACAACCCGGAATCCGAGAAAGAAATCAGCTGTTCTATGCAAAATTGCAAATCTGAATCGACAAAATAATAATAATAAATAATAATAATAAATATTTTGGGACATCTAACACACGGCCTCTGACCCCAAACTAAGCAAAGCTTGTGATATGGCTGCCAGAGATTGATATATACTACATATACTTATTTTTAAATACATACTTACGTATATAGATAGTAACTAAATAACACCCAGACACAGAGCAAACACTTATGTTCATCACATAAATATTTGCCCTGGGTGGGGATCGAACCCACGCCTCTGTGATCCAGAAGTTAGGGTCACTAACCACTGAGCCACCGAGGCAGTCAAAATGTGCGATATAGCTGATTTTTTTCTAGAGTTATGGGGTTAACCCCATAGTAAAAATTATTCATAATGATGTTTTGAATTATCTATTTACATAAAAGGTCTAATCCTTTTGGCTCAGTACCTTCATCAGTTCTGTATAACCTTGTATTATAATGTATACACTGTATACACTGTACAGTACTGTATTGTATTGTATCAGCCTTTTTAATAGTCCACTGCAGGACGTAGGCCTACTCACGAAGGGTGATTGGGCGTTATCCACCACGCTGGCCCAGTGCGAATTGGTGGATTCACATACGCTATCGAATTTCTTCTACGGACGTATGCAGGTTGCCTCACGATGTTTTCCTTCACCGAAAAGCCAGTGGTGTTAAATCCCGTACATGAACTCCGAATAACTCATTGGTGCGGGACTCGGATTTGAACCTACGACCTCACGATTGTCAGGCGAGTGTCACTACCACTAGGCCACCACTGTACAGTAAACTTGATTTAATGTCAAATCAATTTTTATCAGCTTGCATATTCATTGCTTGTAGCGCCTCCGAGATGTTTGCGCAGGCCCATGCAGACGGTTTTCAGGCCTTTATTCGCAATAAAGTGGCATCTTTGGTAAGGAGAGTGCGAGGAAGTCAAAATTTTATCCTGAGAACAGTGGCGGAGGACTGTCGAGCGCCATTGATGAGGCATCTCGTGCGGATAATGGGTGGGTGAGGAACCCGTAGCCGCATAGAATGCCTCGCAATGTCGCTAATAATATAATTATTTAAGGATACTGCAATAGAGTTCAAGTACTAATATAGTCTATAAGTTTCGTTACTAACACCGTGGATTGTATTATCTGAATAAAAAACTTTTGAATTTTGAATTTTTTGATATTCTTGTAGTTTTTGAAGTGAAAACTTTTTAGCGGCGTTGAGCATATTTTGGGATAGGTAAAAATGTTAAAATCTCGTCAGGACACGTGACCTGATCGAAAATTCGTAAGACGGCGCAAGGCGCTTGCGCCAGTTTGCTTGTGTGATATTGTAGTTTACCACATAACTGATGGTACTTTATTTGTTCAAGTTTTCACTACTGCCGGCACTCGCGGAGTGCAACCGGTTGTTTTTTCTTCGTAAATATTGTTTGTAAATTTTCATACTCACTGACTTAATTAATGGTCGTAGTAAATTTGGATTATGATTCTTTTTTATATGCTTATCGTTTGGTAACCCATGGCAAATAAAATAAGTAAAAATATTTTTTGCTATAATTGGCAAACATAACTATTAAGTCCATTAACCGACTTCAACCGTGTAAAGAATTCGTTTAGTTTGCATGAATTGATGTATTAATTTTCAAAATATTGTTGATTTATCAAAAAAGGCCCAGCCAATTACCATAAAATTTAGATTGACCTAAGTATGATCTATTAACCTTCAAGCGGGCGCGCGGTCATTTGTAACGGGAGCGGGCGCGCGTAACCGAAAAGACCTATGGGATGAATAAGAGAAATAAAGCACTAATTATTCAATATTTATTTATTTATTTGTACTCAGATATATTATCATTGTCCGTAAAGTCTTATTTGTCAAAAAAAAGTAATTAAAATTATGAAAAAGATACAATTATTAAATTAATTAACAAAATTAAATATTCTTTGAACCAAAACAAAAATCAGGAACACAAAACCCTTATAATAAAAATTAGTTAACTTTGGTTTAGTTTTCATCACAATCAGTGTCTTCGTCCATATAACTTATAATTGATTACAAATAAATGTTGTATGACTTCTGCAAATATTTTTCATACATAACTTACATTGCGTTTTTGATTGCCTCCTTTTTTTGGCTGGGCATATTTTACAGGATCCTCTGCATGTGCCAGAACTACCTGTTTCTGCATCAGCAGCACTATCCTCCATATTCAAAAGCTCCCTTATGTTTCATTTTAGTTTTCTTGGAAGGCCTAACATCGTTGATCTTCTTTGGTCGTACTCTCTTGTCAATTCAGTGCCTAATGCCCGTAAATACATTAGCCTTTTCCGTAGAGTCACATTATTTGCCCTCAATATCACCATACTACGATAATATTGAATGATGGCCGAAGAACTACTACGAGCGTGATCGAGAGTATGTCGCGTTGAGCGTCGCGCGTAACCTTTTCGACAACAGGCGCGTGTAATCTTTTCGACGACTGCACCGGGACTAAAACAATTGCGATCTGTGAAGTGGGGGGAAAGCCCCGAGCGACGGTTTATTCTTTATTTTACTCCCAATGACATAGCGACAGGCTACTAGAAATGAGAAATAAATGTGGTGGGTAATAATAATAATATGAACGAAAATGTACTAAGCGTGGTCGATTCGACTACGCGCGCCCGCTTGAAGGTTAAAAAAGAAATATCCTCTCAAAATCGTTTAATTGGCGAAAATATTGATAAACATACACAAAAAAATATATACTACCTATTTACAGACGAACTTAGAATCTCCTCTTTTTTGGAAGTCGGTTAAAAATGAAACTTACCATCACTAGAAGGCAGTTGATTTCTTTGATAGCACCGCAGCAACCAGTGAATGATATTAAGAAGACTATTATACCGACGATGATGAAGAAGGTGCATACGTAAGTCACGGCGGATAAGTCTGGAGTAACATCTTTCACTGTCTTCATAAAATATGCACTAACGGCAACTATTGCTACGCCTATGAGCTGTAAAAAAGATTTCTGATTAGCATAATACTCCACGACCTGATTCCTTCATCTCCTTTTCACAACACAACAAGCCGGAAATCGTATAAATACCATGCCTACATAGTCGACGTACAACCTGCTCGTACTAAGCGATTCGCTTCTTCCTTCTTAACGCGGACCGCCAGGGATTGGAATGCCCTGCCTCCGTCATTGTTTCCTGATAATTTCAATTTGGATATTTTCAAGTCAAGAATGAATAGGTATCTTCTATAGACAATAGACAATTCTTTATTAAGACAAAAATAAAATTAAACATAACCACAAAGTAAACAACACAGCAAAACAAAACAAAATAATCCTCATAAACAATTCCTCAATTCTTTTACAATGCTATTCTACTTTATTTTATTTTTTTCACAACCCGGTCCCACCTCAGCATATGCTGGTTGTGGACCAACCAGCGCTGGTCTTCCGGCAGGACCGGCAGGACCGGCAGGTGACGTCTCATACTAGTATTAAAAAAAAATGAGGCTCTTTTTGGAGCGTGCAAACATAATTAAAAATAAAACTTATTCATTTTAGAAAATGTTATGTTCGCGCCACGCCAAAACCCGATGCGACACGTCAACTGACATTAGCTGAAAACTGACAGTGACGCACCCTGACCATGACGTGACGCGAGTCGCAATCAATTAGATCTTTTAGGTCTATATACTCCATCTTCGGCTAAAACTTCGCTACTATTCTACATAAAAAAATAGTCCAAACAAAATCAAACTAAATTAAATAACAGACGCTAACCAGAAATACCGACTTGGCCTAGCGGATTAGCAAGCTGACATGGCAGTGGGCAATTGTAGAGCTTGTAGCGTTGTTTGGCTAGGTGTTTGTCAGCGATCACCGAAATTAAGCAACGTGGCATTTTCTAACTGAGCGCTATCGTGGCTCGGATGACATGTTAAATGGCATGTCCCGGATGTTTTAAACGTTTTGTGGTATACCGGTATGTGGTCTCCATGCGAAAATTTTACTGCCCCATCGGGCATCCGTTTTTCGTGCTAAATAAGTTGTCTACTAAGTATTTTCGTACCGCTAGCCCTGGTGTCAGAGTTTTTAGGCCACTTGAAGGCCTCTGACATGGTTAAACGGTTAATACAACTGGGACCTACAAGTTAATACTTTAACATAATGACGCAACAAATGAAGACGCGGTTTTACTCTTGGCTTTGTGTTATAGCTTATAGCAAAGTTTTACTCTAAGTTTCCTTATTTTTTTCCTGGACAAAAGGTAGTCTATGACACTCTTGTAAAAAACCCAGAATAATTGAATTACGTGCGCTGAGGAAAACGCCTTAAGTAGTGATACATCCATCAGCCATATTACATCCACTGCTGGACATAGTAAAATGTCTCCCCTATGTATCTCCAATAAGATCGGTTGGAAGCGGCTTGTATCCAGGTGATCCTGCGGTCTTGGTAAGATTATCTGTCCACTTGACTAAGTCGCAGCTGCAAAGTCTCGAGCATCGACGTAAGGTAGCGTGTTTATCAGCCTTTTATAGAATACACTTCGGAGAGTGCGCCCAGGAGTTGCACAATCTGATCCCATTTCTTCTATCGTACGACTAGACAGAAGCGACCAAAGCGCCACCCTTTTGGTGGACATTCCGCGCGTTAGAACCAAGCGTTTCGAATACTCATTCCTCATACGAACAGCCAGAATGCCCGCTGGGATGACAAAAGTCATTGAACAAAAGTTGTTAGTTTTGATGTACAGCCCTTAAAAGGATGCTTATTGATTAGAAATAACCTTAGACTGACCATTAGAAAAAGTGTTATATTAAAATACCTACCACGGGAAAATATATTATGGAACTCAACTAGAATATGATGTCATTATTTTTTAGTTTTTGTGAAAAATATTCATCTGGGCAAAATCAAGTCGAATGGGCAATCTTGTACGATTTTTACGGCATGTAATCCTAAATGTATATATTTTTATGAAGGGCTGATAAAGGATATTTTATTTTATTTTTATTTACACTCTAAGAAAATAACCATTATACAAAACAAAAATAAAAAAGGGTACGTACCGAAAATATGAAGTTCACAAAAAACATCAGACATTTTACCAAGCCGTGACACGACATTTTTGAAACAATCACTTAAACTGCACTGACTAAAATTATTTTATTTTATTAATAATTAAAATTTTTCATCTATGAGCTCCTGGCACAAGTAACAGGCATTAACTGAAGCAATATCTAATGCAAATTTCCTGTTATAACAATATGTGTCATAATTAGGTATTTGTGGGATAGTCTATCCTCATTATTGTCGGGACAACAAGTAAACTATAGTGCGTCATTTTAACTTTGACTAAATGGGTAATTTTAATGACGACTTTTCCTGTAAGTTTTAAATGCGCAGTAATGATTACCAAGTTTTTATTATTTTATGATATTTTTCGCCAAGTTTTTATAAAATACTACTGAATACTGTGTTGTTAAAACCGCGGTGGCTTAGAGGTAGTGACACTCACCTTACGATTGTGAGGTCGTGGTTTCAAATACCAGTACCAATGAGTTCTTTGTAATTTATGTACGGAATTTCTCACCACTGGCTTTTCGGTTAAGGAAAACATCGTGAGGCAACCTGCATGCGTCTGTAGAAGAGATTGGATGGCGTATGTGAATCCATAAACCCGCAGCTAGCGTGGTTGATATAATAATATGGCCCAATCACCCTTTTTGGGTAGGTCTATGTCCTGCAGTGGACCATTAAAAAGGCTGGTACAGTATTGTTTCGCAGTCTCTCTGCGAGATCGAATCAGAATCGAGGAGTTCTAAGAACCAAAGTGACTGTCATAGCTCAGAATGCCAATTCGATGAGCGCAGCGCATTGGCAAGTTGAAACGGCAGCTATCGGCGGCCTTATTTCTGAAAGTATTGTCTTTCAGACACATGATACGGTTAACTCACTTTAAATAATTTACTCTCATTTACTTTAGACTAATAAAATAGATCCTACTAATATTAAAAATGCGAAAGTTTGAATGTATGGATGTTTGTTCCTCTTTCACGCAAAAACTAGTGAACGGATTGAGATGAAACTTTGCAATAGTAAAGCTTATAATGTTAATGCAACATCAGAATAACACATATGCTATAATTTATAATGATATTGCGTGAAACAAAGTTCGCCGGGTCAGCTAGTTTGGAATATTTCTCTTTGTTCCGTTTTTTCCTTCTGAGGTTCGGCACTCTAATAACATAACATATGTACTTAGTACCTACTCGTAATAGTTAGTATTTTATTTATTTTTAGTTACGGAGCACGAATAACATTTTGGCAAACCGATTATAGGTTTTAGAGAACAAAGAAATGTCTGACTCCCAACGGCAATTACATATTAAGCACCCAGGCTTAGGAACACTAAGCTACGAGTAACACTAAAAACCTAGATAGTGCGAACTCGGATCACACGGTTCCGTACTCGGATACATATAAATATTTTGGTTTACTACCTACTTGATGTTTATATATAGGTGAGCTCTTAAAACCATCTACGAATCTCCCATTATATCAATTTTATATTCTTCTTCTTCTTCTTTGTTAGCCTTTTGTTTTCCATTTTTCGACGTAGGTGGGCCTCTCCCAATTCACGCCATGGTCCGCTGCTTTTGCGATCCAGTCTCGTCCTGTATGCTTTTGCACATCGTCCACCCAACGTTCTGGTGATATCTGGTATTTGCCCACGGTCTCCACTCAATTATGCGTCTAGTCCATCGATGGCTGTCCATCCGAGCTATAAGTCCTGCCCAACTCTATTTCTTTCCAGCGATCACTTCGACCACATCTCTCAAACTCGTTTTTCGCCTAATCCATTCATTCCTTTTACGGTCACGCAAGGTGATTCCGTGGATAGCTCTCTCCATTGCCCTATGCGCCACTCTGAATTCTTCAGCTGATCGTTCAGTAAAGGATATGGTACGTGGGCACTGTACGTGAAGATCGGCCCAATGCTCTCCTGGAATACTTTAGCCTTCAGCTTCATGGGTAACTTCCTACGCAATATTTGCTTATTTGCCCCAAATGCTGCCCAGGCTTGAGATATTATTAGCTCAAACTCTACCGCCTGATTTCCAGAACCCATTGTGAGTTTACTTCCAAGGTATATATAGTCTGTGACTACTTCTACCGGTAGCTGAAAGTCGTTTACTTCTAAGATGTTGATCAATATCTTCAGTTTTATATTACTAAACATAAAAATAAAGACAAAATCAGTTCATTTTTGCTCTTATGCAAGAAAGCTGCTATTATGTTAAAATCATGTTAAAAGCCCCTACCAACATCATTTGAAGGCATGTTGGAAGAAAAAAAACTGTTTTGAAAACAAAAATTTGATCATACAGCAATGTTGTTGCGCATGAGCCAAAGAAGGTTTCGGAGTTGGTGCGATCATATTTTTTTATTTTAGTTGGTGGCGTAGCAACGCTCTCCGGGTACAGCCAGTAACCTTGTAAATGGCATATCATTATCATCATTATAAGTGCAAGATATCCATCACTGGACGAAGGCCTTCCATATGGGCAAAATGTACAATAATACTAACTGTGAACTTACAGTAAGATGTAGATATCTAAGATTGTATTATTGGAAAAAAAATAAGTAATTAAATATTGCATATTGACATAAAAGAGTAAGAAATAATTATAATAACTATGAAATGTAGGATTCCTATGTTGAGATTTATGACGTATAGATTTAGCACAATTTCCATGTAGTAGGTAAATATTAAAGTTTAAATAACATGGTTCGTGTTACCTTAAAAATGCAAAACCCTAAAACTATTCCTTTATAAACCCTGGCTAAGATTCGGTAGAAGAACACCTGCCAATCTAATTTCCCCTAATCACTTGCGACTTTCGCTTACCCAGAGTAAATTGGGTTAGGAAACCTAATTAAAGGTCCCTGGCATAGGTAAACGATTCTTAAGTAAGTAGGTTTACTTTATTTATTGGGGTCAGGTAAGATGCTCCGTCTTTTGTTTTTTAACGCCTGAGCGAGATTAATTTGGTTCGCCGAGTTAAAAATGAATGAAGGAGTAAATTGTTGTACATTTGGAGAAATACAATTATTTTAGGCAAAAAATCGCAACGCCGACTTCCACAGTGTACAGAATTCGAATAATTTGCACGAATCGATGTGACATCCATGTACACTTTTGTTGATTTATCAAAAACGGTTTAGCCGATTTCGAAAAAAATCACCTGGGACCACCTTGGAAGTACATTCTTTAGAACTATTTTTTTTAAGTCCGGTCACAATTAGCGAAAATATCGATGAACATACACAAAAAAATAAATTTACGAGTACTTAGACGAACATATAGTACCTCCTCCTTTTTGGAAGCTCAGAGCAAATAAAAAAAATCAAGAGAGAACGTCGTTGAACAGTCAAGTGAAGCTGATTTTTTATACATGTGGTGAATGCGTCAGTGTTGCGTGGCTTTAATTCGACTGACAAACCACGACGTAGCTTCCTTGTACGTGTATGTGTGTGTGTCTGTACACGGCAAGGCGTAGTTTTGCTGGCTTCACTTGTTAGTTTCTCAACATTATGTCTTGTTGTTTTTATTTGGTCTGAGTTTGGAAGTCGGTAAAAAAATAAATCAATTGTATGTAGCTATTCGATGGTATTTTTGTAATGTAATGTTTGAATATTTATTTCAAGATGCAAGGACCATCACTGCTGTACAAAATAACAATTTTAAGTCGTCCTATGCAATAAGTGTTTTGGCAGGGTCGAAAATGCAACTGTTTACAGTAGGTATAGAATAAGAAAATTAATTAATAACCAATATTCTTTTAACTATCTGTACAGGTCCATCTGTACATAGCTGTCCACATGTAGCTACTTATATGTATTTCTCATGTAACAAACTACGTCTCCCACTAGGTTAATTTAATTGTTAAAATTTAATATTTTGAGCAACTCAACTAGAGTTATAGAAAATAGCTCCACAGGTGCTAAAATAATGTAGGTAATAGATGTAAGATATGATATATTTTACCTTTATTGATGTACTACCACATTGAGAAGAAAATTCACACGCTTTGGTAATAATGGGACGGGCCCTGGACGTCGGATGATCAGGAGGCGAGGCACAGAGAACGAGAAACGATCGAACCTTCCTTTCCTACGCCGAATCCAGGCTGGAATAGATTAAATTAGGAATAAGTTTCTTAATTTTAGTATCTTAAGAAAATCAGGAAGAGATATTAGGATGTCAGGAAGCTTATGTACGTTTCAAAGGCAACTTGCACATTATGTATGGTATTTTAAAGTCTGAAGTTTATTAGCAAGAAACCAGCATTTGGTGGACTTAGTTATGTACGGTACAAGTCCAGTAATCTTTATTGAGGAGAACTGTAAAGAGTAGTAACGGGCCTTGCTATTTTGTTATAAAGATGACAATACCTAATATAATTTTAGCCAATTTTAAGGAGTTTTGCCGCTGTCGCCAGGTTAGAAGCTGTCCTGCAAGCTTTGGGATCTTTTATATGGAGCTGAAGACTTTTCGGAGGCTGGTAGAATATCAAAGACTGGAAAGAGTATCCTGAAACGAACATCGAATAATTAGATTGGAATGTTTAGGTTACATGCGCAAAGAATCGTAGTCCAATTGCAATACTTTACTTACCATTCAACTTTAAATACTGTATATTCGTTTAGCAGTAATCTTCTATTAATATTTATAGATATTTCGTGCTATTTTATCCGATTCTTTTCCTAGGTTTTAATATTTACACTTCACAATAACAATCATCGCAAAGCCGGGCCAAAAATCACTATTGATAGCGCGTGATTTTAAAAAGAAACAGTTGTGGTGTTATATTATTGTACGGTAATATTTGTTCAAGAACAAAAGCGCTAAAACAATAGCATAGTATTGTTATGTATTGTCCATCGGATTAGATGACTATTATTCTTGCTACAATGTGTAAAGAAAATAGTTTAAATCGTATTTGTAGAAATAACAGGGAATCTGTAAAAGTAACGGAATATTTAAGTTAATTTTATGGGTGGCAACATTGTGACGTCACTGACATATTGCGAATATGCTCCATAATGCAAGTATTTGCTTTATTAACGTTAAGATCCAAATTGAGGGTATGCTGTTTTTCAACGTTAGTCGCCTTATGCGTTCTTTTGCGGGTATTGCATTTTATTGCGTTGTTGGGTCTTTGTTCCGAATGTGTGTTTTTAGCTTTAATGGCATAATGTTCCGTGTGGTGATTATTTGCAATATTGGCCCTTTTAGCAGGAACCGTGTTATTGCATATTGTTGTGTTGAATCCCTATATTGTACAGCACCTATTTGATGACACCAAATTGTACGGACAGGAGTGCACGGCCCGTATTTCATGTCCCATGCCACCAATTATCAGGCTGTACAATACGTGTCGTACAATACTGGCCGTACATTATCACCTCGTGCCAATAATGTACAGCCCGTATTTATGGACCCAATAATGTACAGCATGATAAAACGTGTCCCAAAGAAAAGGACACAAAATATCATGCTGTACATTATTGTGTCGCAAAATACGGGCTGTACATTATTGGTACGAAGAATATTTGCTCCTATGGGTTGGTTTGTCTGTAACTTCTGACAGTTCCAAATAGATATACTATGCGCCACACAAGTTGGCGGATGAGAAGTTAGCCACAGATGACACTTTACTGTGATTCGCTAATTGTTGCGCATGTGTGCACAATGCCGATGCTGCGTGGCTTAGTGGTGAGCACGGGTGAAGGAAACGCGGGGGGCATGAGGTTGGCGGGCGGGTGTGCTAATGTTTCGTTTCTCTGGCTCCCGCGCATACTTTTAAAGTATCCTTAACTCGTAAAAAGGACAAGTTGTTTCTGGCGCTTCGCCGGCCGCTGCCGCGGCATGCTCGCTTCGCTCGCTCGGCTCGCGCATTGTTGTCACTGTTCAAACCTAACCTAACCAACAGAGTCGATTTACCTAAGACAACTCATACCTTGCTATAAAATAACCAAGGTCCAGGGACACAAAATATCAGGCCGTACAATATCGGGCCGTGCTTTACTGTGCCGGACATTATCGACACAGGCCGATAATGTACGGCCTGTATTTCATAGCCCAATATTGCACAGCCTGATATTCCATGGCCAGTGACACAAATTATCATGCCGTACAATATCAGGCTGTACAATATCATGTCGTGAATTACTGGGTCGTACATTATTGGCTCCCGTTGTGTTAGTGCACCGATTGCGTCGGTCGTCGACGTCGGGAATTCGAGGAGGTCGTACCTCTGATGGATATAATACACAGTTTAATTCGGAGGCAGCGACCTTCAAGATAGACACCTAATCGTACAAAATGAAATGTCGCCGACCAATATCAACCAATCCATATGGAATCAACCAATTCAATAACTAGTCTTCATTAGACTGGCGTTGCGGTCGCGTCTCAAAGCAACGAGGTAAATATGGTGAACTGCGTCATTCCATATTGCTGAAATTACTCGGTTTCAAAAGAAATAACGAAAAGCATTGTCACATACCACAGGTAAGTAATAAATATCTTTCTATGTGATTTACAAGCAAAGGCAAAATATTGAAAATGAAATCATTTGACAATGTAAACAGAGTGGAAAATTTCTCTATGGTCAGTTAGGAATGTCGGATAATATAATGAGATCGAATATTGACTCGTCAAATCGATTAACTTTAAGGTCAAAATTGATTTTGACCCGGGCCGGGCCGGCGGCGATGTAAAGGAATAAGGTCGCAAGGTCAATGTGGGTCGAACTACTATACGAGTTTTAGATCGATTTAACAATATGGAGCAGCATCACGTGATGTGTTCACATTTTTAACCGATTCAAAAAAAGGAAGAGGTTCTATGTTCGTCTGTATGTATTTTTATTTTAGGTTTACGAATCAAATGTTTTTTTTTTATTTCTGGAAGAGAAAAGATCGAATTTAGAGGTACTTAAGGCTGCCAGCTGTTATTTAATAGTGTTATTGACTTTTGTTTATAATTTCTGGAATGAACGATAAAAACGTATATATAATTACATAAGTCCACCTATTAAAAAGAGTCAAAATGTGAATAGATTAATTGAAATTTCAGCCAGTCGGACTTATCATGTGATAAGACATGACGTCATCCTAGACTCGAATCAATTTAGGAATCGATTCTTTTCATCATGTATTTTGAAATCCCTATTTCAAGTGGCAAGTTCACTCAAAAGTTGTCTATGGTACAAATTGTATTTTTCACATTTTTAAGTCTAGGTTTGTACGAAAAGGCTCCTTCAGTGCCCTGTCAGCGACCTTCAAGAAGACACCTAATCGTACAAAATGAAATGTCGCCGACCTATATCAACCAATCTTAGAGAGATACACCAATACAGTTACTAGTCTTCATTAGACTGGCGTTGCGGTCGCGTCTCAAAGCAACGAGGTAAATATGGTGAACTGCGTCATTCTATCTTGCCGAAATTACTCGGTTTCAAAAGAAATAACGAAAGGCATTGTCACATACCACCGGTAAGTAATAAATATCTTTCTATGTGATTTACAAGCAAAAGCAATATATTGAAAATGAAATCATTTGACAATGTAAACAGAGTGGAAAATTTCTCTATGGTCAGTTAGGAATGTCGGATAATGTATGAGATCGAATATAGACTCGTCAAATCGATTAACTTTAAGGTCAAAACTGATTTTGACCCGGGCCGGCCATGTAAAGGAATAAGGTCGCAAGGTCAATGTGGGTCGAACTACTAGTTTTAGATCGATTTAACAATATGGATGCAGCATCACGTGATGTGTTCACATTTTTAACCGATTTAAAAAAGGAAGAGGTTTTATGTTCGTCTGTATGTATTTTTTTTTAAGTTTACGAATGAAATAATGTTTTTTTTTATTGCTGGAAGAGAAAAGATCGAATTTAGCGGTACTTAAGGCTGTCAGCTGTTATTTAATAGTGTTATTGACTTTTGTTTATAACTTCTGGAATTAACGATAAAAACGTATTTATAATTACATAAGTCCACCTATTAAAAAGAGTCAAGATGTGAATATATTAATCGAAATTTCAGCCAGCCGGACTTATCATGTGATAAGACATGACGTCATCCTAGACTCGAATCAATTTAGGAATCGATTCTTTTCATCGTGTATTTTTAAATCCCTATTTCAAGTGGCAAGTTCACTCAAAAGTTGTCTATGGTACAAATTGTATTTTTCACATTTTTAAGTCTAGGTTTGTATGAAGAGGCTCCTTCTGTGCCCTGTGTAATAGAACCTATTCTGTGTGCCCTGTGTAATAGGGCCTATTCTGTGTTCGGAGGCCATTTCTCTGATGGAATATCGGGAGTTTTATTTCGTGTTGCCAAATCTTTGTTGGAATTATCGGAAAAGTGAAAATTAGTGACATCGGCTTTGTGATAGTGTAATTCAGTGCGGTTCGTTTTATATAAGTGAAATTATAATGAAATGTAGTGCAAATTGAAGGAGAAACTTGCGGATTGATTTTATTCGATTTGCATAAATGTTTGCGTGCCGCTGAACTACTTTGGAAGGGAAAGCTAGCCAACTACGAGGACGAGAGCCAGTTGGAACATCAACATTTGGTGAGGCAATTCCGATTTATTTGTGGGAGATTGATTTGTAAAAGTATACGACTTTTAAACATTTACAAAATACCTGCATTATTCATTTTAAGTCTGGCGTGTACCCTTAGCTGGACCTTAAAAATACTTGATTTATTTCAAAGAATCTTTTGATTGGATACCCTCAATCTCTTACGCACAATCTTACTTTTTATTTGTATTGTCGATTTGTTATTCATGTGCTTGCTTGTTCTTACTGTGCCCATTTGCAGGGTTGGACTTTCTTATATGAAATATATTGTGTTTTTCTATACCTAAACGGATTATATTAAGCGCCTTATTTTTAATATTGCGGTGTCTAATATTCATTTGATTACTGCGCTGCGATTATAGCGTATACCAAAGTTCAACGGAACCTTGAAGATTTATGATTGTACCTACATTTATTTATCTTGATGATATTTGTTTACGTGAAATACCCGGATTTGAAATATATGTTTTAATCTTCGAAAAGTCATACGTATTTTTAGCGTACTCAAAGCGTTTAGTGTACTCAAATTCATAGTTCCAATATTTAGAGATTTACTAAAGTGTATTAATCTTTAAAGGGGATTGTCCCATGTTTACGATCATATTTGTGTAACATGTTTTATATTTTAATGTTCAGAACTAACAACTATACATTGTTATAGTGCATTTTCTAAATATTGTAATATTTAGAGTACTCAAGTTAGTAGTACAGACATAATTACATCATGTAAGGAATCTGAAGGTTCTAATCAAAGGATAGTTGATACTTTGGAAATTCACAGGGGTTTTTAGAATTGACTTTGCTTTTATACAGATATTTCATCATTCAATTTTAGCTATTTTACTCACAAGAGTTGAGTGGCGTCAGGGCTGGGTTTTTAGCTGTAAATGCCTCTAAATCAGACCATCGATCTGGGGACCAGTAGCCTCTCGGCCGAATGGCGTGTGAACCATTCCACTTAACAGAGAAGTTCAATTTACTGACTATAAACCAATGGCTTGATGCTGTTACTGAATTTTACTTATTAATTAGTGAAGTCTTTCTACAAGCAGAGAACTATAAATATGATCACACTTTGATTGTCCTTGATGAACATTCCGATTCTTAGAGTGGGAGACTCTAAATTGTACTATCGTTTATATTCAACTAAGTTTTGGATATTCTTTGAAGTAATTACTTTAATTTTAAGACGGTTATACCAGAGACGTAGGTTCTCTTAGCTAGCTGTAAAAATATAGGTAGGGTAATAGCCTATAGGTAGGCAGGTAACTTCCATAGGGTCTAGGGGATTCTCTTGGTTCCATTCTTTGGGACTTAGGGAAACCCCACAGTGAACTTTTAGATCGGACCCCTCATATATCACCATATGAGGTTAATTTTGGGGGAATGGAAGAACCCAGTTCCTCCATTAGGGGCTTCGGACACCGTAACCGAAGATTGGGACAATTTGCAAAAAAGACAGTCTTGCCCCCTTTTGTGAAGACATGACAGACAGACAGCATTGACGAAAGTAGTATAGCCCTTCTGGCTGTTCTCATAACAACAATACGGAGGACTTTCGCCCACGTCAGGTAGACGAGGAAGACTGTTTGGCGCGGTGGAGGTGCGCCTTACCTATGCCGTGATATCTGTTGTTATGCTATTAAAATATGATATTTTTCTATTTAAAGTTATAATTCCCAAGGATTCTATCAATTTTATTAATCATGAGGAAAGTGATTTCATAACTGTCTCTTGAACCATTTGAAGCAATGTTTATTCATCATCTTAGTACTTGTACTCTATCCTTTAGGAATTAGTATTATGTTCTCTTGATAGCTCTAAGGAAATTGTGCAGAATGGGAAATCTTGACTTTTTAGGTTTACGGTCCCCAAGTAGTCAATATGAGTATGAGTTTTAATATGCGTTAGAAATATCCTAGCTGTAGGTCATTATGTAGTGAGTATTAGAATTTTTGGTTGTTTAAATATCGGTTAGGTAGTTTCCAAAATCACCATAATCTGGGTTTTGCGGATCACTGCGTTGGGTTCACACTAGACGATCATTGGCCATATTTAGTTCATAGTTAGTTCGTGTTTAGTTTATTTAGTTAATAATTAGTTAATAAATAGTTTTAGGTTTAAATGTAAGTAAGAATAACTTCAGTCAGCGTGGTAGGTCGGTTACACAGTTAGTAACATTATTCACAACATACCTATTCAGTAAATAAAAAAGGGGGTATAAATGCATAGAGACATATATCTATGGAGAGATATATATATTTATATGGGGGGGATTTTTACATATCTACTTGGCATCAGCTGAAATTAGAAGCAACACTGAAATATATACAAAAGAACTTAATGAAATGTATAGTTTTCTAACCATCTTTATTAATGTAATTGAAAAATCCACCTCAACAACTTCACCAAGAAAGCCACGTAAACTCTGCACACTATTTAAATCCTGCCACCCACCAACTAAACAGAATACGGCAATTTCAAAATTCATAAACATCACAAATGTACCTACCTACGCTCCGGCTTGAAGTTTTTATTTTAAAATAATCAATTCACAGCTCTCAACCAGATTAAACATGGCTAGTAAAAAGATAAACGAACAGAAATGGCCTACAGCTGCTTTATTAACTCAATCCCACTTGAAGTGGAGTGAAAATAAATTTCATCTATTTACTCTGGGCGCAGGCCATCGGGCAGGCTTCCATGCTCCAATGTAAGTGGACATGTTTCAGCGTTGTTTGGTTACCAGGGATTTATCTACGCTCTTTTCGTCCCACCCTTGGACCAAATGTTTGTTAAGATGACGCCATTGTGCTGCGCGTTGCGAAAACATGACCAGATTGTTCTAAAGATTTGTTGAGTCACGTTTTGTGGAGGGAAAGCCTATAATAGATAGATATAACTCTTTATTGCGTGCACTAATACTATTAACTACAGCAGAAGGTACCAAGTAGATACTTACCTTAAATTAGTGCCACAAATGGCGGTTTTATCGCTGACAGCGATCTCTACCAGGCAACCACTGAACGGAAAGAGATTACAAACAAGAATATAAATGGGAGGTACCAAACACAATTGAAAACAATATATATGTAAATAATATATACAATGACAATACTACATTACTACTACATAGAAAGCAATTGGATCATCCACAGACCCTTGAAAGTCTAAAGATAATCCAAGTGCTCAAGCCCACTGCCAGTTGGCAGCGTGCCCAGCATGCTGGCAGCATTGCCACGCTGAATGGCAATGCTTATACGTTGAGCCAAATAAACACCAGCATTTTGGTCACGCGTCGCGTCCACCAGACGCTCAGAAAGACTTTTGAAAACGAGATGAGCTCCCGGCCCCCACGGACCCAAAGTCTCAACTCCAAATGGCTCAAATATGTAACCACTGCCGAGGTTAGCATATTTGCGCCGCTTGTGCTGCTCAGCCGAATTGGCCGCCGCTCCAGCCCTACTCTGAGTCTCAGGAAGATGTGACGGTGCCAAAGTATCGACGCAAGTTGCGTCCCATATATATATATACATAAATACTATATCTGAGTCCTATGGCTGAAACCACGATGTCATTTTTGTTGAGTTGATGATGAGATGGATCGGAGATAGATGATTGAGTCTAAGGCCATGTATGCACTATCCGAATGCAGTTGTGGTCTGGCTACTTTATTAATTTGTTTGTTACTCTTTAACGCAGCAACAGAGCAACGGATCTATTTAATTTTTGGCATAGATTTAGAAAAAAGGTGAGAAAGTATCATATGCTACTTTTTACTAAGGAAATAATTACAAATCCTGTGAGAAACATTTTTTTTTTATTTCAAATAGGTTTGCGTTTGACTACACACTGCCTGATGTTAAGCAGATATGCGGTCTAGGATGTAGCACGCTTACCTAGAAGATACCTATTTACTCGAGATTCGAAGACACCTACATTGTACTTTAACGGAAAGACAGACTCAGGCAAGGCCACATTCTGGCAGTTCGTATGAGGAATGTGGACTCAAAACGCTTGGTTCTAACGCGTGGGATGTCCACCATAAAAGGGTGGGTGGTAAACAGCCGGTAAAGCTATTATAAAGGTGCTAGCTATAAAGGTTTGATTTTTGTCAGCCTTCCACTGGCACGTATTAGATACGGTTTAATAAATAGGCATGATGACTGGTTAGAAATAAACATTATTATGAGTTTAGTTTGAGTTTTATATTTCATGAGTTAGATTATCAAAAAAAATTGGATGCATATTTTTTCTTTTGTCAATCAAACAATAAATGACAAAGATAAACCTTGTCAAAGTTCGGGAGTGGGGACTCGTGACGTCACTGTCAAAAGTCTATACATTTGTAGTCTACTCGTGACGGCATGTGGAACTTTGACCCGCTATATCTTCATTATTTTTTGTTTCATCGACAAAAGAAAAAATACTGCGTGACTAATACTTTTTTTATAATCTATCTGATGGAGTAATTATATTTTTAGTCGTCATGTCTATTGAAGGTTACTCACGTCTCCGCCTAAATAGTCAAAGCTGGGCCCTGCTCTTTTCACCCGAGTCCGCTCTTTTCGCCTGACCCTCGGCCCACTCAATCAGACAAGCTTAACTCTTAAAGCGTTTCAGCTTTGTATTTTTTGGATGGTACTTAGTCCTTTTACGATAAATCGTATTGATTCTAATGTATGAGATTTCTGCCTGTGCTGTTCTCAGTCAAAGCTCATCTTAGGTCCTTATAATCTCAGAAGTAATGAATCTATTTTTGTAGTGCTTCCCACAATATCTATAATTTTTTTATTTTTGTGGCCACGGTAAATTTTTGATACATATTTTATTTTTGAAATGTTTATAGCAAAAATAATTCTTTATCTCAGAAGTACCGTATAAAGATGGAGTGAAAGATGAGAAGGGGAAATCTGATATTGTGCCCATTTTGCCCATGTTGTTTGTCGCTTCCAAAGTGAAAAGCCTGGAACATAGCGTAAAGTAGCGTGTTTGGTAATTTTCGGCTCCATTTCGGCGAGTGCGCGCTCGAACTTCACGACCTGATTCCTTCATCTCCTTTGCATAACAGAACAAGCCGGAAGTCGCATAAATACCATCCCTACATAGTCGTCATACCACTTTTTCGTACTAAGCAATTCGCTTCTTCCTTCATAATGCGGACCGCCAGGGATTGGAATGCTCTGCCTCTGTCATTGTTTCCCGGCAATTACAATTTGGATATCTTCAAGTCAAGAGTGAATAGGTATCTTCTAGGTCTACATACTCCATCTACGGCAACAACTTCGATTTCTATCAGGCGAGTTGGTGGCCAAATGTAGACCTATTATACTTTAAAAAAACCGGACAAGTGCGAGTCAGGCTCGCACATCGAGGGTTCCGTACAAACACGTTGTTAACATAATTATAAACTTGTTTTAGCATGGCAAATGAAGTTCTTTATAATGATACTTCACTCACTTTAAACTTGATCGATTCAGGAAATGGATTTGTATGTTTGCGATATAACAACATCTCCGGAACACCTCATACATCGACGGAGAAAGTTAATACCGCGGGCTAACTTGACGCCAACACCACAGTGATGCAAAAGTTCCCGATTAATCGGGAGATCTACTGATTTTAGCTTTTCTCTCCCGATATCCCGATTTGGGGACCTTGTCTCCCGATTTTTGCATTGTACACTTAAAACATAGTATTTGCAATTACAATGATGATAATACTGAAAGTGACCTGGTAACACTAAGCCAATGTGTATAAATTAAATGCTCTTTGGCACAGAGATTTTCTTAAAATTCTTACCAGAGGCCGTCTAGTCTCAATTTCAATACACACAAAACATAATACACAGAAATCCCTTACAATATACTTAGAGTAGAGTTTATTATTGTCTGGTGGGTAATTAGTTCGTGTTGTTTGGCGAATCTGCTGAGATGTTTAGTTTATTATTTAGTGACTAGTGTAGAGAGTAATCGTTCGTCCGCACTATTTTTGAGACAAAGGAACTTCAATTTTTCGATTCAAAGTTTTCTTTGTGTAAATTGTTGTGTGTGCTTTGTGTAAATTGTGAGATGCCCAACTCCGATTATTCTAATAACTAAAATAGCTCAAGTACCAGTATCAGAGAACGAAAACGAAAAAAATATGAGGTAAAATAATTATAAAGAGGAATGGGAAGCACGATCTGAATCCTCGAATTGGTTAAAACAGTCTTAAAGGGAAAACATAACAATTTATCTAATATAATGTCATAAAACACTGTTGTTTTATTTGACAAGTAAATCTCCCGATTTCTCCCGATTTTTACCTGGAAAACTTCCCGATTTTTAAAAGTTCACTTTTGCAACACTGCAACACCATCTAGTTTCGATATGAGTAAATACTGAGATTTAAACTGTTGATTTAAGAATTGATTTTATAACTTATTTGATTTGATTGCTATTAAGTTTGATGTTTTTTATATTTATACAATCATACACTTTTTAGTTTAGACAGAATTTTGAACCAATTTTTTGTGAATTTTGAGGCCCTATTTTTTGTACAGTTACAAAAATGTACAGTTTTCAGATTTATTCCTATATGTGTACTCTGAGACAATGCTTCTCGCCAAATTTCATAGTTCTATATCAACAGGAAGTACCCTGTAGGTTTTGATTTTTGTGAGTGCAAAATATGCGGTTTTTTACGACATGTTTATGTCGTAAAAAACCGCATATTTACAAGGCTTTAACTTTTTATACGGCAACTGAGAAGCTTTTCTTTTACACGACTGCAAGAATTCATAGGTTTATGTATATAGTTTAAATTTTAACTCGATATCTTTATGCGTTCCCGAGATAAAGAGTCTTGACACACACAGACGGACAGACGGACAGACGGACAGACTGACAACAAAGTGATCCTATAAGGGTTCCGTTTTTTCCGTTTGAGGTACGGAACCCTAAAAAAATTAGATATATTTAAGTTGTTAGAACAATTGCTATAAAATCTCAATCAAATTGATATTAACTCAATTAGAAGAACTAAGTTAATTAATCGAATTTAGAAAAAAATTTGCTGTCGACCCAAAGTATCTAATAATTTTTTTTACAAGTAGGTACTGCATCAAAGGACATGCTCACAAAATGTATGGAGGCTGGTATAATAATAATGAAAAATTCTAACCACAACACTCGTTACATTTCGAGAAAGATCATATTTTTCTGAGTCTATTACAACAGTTCAAAACAAAAAAGATACTTACGATTTTTTTAAAATTAATTTTGAATTTATTAGGATAAATAAATATATTTGGCTCAAAAAGTAGTTTATCTCTAGCAAACCTGATTAAGTAACCTACAAATTGTTAAATAAAAGCATTTTTACCAATTAGACACACTTTTAAAGTGTTTTTTTTTTGTCACATTGTACCTACTAGTACTGGTCATACTGGTAGGTTATAATGATTAATTTTAGCAAATTAAGCGTTGAATTTGGAATAATCTGCTACGAATGTAAGTAAAATAACGATAGAAGCACTTTATCATTGCTAAACTAGAAAAAGAAAAAACTGTATTGTTATTTTTCATACAATTTATTTTTCGCATTTAAAAAAAATTGGAGTAATGAAATTAAATATTTTTGGAAAGCCGATAAAACAAGCTTTCAAATGATGTATATATCATCTTGGTTCGGTTTTTCTCTGAATAATATATATAGCACTTGTGGACTTCACCTTTCCTATTTCCACTAACCAAAAATAAACCGTGAACTTATCATAAAAACAAATGGTTATTTATAATTATAATATAAGACATAATTATTCAGATATTATAATTTGTTCTGGGATTGGCACCACAATCACGGTCTACTTGCTAAACGATATGAAAATTCTTCAGCAACATTTAAATATTTATTCCTAAGCCTTTCAGGTTCACTTCGTTTAGAAATATTAACACGTTAAGTGTACCAAAGTATCACTTACGAAAAGGGTCTGTGCCATTACTGGGCGGGTTAGGTGCCGCCTAACCTTCATAAGGCCATTTGCTCCCATATCTATTGCACCTTCCTTTTCGATTGTTTCTGAAAAGCCCATCAAATTATCGTCGAAAGAATTTAGAGAGGCAAGCGTGGTGTCCTAAAAGGGTACAGTTAGAAAATGTCTACGTTTCAGAACGTTTTACGTAACTTTGTATTCAGAGTGCAGCCTGTATCGCGGACACGGTCTTTTACTAAGCCGTTCTGTTGGAGATCCTTCGTAATGTGAGAAAGCCTTTAAAGTGAACTTTTCGTGTGTAATCCAGATGACACCTAAGCTCCAGCCACAATAATTGTTCTTACCCGCAGAGTTATTACAACTAGAGTGATAGCGTTGTTGTCGCTTGAGGCAATCCTCAACCACAAAAATGTAGGTAATCTGGCCCTGAACTGTCAAAACTGTCATATATGAATTAGAATTTGACAATACTGAGAGAAAAACACAGCAACTGGCCACTGAATCGAGATATTTTTCAAGTCTCTTTCTAACTCATCCCATATTAAATCACTGCATCTCTTTCTTTCTGTTCTTGATTGACCACATTATCCCTCTGGAATCTCTGTGTTCTTACCTATATTATGGCAGTAATCACGCAATGAAAATGCTATTACGACTACCGTAAGTAATATACGACTGATGCAACTTGGTCGAAACGTGGGGATATAGTGAGGTATTTTTTATTTATCTCTATTCTCTATTGGGTTTTTTAAACGAATCTAACGACACCTGTACTGTACTGTACCAGACTTTTTAGTAGTCCACTGCAGGACGTAGGCCTACCCAGTAAGGGTGATTGGGCCATATCTACCACGCGGGCCCAGTGCGGGTTGGTGGATTCACATACGCCATCGAATTTCTTCTACGGACGTATGTAGGTTGCCTCACGATGTTTTCCTTCACCGAAAAGTCTGTGGTGTGAAACGAACACACGAACAACACCTAAATTATTGAAATCCATACAGCTATTTAGAAGATACGTGGGAATAAATTAACATACGAGATACCCGCGAAAAATAATATCCTTCCTTGGCAGTCGGGTAAAAATTTAGGGGCTCTATCTTCGAACCTATTCGTATTATGAGTAAATGGTCACGAAACCGCGTAAGAGCAGGAGCGAGCGATTGTCGATTTGAAAAGTGTTATTTTTTATTTCTACTTATAAGTTTAAAAATTGAGCTTCATATTGATATTTAGACTAGCAACAATTCAAACTGAATTTCCACCATCTAATCAGTGTTACCTGTGGCGATAAAGCATCCTCCCCAAAACAGATGTGTTTGCGGTTCCATTCCCCAGAAATCGATACATCGGAAGCTTCTCTCACTTAGTATGCAGGACTCGACGGGACCATGTTACGCTTTCCTTGGACGAAAAGGTACTCTATAATTTTATTTTCCAACCGAAACGTAGTTACCGAAGTAACGGATACTTTTTTAAGAGATATTTTGGAGTTTTTCTGCGGTTGTCTCGATCAGAATTGTGTTTGGTAAACATGGGGGGTGAGTTCGAGACTTGTGGTAATATCTGAATAGATATAATATTGTCGTATAACAGTATGCTAAGTCTTGTTTGTTATATGGAATTACCAATTCAACTGGTAGGTGGAAATTTATATTTAGGAGGGAGATAAAAATGAAAATAAGTAAAAACAAAGTCATGATCCAACATTCAACATCTTCGTGTGTTTAATAAGAACAAGAAATATTTACAGGAAATAAAAAAAATACAAGAAATATTATGATTACTAACCCACGAAACGAAGTAGAAGGTACATACCTACTAATTAATATATTAGTATATTTTTTATGTTTGACCGCGTGTATTTTTTCACAGCGTAGTCCTATTTTGATTTTTTTTGGATCATACTTCATAAATCCCATTTAAATTATATCGAAATCGTCTAAGTCATTTTTGATAAATCAACAATAGTGTGAAAATTACTACATAAATCAGTGCGAACTATTCGAATTCTATACACAGTTGAAGTCGGTTATACCATTTTTTGGAAAAAATAATTATATTTTTGTTTCTACTACACATTTGTCATCATCATAGTTTACAGGATTTGTTCTGCAATTTGTTGTTTTGGTGACCTTGTTCCTTAGATATTTACCCGTGAACATGGCACATGCACCGGAAAGTTGAAACAGTAAATAGTAAAATTAGGAATAGTAAAGTTAGCGCAGTAATATTTCTCACATTAAAATATCCTACTAATATTATAAACGT
This sequence comes from Hypomecis punctinalis, assembly GCA_949316475.1. Lineage (NCBI taxonomy): Eukaryota > Metazoa > Arthropoda > Insecta > Lepidoptera > Geometridae > Hypomecis > Hypomecis punctinalis. The sequence continues at coordinate 19,014,957 of OX438808.1, read as the reverse complement.
GAAAGTTTGGGAGGATGAATGGATGGATGGATGTATGGATGTTTGTTACTCTTTCACGCAAAAACTACTAAACGGATTGAGATATAACTTTGCAATAATATAGCTTATATATCAGAATAACACATAGACTATAAATTATAATGATATATTGCGTTTGCGGGCGAAGCCGCGGGTAAAAACTAGTGAATCAATAAAATCATTAAAAATATGTAGAGGTGACAAAAAAAGTAAGTAAGTTCGTACGGGCTGGGTGGCTAGCCCTGGTGTCAGAGTTTATAAGCTTGATATGGCTAAACGATTACAGCCACCGGGACCTACAATTTAACGTGCCATCCGAGCCACGGTAGCACTCAGTTGTAAATGCCACCCGCGGTCACCTAACCGAAGACTGACCACGCTTAACGTTGCTTAACTTCGATGATCGGGAATGATAGAGGTGATCATTATACTCATCATAGAGGTCATTATTAGATATGACTATCTTTCGCTATAGGATCAAACCCGAAATCACCAAAACAAAATAAGCTGTTCCATTCAAAAAGTTTGAACGACCTTTGACAAAATTTAACAACTGCTTTTTAAGCTTGTTTTTGTTTGTTTTATAGACCTGTTTTTGTGGTGTAATAACATAGGGAGGGGTAATGATTACGATCAATGAACTAATGAACCTAAACAATGACATGGTGCACTTACCTTGAAAAGCCAAAAGGATTAATATAAGGCTAAGTATACGATGGTCTATAATTATTTCTATTTCACTCATAATTTATCTTTTTTCTTTTAAGCATTTGGATTATTTCAAGGTCATATACCATTTAGTAGCATTGCGCACATAATATTATAATTCTGATAATTTTAATAAAAGTGTATGAACTACGTTATTACTAAGCGTTGTGCAAGAAATGCACATTGCGTCATTCTACAGTCTTCGTCATTTTAACTGCGTCAAAAACTGTGTCATTTTAATTGCGTAACGAAACTCCGAGAAAATAAATTTTAATAATAATAACAATATTGTAGTGTTATTTACGGGAGGGAAAATGTTCGCCCTACAAAATTGAGGCGTGGGTTCAAACCCGGTCGTACTAATACAATGAGTTTTTTGGCAAAAAATCACAACACTGCACTGGCTTTTCAATTAAAGTAAATATCGCAAGGCAACCTGCACTCACCCGTAAAAGAAATTCGATAGCGCATGTGAACCCACCATCCCTCAGCAGGCTTTATATGGCCCAATCGCTAATCGCTTTGTCCAGCAATGGGCTATAAAAAAGCCGCTATATGAGACCAAAACTGTACTTTCATTAGAATTCTGCATAATTACTATGACTTGCCGTGGTGGCCTAGAGGTAGTGACACCCGCCTTGCAATCGTGAGGTCGTAGGTTCAAATCCCGGTCCCGTACCAATGAGTTTTTTGGAATTCATGTACGGAATTTCACACAGTGGCTATTCGGTGAAGGAAAACATCGTGAGGCAACCTGCATACTTCCGTAGAAGAAATTCGATGGCGTATGCGAATCCACCAACCCGCACTGGGCCAGCGTGGTGGATATGGCCCAATCACCCTCCATAGGTAGGCCTACGTCCTGCAGTGGACTATTAAAAAGGGCTGATCTGTATCAGACTACTATGACTTGCGTTTTTCAAATCCTATACCTCATGATAAGGCTGTTCCTATTTGAGAGACACATCCGATTTTTATTTTACTTCTTCTCCACTTAATTTTTCCTCACTTTACATCTTTCTACTTCTTCTTTTCCAGAACCCCTATCAAGGCAAGGGGACAAATTGTTATTCCCCAATTTATTATTGTTATTCCCTCGAAGAGGAAATACAAAATACCAAAACAAATAAAGTATGAGTTGACATTGCCAACTAACATTTAAAGTGGGTAAAATGGTTTTATCCCTTTACCGTGCTATGTGTGCTATATTTGATTCTAAATCCAACATAATGGTATTTTATTTCACCGCCTCAATAATACATTGGTAGTGTGAGTTCCTTCATCGGCTTCGGGTTTTCGATTTATTTACACTCTACTTGATATTTAGGTCGGCGAGCAGCCGCGGCTACCTGCCTTAATCTCATTCGATTGGACGTAACAGACTGAAACGAAGACTTATGGAAATACTTAGATACTTCTGAATTTTCGACATTAATAATACAGATCTGTAGGTACGCAGCAACAAACTGTCGTCGAGTTGTTTTCCCTTTGTAAAAGGTGTACTTTGCCGATAAAGATTTTTCATCTTCACCTCTTCATGTGGGGTATCGTTGAAAAGGGTTTCTAAATTGAATGTATGATTTTTTAAACCATATTTTTTTACATGTACCATTTGTCAGAGGTCGTCAAATCCGAAAAAAAGTGTCCCCTTAATTTAAAAAAAAATCACAACATTGCACTGGCCAGTATACAAGAAGAATGTTAAACTGTCTGGTATATAAACTATATTAAAATAACTTTTGGAAAAAAAAATTGAGCACCCTCAAGTTTCAATCGATCTGTTTGTGGGTTTACAAGGAAGGCCTAGGTATGTCCAGTAGTGGCCGTCCTAAGGATGATTATAATGATGATAGACGTTCACCGACAAGGTGGACAGATCAGCCAGTTAAAAAAATAGGGTCACGCTGGGAGCTATTCGTTTCTAGTTCCAACCAATCGAAGATTATCAAGGAAGGCCTACGTCCACTGTGACGTCCATAATAATATGATGATGAAGTAAATGTAATCCCATATAACGTACCGAGTGTTTCTAATATCCAAGCCAGTCACGTGCCCTGACTTTCAGCCGACCCACGACGTTTGTTTACCGATGTTTGCTCTCAGTCTGCTCCTTTCCAGGGTTGCACTCAGCTTTTTAGAAAATGATTATTCATGGATGTAAAAGATATAATAGTACTTTGACAAAAAATATACAACATTTCATTTTTCGGTTTCGTTCGTTCTTCGGTTTAAAGAACGAACGAAATATAAAAAATTAGTCACTGACAAAAAATATACAACATTTCATTCTTCGGTTTCGTTCGTTCTTCGGTATAAAGAACGAACGAATATAGGAAATTAGTCACTGAAAAAATGTATCGAAGATTCTGTACCAATAAGGTGTAATCTCTCAAGATGAAATTATGGCTCGTACATTTAAACAATTACATACCCAAGACTCATGACGAAAAACGTCGTCGTTTTAGTCATAAGCTGTACACTACTAGTCTTAGGCCTTCATTCTCTTCATTAAGACTTTAAGACCGGCTGGCAACGGCTTGCTTTCAGCGGTCTAAATGAGATCATAAATGATTTTTGCCATCTTTGGCCAAATTTGGCCATCTTGTGGTTGGATCTTTTATGCTACGCTTGCAGGCGTTTGGTCTCCACTCGAGACCTTTTCGACCCCATCGATCATCAGTCCTCTATGGTTTGTGCTCTTTCCACTGCGATCCGCTATGCCGGTAACTTTGGTTCTACTCTCCTCAATTCGTAAGATAATGCATTAATACTACAAAAATTATGATATTATTTATTATATTATTATATATATATATATATTTACAAGTAGTACAATTACACCACAAAATCCAACCCTGTTCAATTTTGACTTTCATTTGTTCAGACTCGTCACTTTTGAAAGTGACGCACAACTTTTAAAAGTGACCTACAACTTTTAAATCCGTTTTGATATTTGAGACAGATTTTAGGATTTGGAGGATTAGGTGCGATCGGAGATTTCTATCGATAATGTAAATCTGGGAGATCAAACGTATTAGTTTTAAGGTCGTAAAAATAATGAAAAGGCTAATAGTAAATATATAAGCTAATGAAAATAACCCATTGTTCGTTTTACTAAAATATAACACAGATGTTACGCGGGATTTGACGCTATTGTCAGTTATTGTAACAGTTCGCATTGAATTCATGGAGTCATAACCCACCTAGATATAACTATGTAGGTATACAATATAACTGCACGCAAATAGTAAAGATTACATACGTTATAATTATAGTTTTATAGTTCTACTTGAAACACTAGGTTTATCTCAAAGAGTTATTTTGTGATAAACATTATAAAAATGTCGCGGTCCCAGTTCTTCACGTTGCAAAGTTGGTAAAAACATAATATTCAGGGTTCTGGGGCTGAACGCCCTGGGACTCTGCCTACCGCGGATTTTTTATATGTTTATCACAAAATAACTCTTTGAGATTACATTAATCTATGTTACATTAAATCATTGAGTATTTAAATTTTAAGAAATGTGCTTTGGATTGCGTGTTACTAGGTATTTATGGCCCTGAGATATACTTAACATAGCTTTATTATCGATGTGCACAATAAGCAAACATTGATTAATATACAGGGTTATTTCTAATCATAGCATCCTTTTAGGAACTTTCGTTCTGCGACTTTTGTTTTAACTAAAAAAAAATATCATTCACCCGGTACCAAATGTATGGAACAACATTTGGTACCGGGTGAATTATATTTTTCTATGGAACACCAATTTTCTTTTTTCTTTTTGACAAAAGTCGCACAACAAAAGTTGTTAGTTTTGATGTACAGAATAAGCCCCTAAAAGGATGCTAATTGATTAGAAATAACCATAATATATTTACTTAATTTGAGTGAAAAAACAAATGAGAAACAATATCTTTACTAAAATCGACTTCTAACACAAAATACAAAAAATCACACAATTTCTTTGATTACATATATTATAGAAACTTGAGTTGTTTTAGGGACCTAATACTTATAACACAATTGCTACTCACGTATGTTTATTACGGCCGACAAGTTTAGACCGCATTTTGTTTGGCGATCTTTATCAAGATGGAGTTCTAGCGCGCGGGCTTGTCTCGTATAACACAAAAATATTATTATAATATCATTTATAATGTAATAAAGTTTTGGTTTTGATTAACAATGTTTCGTATTTAATAACAAGTTGCACATCCATTTAAAGTTTAATTTACAATATTAAATATTTAATCAAAACCTTTTTACTGAAATGAGTTGAAACTTTCGATTGGTCGATGTGGTTTTCGTTCGGTAATTTAAAATAGAGTAATTAAACTGAAAATACGAGATGTGTTTTCGGCTGCACTGTAGGCACAGTACTTAATAAACATATCGAGACTATAAAATTCCGTAATATAGAGCTTATGGTTTACTTTGCAGTGTAAAATAACATATTATTATGGGTTTTCACGTCGATTTCTGGTGGACACTGTAACCGCCGTTATGTATGTATATATACACATAACGTCTGTTCCATGTCCCTATGCTATATTTTGACTATACACTTTATAAATTACTAACTAAAATTTTCTGTCTCTCTCAGACTTTGTAAAGTTGTTGTATTTGCTGTTCTTTCATGCAAATGCGGGTTTTGAAATATTTAATGTTCTTAAAAAAAAATTGAGTCGTGAGAAGTTCTAGGAAGAATACCACGACAGGTTGCTGCTCAGTATTTATTGGAAAATCTATAGCACTAAAGAATAAAGTTCAAAATTGCCATTCTCTGACACAGGTCAACCGCAAATTATTGGAAACCTTACATTTTCAAGTGCCTGAAGTACGGGGGGTCTCTAAAATTCTTTAGAACATGTTAGCAGGTCATATTTTTCCCTTTTTATTTCCTGCGTTAACAGAAATATTGTTTTGAGTAAAAATCGAACACTGAGGACAGGGTTGTCACTGTCTCAGATGTACTTCATTATATTTAATTTCAATGAAATGTATTAAATAAGTAAAGAAGTAAATTTTGAATATGAGAAAGTTACGATTCGGGCATCATTGATTTCTGTTGTTTTACATACATTCGACATAGGTCATTTTACTTATTCCTATACTATTTTTGTATTAAAATAATTAAAAATATTAATATTGATGTCTGAACTTTATATGATAACGATAATCAAAATAGTTTTATTCATTTTATACAATTATAATCATGGTTATGTTATTTTGTGTCACGTAAAAATCATCGGACACTACAATTACGATCTTACGTATTATTCTAAATACGAGTATGTAAATTATACTATTTTCTGATAACATTTTGAAAATTTATAAGAAAGCGAAAGTATGTATAAATTGAGAACCTCTCTTCTTTTGGTAGTTGGGCAAAAATATAAATGTGTTAACCCTAGTTGTCCTTTATGCAATCCATATTGACTGCCATAAAAAAACTTGAGTGGCAACTGTCGCGTAGAGACAGTATAAACTTAGACAGTAAGACAACTTGGTATGTTAATAGGGCATTAAATTTTATGGCGAAAATGACTTTCAATTAATGAAATAATGATAATTTATGGTTACTTATGTGCTGATTGATAGTAGTTTGAAATAGTTTTACGAAATAAATGAAGTATTTACAGGTATGGCGGCGGACTGTTATGTAAATAATATAACCTTGTAGCTATATAAAATCAAATCACTTAATAATATATGTACTGAAATACAACTAAAGTACTATGTCTGAATATTACATATTAGGTTTGTTTCTGTCGAAGACTCTATATTTGTAGCAAGTTGACTTACTGGAAATAGAAATAATTTATAGCGCTAGAAAATTTTACAAAAACTAAAGTGATTTCGAGTGTTTCAATTTTTTCGTCCTATTTGTACAAACCCATAAATATTTTTATAATTGATTTCTCAAGTATTTGACAGGCGTGGAATTCGTCGAGATTACAATTATTTTGTATGGGAAAAGCTATGATTTTGGAGACAGTCCGGGTTAGACCGCGGTAAACGATACTCGTTTTGAAAATAGTTCAGGTGTTAAATTATAACGCGTGTGAAAATTTGGAAATTAGAGCTCCCTCGCTTTGCTCATTTCCCAAGTGTATAAGTGAACAGAAAGCCTTCGTCGATTAAGGTGTTATTATTATTATAGTGTTTGTGTTGTGAAAGTGATATATCATAAATCTCTTTGAGACCTTTGGCGATGACTTTCAAGGATTCATCTTTGCATTACCTAATAGCTAGCTTGAACAAATCAGATATTTGCTGATGTTATGTTTCATCTAAATATTGTAATCAATTTATAGCTATTTCCTGCTGTTTTCCCGTACCAAAGATAAAGTTTTGTGTTACCTCAGGTCTCAAAAGGATTTCTTACTAATTAATATTCTTTCAAGGTATTTATTTTCAGGTTTATTTTCCAAAGTGTTTAACTTTCAGATAGCGGTACTTACTATAAGTACGATACTTTAGTCTCCGTTTATTTTCCATCATCTTATCAGATTTATTGATAGATAGATTACAATAGTGGTAGCGTAATGTCTTTTCTTTCAGAAGCAGTGCGCCTACTACGTTGTTTTTGGGCCATCTAAGGGTAGACTATTTATTAGTTTTCCTTACGTTAGGACTCATGTGATGTATGTGTGGAAAGGCTGAGTGGATGAGTGCTACTAAACATTTAATAATAACAAACTTTGAGAACCTTAGGTTCTAACCTTATTAAAGGAGTGTTTGGATGAATGGCTGGATTAAGAGATAAATGAATGATGATCAGTAAGAGATAAGAAGGTTTGAATATTTAGTGTCTTTAGTGGCGTGGTTAGGGCTAAACCTGACGGATTTGTTGGCAATGTTTTGGAGTGGGGTGAAGGATGGCAGGGAGCCCCACATTCTGATTCGCTTAGGCTTTCAATTTACAGATCTTAAAGATCTAAACTCCATATCCCATACTTGTTTTCCTTCCAGAGGATGGTGTTAGCAGCGATGCAGTTTGGAGCAGATCAGAGGAGCCGATAATATTATTCCTACTGCACTAATGTCATTAGTCAGTATTTCTTTTAGCATACAGTTGGCCACGAAGAGAGAAGAAGGACAGACTGCGGATCACCGATCGCTGTAGCTGTAAGGAGTAGCAGATAGCCGGAATCAAGCTAAGTTGCATGCTTTTATTTAACTCTACTTTCTTTATTTCATATTGTCACATGCATCGTAATAATTTATCGTATTCAAATTTAATTAATTTCATTTTATTATGTGTTTTATGTGCTGAGCGAATGTATTTCTTTTGTTATTCTGAAACTGCATCTTATTTGAATCGTATTGAACTTAATTTTATTTGGTTTTGTTCTCCTTTTTATAATTTTACTTTTGTATCTATTTATGATACAAAAAACTGGCAACACCTATTTTATTCTGGTTATTTATAGATTTATATAGGCCAGTGTTGAAACTAATTTAGGTTCACTATTTATCCTAATTTTATTATCTAAACACAACGTAAACTTTACACAACGTATAAGGGTCCATTTGAGTTAAACATTTTCTAGACGATCACATTTATCTTGGCCAAATATTAAATAAATAATTAATAAATAGGAATAGCGTTACAACACGTACTGTTAGTTACAGACTAAGTGATTTCGAGCTTTTTTTGATTCCTTGTAGATTTGCGTTTGACTACATACTGCCTGATGTTGAGCAGATATGTGGTCTAGGATGTAGCACGCTTACCTAGAAGATACCTATTTACTCGGGATTTGAAGACACCCACGTTGTACTTTAGTGGGAAGACAGACCCAGGCAAAGCGTTCCACATTCTGGCTGTTCGTATGAAGAATGAGGATTCGAAACGCTTTGTTCTAACGCGCGTTAAGTTTGCATAGCTGACGCAGTTCACCATAGATATTTTGCAGATTGCGAACTTTGTGAACTATGCACAGGTCGTCCTTTAAGGATACTTACTTCCAAACCTCGAGGGTAGGCGGGTGGTTATAAGAGAGTTGTCGCTGACTGGTCGATATGCCCACTAAAAACCCTGGAGTATTCCACCACATCGCTTGGTTTCGGGGCTACGAACAAACTTCCGCACTTTTCCGCGGCACCCGACAGTTAACGCTCATCAGGCCGCGCTGCAGGAGTCGTCGAGGACGTAGCGGAAATACATACAGTAAATAAATGTACATATCATATAGAATAATAATCAATGAAACGCTAGGTCACAAATAAATACCACGTACCGTCACTCAACTGTGACCATAAACAAATGGAACTCTAGGTCTCAAATGAATATCACACACCAGCAGATACTTCCGAGCAGTCCTATTTGAAAACTATAAGTAGCCATGATTGTACCTATCCTACGGCACGTCAATTCATTAATTGAACTACGAAATTTAAAAAAAAACACACACACATAACCATCGTTTTCCTAGAAGTGCATTGCAATCTATACAGATTAGACAGATGGCGCTGGTGTCGCTTGAGACAATTATCAACCACAAAAATGTTTAGAAAATCTTGCCCAGAGCCGACAAAACTGTCAAATATGAATTGGAATTTGACACCACAAGAGAGAAAAACACGGCACCAACAACTAAATTGAGATTTTTTCATGTCTCTTTCTGATTCGTGCCACATTAAATCAATGCATTTCCTTTAGTTTTTCTCGATCGACGACATTATCCCTTTTGGTAGGTATCTGTTTAGCAACCACGGTTGATTTCGTAGCAGTGCTACGCTTTGTTAATTAAAAAAGAAAACCTACAGATCCTTATTTGGTCTTTTAAAAAGTTTACCACACAAAATAGGTTTCAACATAAAATCATATCACTTCAATATTGTTACTTCAGTAAACGAACTTCCATGAAAATATCGTGCAAAATCTAATAAACATAGACGGAAATAAACCGCGCAACTTCCTCTATATCTTCAGAATTATATTCTCCATAACCATAACATTACGATACGTTATCGCGGGATCTGGTACTACTGAAGTAGTTGTGCTTTAGATGAGTCAAAGGAATAGATACGTTACAATAGTCTACCGATTTAATTTTCCCTTATTTAGTCTCGCCCGACACACTTCAGTGCCTCAAATCGAAAGTGTTCATAACATTACGACACGTTATCGTGGGATCTGGTACTAGTATTACTGAAGGACACAGTTGTTCCTTGAATGAGTCGAAACAATAGATATGTTACAATAGTCTACTTTTTCTTTTTTATACTATTTTTAGTCTCGCCCGACACATCTCAGTGCCACAAGTCGAACGTGTCGACCAGTGTGTATTATACAGGGTTATTTCTAATCAATTAGCATCCTCTTAGGGGCTTATTCTGTACATTAAAACTAACAACTTTTGTTCTGCAACTATTGTCAAAACTCAAAAAAAATTAGCTGTGCCATACATTTTGTCGAAGGTGAACGATATTTTTTTTTGAGATTTGACAAAAGTCGTTGAACAAAAGTTGTTAGTTTTGATGTACAGAATAAGCCCGTAAAAGGATGCTAATTAATTAGGAATAACCCTGTACAATACCAGTGATGACTTGTTGTTGTTGTTGTTGTTGAGTCCCACTGCTGGGCAAAGGGCTTTACCCCGACTCTTCTAGTGTATTATTATGAATTGAAATTAATTTACGGCACATAAAAGTGGTCTTTCAAAATAGGCCTTATTAGTAAGCTTCAAGTAGCTCAACGTGTTTTGGAGAGGGATCGGAGTCTCTCCGGGAGATCGAAACAGAAATGAAGAGATCTGTAGGCGTACTGAAGTTACTAACTGAGCCTGATGCCCTCAAATTTAAACGTAAATGAGATGATAATTTATTACATTAAAACATTTTCAAAACGCATAGGTAATTCCAATTTATCTAAATTCAGTTTTCGGAGACTACAGTACTTTACATGTAACATCATACATTTTGTACCGCGGTGTTTTTGCTGGCGAAAACAAGAAACAAGTAACGAAAATGTGAGGAGGCGTTCGAAAACGACAATAGTTTTCGTTTTGTAAATTGTATGAAAACAAAAGCCTCTGCTGGAACCTAAATAATTAAACATTTATTTCAAAGCCTAAAACTTCGAACTTCGACATTAACAATATACTTGATTGTGTTAAATGTACATGCCTACAAATTATATAATTATTTTTGAACATGTTATCCTGTTTTAGAAATAGCTACAATTACCTGGTTTGGTAACATAATTTTCAACGTATTTGGATCATTACCTACATTAAACAAATATCAAGTTTTATTGAAACTATCCTTATATTAATAAGACATTGTTTTATCCTTATTACATAATTATAAACATTATAAAGGCAGTCAAATGAGAGGAGACAGCACTAGACCGTGACCAATGGCGTTTTCTGAGGGCTAAGTGGGAGATTTTCGCTCGAGCTCGATCGCGCTAACGTTTGATGTGATTTCTATGGAAATGTACATACAGAATACACACATACACATACAGAAAACTGAATAGCTAAGTGTGAGTATTTTTTACGTTAATGTAATGAGCGCCAAACCGAACGAACACGAGCGCGGCAATGTCTGTGATTGGGTAATTTAAGCGTGTGTGTCAATGTGTTCGCGTGTGTGCACGGCGATCAACGCGATGAAAAAGTAATTCGATTTGATTTGCAAAACTCCCACTTGACACTCTGATGACGGAGGCCAAGACTACTTTTGGATCTCTGCACCAGAGGAGTAAAGTTATATAAGTTAGTCGTTTAGATGTAAGTAGGTAATTTCAGCTAACATATTGAAGAACAATATTAATTTGTACTTTATTGATAGTCGCTCACACTCGAAAAGGTAACAAAAAAGTCATCAACAAATGTAAAACACGAGCGACGAGCGCATCTTTTTTAATTCATCAACGTTTCAGTATTGAATAAATTTCCCGAGCCGATGTCAGGGTCCCCGGTCCTCGCTGTACCGTATTCATGGGCTGACAAATCGAGTCCCATATGTTAACATGAGGTTATGTAAGCAGAGGATTTCTATCGTACCTCCAAGAAATTCAATAGACGAGGTAAAAATACAAGGCCGTAGATTGGTAAGGCTGGTCGATATGAAAGACCGAATGGGAAACACCATATTTGAATTTGGTAAAACTTTCACAAAACGAAGAATGGTTCTCAATACAACACAGAGCTATTACAATCAGAGGGATAATGTAGTCGTTTTTAAACTTTCGCGATTTGAACACATTATTATTATAAAATAATAATGTGTTCAAATCCCGTAGTATATACTACGGGAGTAATCGCGTACTAAAATTACGAGATAAATAAATACCTCCTCATCCCGACGTTTCGGCCGAGTTGCATCGACCGTGGTCACGGGTAGACTCAAAACTAGTCTACCCGTGACCACGGTCGATAAATAGGCTAAATTTCATTTATTTAAGGTAAATAGTTTTCGAGTTATGTAGGGGTCAAAAGTGGCTCGAAATGGTTCGTGTATTATTACACACGTCACGTCGCGCCAGTTCCTTTTTCATGGTCTAGGCTGGACACGCTACCTCATGTCTAGGTGTGCGGCGAAGTCTACTGTTCAGAAAATTATTAGTTTATCACATAACAAATATTGCTACTAAAGTACTTTTTGATCCTCATCAAGCGAACATCAAGATGTGTTGACGATATCGTCAATATCGCGGGTCGAAACTGAACATGCGGCAATTGGCAAAGGGCCAATGTAGATAAAAAGTAAGTAAGTTCGTATAGGCCGGGTGGCTAGCCCTGGTGTCAGAGTTTTTAGGCCGCCTGAAGGCCTCGTAGTAGCGCTCGTAGCGTAGTTTCACTAGGTGTTTGTCAGCGATCACCGAAAATAAGCAACGTTCCGCACGGTCAGTATTTGGATTGGTGACCGCGGGTGGCATTTTCCAACTGAGCGCTACCGTGGCTCGGAAGACACGTTAAATTGTAGGTCCCGGTTGTTTTAACCGTTTAGCCATGCCAATGTAGATGACACTATAAGAGAGAGGCCTATACCCAGCAGTGAGATAAAAAAGGCTGTGGATGATGATGATGATGATGATGAAGCGAACTCATCACCTAGCTGCATAAAAAAGTTACCAAACCCATCAGTTAAGAACGTTGCAATAAACCCTCAGCAAATTTACTACAGGGGCGTAAGACGCATGGCTGCGGAGCGCTAATTTATGGCTTGTTTTTTGTACACACACGGGGTTAATGGCCTCTAATGGGTCTTTTATATTACAATTAAAGTGACCTCGACGTTTTATTGGGGTAGATTTGTAGGGAGCTGCGGTTGGTGGAGATGAGAGTAATTCACCAGGCGCTGGCCGAAACGAGTGGGGCTTTTTGCGATTTGTAGCCTTTATAATGTGGGGATTATGAGGTTTTGGGGGTTGGGAGTCAGAGGTTATCTTATTTTTGGAAACGTGTGTGTGAATATATGTAGCTTTTGAAAATTGTAACATTCACAAAATATCATAATTATTTTTCGCAAAAAATCGCCACACCGTCTTCCACCGTGTAAAAAATTTGAATAGTTTGCACGAATCGATGTGACGCTATTGTTGATTTATCAAAAATGGCTCAGCTAATTTCAATAAAATTTAAATGTTTAAATGGGACCACCACGGGAGTACCCAGATATTAAGTTGTATGTTCCTTCAAAAATAAATAATTAAAATAGAAATGAAATATTTAAACACTAAGGGTTCCGTACCGTATGGATGTCCCATAAGGTACGGAACCCTTAGTGCGCGAGTTCGACTGGCACTTGGCCGATTTTTTATAATCATGTTGTCAGGCACAGGCCATTAAGTACAAGTCCCGAAATTGACTGACTGAATGACTTACATATGTAGTTCTCCTACATAATTACGAGTATGTGTGTTACCAATATCACACCGGAGAAGAAATACATCCGAGATGCGCTTCCAAATATTTTGAAAGAGCCGTTCTTCGAAGTAACTTATTATTACGAAACTTTTTGCGCATGCAAACTACAGCATACTTCTCAGGAAACAAAATGGTTTAATATTCGTAGCGTAGGAGGAAAATGATAAATGCGTCTTGTAAAACCTTACAGGCGTTTCCGTAAACACTTGGTAACGTAAAGCCGAAGTATTGAAAATTTACTCCCACAGTATAGTAGAGGTAATTTCCTTGAAAATTGAAAAGGTTATTGTGGGTGGGCAAAATATTTTATTCCAAAATTAACGGCAACCAGACAGCTGAATTGAATACAAATATTTTTATTCCATTAAATAGTATTTAATAAAAACAATTGCTGCGATAAACGTCGGACCCGTTTTTAAGGGATGTGGTTTTTATACCTACCTACATCGAAAGTAGGTACTACCTACATCGTATCTTCAGAGAAGTTGAAAAACTTGATAGGTACATATATTTATTTTAGGTTGATAATAATTAATAGTTATTGGAGCGCTGTCAGAGATACATAAAAACATTGCATAAAATAGAGATAAATAGATAAACTCTCTATTGATTCACATTCACACACACATAAAACAGAAAATAGAGAAAAATAGATGCTGAAACATGTGAAGCAACCGGCGGCCTTATCACTGAAAGTGATTTCTTCCAGGCAACGTAGTAACAAGTACAAAAAATATGTTGTTTGTACATATTTTTCAAAAAATAAGGTATGGGCGATGCGTGACGGTTGGACACAATATTCTATCAGACGGATTGTGGAATTGCGAAAAAAAATCAATATAAAATAATTTGTTTTGAATTGTCATTGTATAAAATGTACCTACAATTTTATATTATAGGATTTTTTGTCGATTTCAGAGTTAAACACACATAGTAGCTGATGGCCATAATGATTTGTACTAATAGACCTATAATAAATAGAGAGATACCGTATTTTTTGAACGACGAAACTGAGAAGGTACTCAATTCGACGTGTATATTTTTTTTAAGTATAACTTTTTACATAGTAATCCGATTATGATAATTCTTTTTTTATTGGAAAGAATATACTTTGAAATTGGTCCCATTTAATTTTTCTGAAATCAGCTGAGCCATTTTTGATAAATCAACAATAATGTGAAAAAAATGCTACATTACATCGATTCGTGCCAACTATACACGGTTGAAGTCGGTCATGCATTTTTTTGCAAAAAATAATATTATGTAGGTTAAACTCTATCATATAATAATCTCATGTTTAGTTTGTAGGAGCCTAACAATTAATTAAACTAATTAATATTCTAGCTCGCTTGAATATCTAATGGAAATTATACTGACCATTCAACATTTGATTGACCTGTTAATAATTCAGTAAGCTTAACGAACCTTCGGTCACCTCCAAAATTCATAACATTTAATGGGTTATTACAGATAGGTATTGGTAGTGATTGACCTTTACTAGGCCCAATTATGAAGGCGCCTTAGCATATTTCTGTTTCTTTTTTTTAATAGGCATTCGTTACAGAGAACACTTTTTACGTTGCTATTAAATTTACAATGGCGCCTTTATAATTGGGCCTACTTTATTATAGAAACTAAAGTTCCATTATTACATACCCCATCTTATATCTTCTTCTTAAATCCTCTCCATCCCAAAGTTGCCTGGAAGAGGTCGCTTGAAGCGATGAGGTCGCCGCACTTGTTTTAGCCACTGTAGTATATATAGAATACCTACTGCGTATTCTTGTATTTTATCGGTGTAAATTACTTTAGTTATGTATTACATATTTTATTTTGTGTATATAAGCTCATCTGCTTGCCCTGGACTAAGCTAAAGGAGGTGTTTAAGATCACTATTATGAATGATACTAAATAAATTTGGATTGCACATTTTTTAAAATTATAAACGGAATGTTATTCACAATGTTTTTGGGTCGATACTATATTTATTTAGTTTCGACCGTAGCTTTTGTCAAGATTTGAATGCATTGCAAAACGTGACCGTGAGCCGCCTAATGCGATCGAAACTCTGATAGAAAGTAGACTCGGTGTCATTCTGTACATAAATACTGTTACGAGATTGGTTCTTGGATAATCACTTAAAACGCCGATTATTCATTTTGCACTTTATTGCACAAAATCACAAACTAGTCACTTCACAATCACTGGTATCGCACTTGAACACAAGATGTTTTCGCTTCGACGGTAAACGAAAAACTGAATCCCAAGGGTCGGCCGGCGTATTTATATACGTTATTTCCTACAGTCTCGAACCTACGAGATAATTCGCAACGATCTAATAAACGCTATTGTGTTAACAAGTAAACAACTTGAAAGTTCGAGACTTCCTTATTGTTCTCAAATTTGTAAACACCCAAACAAAAAACTAAACAATAAACGGCAGACAAAAACTGATCCCGCTCGAGTCATAAAACCATAAATCTCGCACTTAGGTGTAAACAACTCGCCGACATTACCGCGCGGCATACACTGCGTCACAATACCAAAGAACACTCCGTCACGGTATGTACGGTAAGGTAACCACTACAGATTATAAGGAGAACATTCTCCCTAAGCCACCACGACGACTTCCACGTACAATACCTACACTTTAGAAACTTCAAGACAGTACACAGCGTATATAGTATGTAAAGTTTAGTACAGGCTCGTAGTTCGTAGCCCGTACAAGGCGTGCTTCCCGACAGATGTTCGCACTTGTGATTTCCCTGGAGCGTCGTTCCTCAATAATTCAACCGCTCGTGTCCAAGACTGTGCGACCTTACTTACTGATACCGAATAATTAATTTCACTGTGACCCACTTTATCGGGAAATAGATAAGAAACATGTTATGTAGAGTTCGTGGTAGCGTTTCTTCGATTTCTATCTTGATGAAGTTTCGAGGAAATAGAGGAGTATCTATAGTGTCAGAAGCTTTTTATAGTAAACAATAAGATTGCTCTAATATTGCGATACTTATTTGTCGTGATATCGATAGCGACGTGTACCACTGCCGATCTAAATAACTTAGTCAACCGCCTAAGTAGGTAGTTTTATTTCGGTTGTGAACTGAATGGTCTTTCATGAGAAGTATTTTTTTACTATGGGACTAATCGCGCACTATAATTACGAGATAAAATCTAGTAGTACTCGTATATAATAATAATGTGTTCAAATCGCGAAAGTTTAAAAACAACAAGTATTTATTTTGTTTGCAGACAAACCAAAGTAACCGACATAGCCCAGCTGATTAGCAAGTTAAAATGGTAGTGGGCAGACCACATACTAGTTCAAAGAATGGGCCGTAAAGTTTTCGAATGAAGACCACCGATCGACAAGTAACCTCGGTGGCTCAGTGGTTAGCGACCGTGACTCTTGGGTCAAAGAGGCGTGGGTAAGTTAATACAACAATATGGCTATCATTGTTGTATTAACTTACTATAATCACTTTATATTAATCACTGTCTGTCCCTATGTATGCTTATATCTTTAAAACTACACAACGGATTTTGATGCGGTTTTTTAAATAGAATGATTTAAAAGGAAGGTTTATATGTATGATAGCCTTGTGCGAATCTGGGGTGGGTTACTGGTAATACAAAAATAAATGCTATACTTACTTAAAGCTTGGCTACGACTTCGGCCTTTAGCGGTAGCGGCGGCAGTAGCGGGGTCTAGTACAGTACCAGCCTTTTATATTAGTCCACTGCAGGAAGTAGGCCTACCCACTAGGGTGTGGTCTAGTACATATTGTTTCTTTACCGCTCGCCGCCCGCGCCCCGCTATGCTTATAGCGGCGAGCTCCAGGGTAATGGATCTAAAAGTGTTACCTCAGAAAAACAAGAATTTAACTTCGCACTAAATTCCGATCCTATTTTTTTTAAATAAGGTTTAGGATCACTTACAGAGTATAAATCACAATATGTTGACAGATCCAGATGGAGCTTTAAGTAACATCTTGAAAGAAGGCTTTTGACCGATATCTCAGAAACTATGCATTTTAGGTCAAAAGTTATGGCCGCGATAGAAAAACCGGTACATTAAAAGGGCCATAAATCGTAAACGGTAAGTTATGCCAAAAAGTTTACTGGCAACAAAAGATGCAAAATTTTATTTTCTACAATAATGGTCCCGATAACTTTTGCCCTAAAGTGCATAGTTTCTGAGATATCGGTCAAAACCATTGATCAAGATGGCGCTTGAAGCTCCTCCTGGACCTGTCAGCGTTTTGTGATTTTATGCTCAGTAAGTGATCCTAAACTTTACTAAAAAAAATTGGATCTGAAATTTAGTGCAAAGTTGATAAAAAAACGTCTTTTTTCCCTGAGATATATAGTGACTCGGCTCTGTCCTTGAAATCATAACTACAGCACCACGTGACCACGCAGAACGTATCCCGCGCTAAGGCTGCCTTCAGTATTTAAATTTTATATAATTGCTCTTTACCTACTTGAGTTTCTTTCTAGTTTTTATCTGTTATGACGTAAAATCATTACAAATTTTATTCTAAAAAAATAAATTTGTTTTGAATGAAAGAGGAAGCGTTTTTTGATGATTGTAAGGTTCCGTAGTAAAATGAGGAACGCTAAAAACGTAAATCGTACGCTTACTAGTTACAAATCCACACGTTCGTCCATCAATACACCGTGCCGCGGCTGACTAGCATACTTCTTCTTCTTCGTCGTCGTGTCGATGATCCTCAACATCATATGATTTTCTGCCAGTACTCAGCTACACTCGTCTTACCGGGGGTGGCCTGGTAGAGGTCTCGCATTGTGCACTAGCATACTGAGAGCATATTGAACTTGGAGGCGCGTAGGTATGATTCGCGTTCCAACTGTTTGTATGAAGACGAAATACTGTTAGATATCATTACCGTGGCCGAGCGGTTAAACGACAATTAACTTTGTTTATTCACGACATTAATACTACTTAATTGAAGTGGAAAATGGTGTCCTGTCAATGCTATCGAGGCCACCGAGAAATAAATCACGCAGTAAGGTCCAAACTCCTCCCAAATGGAGCGGAGCGGAGACGTCCAAAGATAAGCAGAACATTGTAGTTTGTGCATCTTTTGTTCTATAATAAGTATTCACTTGGGCCTAACAAAACGCAACTGTAACCTGCGTAGCTATGCAGGTCACAATTGCGTTGCGTTGCGTATATAGCATACACAGTAATACACACTTGATAGAGAGAACAATATTTTACGTTGCCACTATATTTACGATGGCGGCTTTAAAATTGAGCCTATTCAGCCTATTGTAAGATCTCACGTAGGGGCAAGCTTCTAATTACACATGCCCTAACTCAAAGCTTTAACTTCAAAATGTTTTTGGATTGAGATTTGGTAGTTTGTTTGGGCCTAAGGTTTTGATTCAGTGTTCTTTACTTTTCTGTGATATATTAAAAAACTAGTAGTATCAAAATCCCAAGTCACATTTCAAAGGTGTTGAGTTTGAGAAGTAGTAGAGTTAGTATAATATGGACATAATATGACCATTACGTAGTATCGATGTTTGAGTAAATATAGAAGATGGATGGATGGGCAGAGTATTGGAATCTATATGCATTACAATACTCTGCCCAGCTCTGCAGATCTTCGCTCCGCTTCACATTGGTGGAGCCTGGGCGTAATGGACTCACTCAATCAAAAATATAAAAGCTTAGAGGAGTGTAAAGAACGTTAGCAAAGAATCATTTAACCTTTGCACTTCTCTGATTAGTTGGAGGGAGAAGGTAAGTAAGGCACCCTTTACAGTGCGCATTCAAAAAAGGCTGCATGTTATGGTTAGCGTAATGTTGAGCGTAAAGGTGAGCGTGTCTCTTCACTGTAGATAGATAGCTAACACTTTATTATATACAAAAATATAAAACAGAAATTTAAAGAACTTCTTACGATAATGTAACTGGTAGCTATTAGCAAAATTACTCATTAATAGTGCATCCAAGTATTTATATTTAAATTACTTCGAGATCTTCGTAACGGTCTCATGATATCAAAACTTTTTATCTAAAAATATTAATAAGTAGATTTTGGCGGTAGTCAGATCGAAACCAACTGCTTATATTTTATTATTTCAAATAATAAGTTAAACTATTTTTATGTGCGGTAAATTTAAAATTACACGTACACACTAAATTTAACAAAAAAAAATACATTTATGCCCAAGAATATGTCAAATCTAACAACGCCCCAAATACAACGCTAAACGCTACGCAGAACGCTCAAAGCGCGGCCTTCGAGTGGATTACATTCAAATTGATGACTTCATTGGTTTAACCCCAAAGGTAAGTGGGGATTAGGTACGGAAGTTTGGGGCAACAGGGCGTAAGTGAATTGTTTTCCATCGATTTTGGGAATTAGCTCTAAGCTCTGCCGGCGAAGATTGGAGCACGGTGCTCTAGTGGCTCGAACAACACGTTAAATTGTTTAGTCCCGGTTGTTTTAGTCGCCTAGCCATGTCAAAGGCCTCCATGCAGCCTAAAAACTCTAAAACCAGGGCTAATCTGGCCTATACAAACTTAATTATGTACCTACTTAAAATACTTGTCAAGTAAGTAAAGCACTTTACTTACATTAAAACTGTATAATATAAAAATAAATTTTATGGCGAATAAATAAGTATGAAATATGGTAGGCGTCTACGCAGTATTCCCACTGACCACAGATACAACTACTTAATTAACAGGTGCGCTTTCTTTTCAAGTTGACAAAATCGAATCAGGAATAAAGAATCAAAATATCAACACCAATCCTATTGGATTAGAAAGTTAAAACGGCAATGAATAGTGTTGAATCTGGAATAAGGAGATCCATGAATCAAAATATCAACGCCAATCCCATTGGATTAGAAAGTTAAAACGGAAATGAATAGTGTTGAATCTGGAATAAGGAGATCCATGAATCAAAATATCAACGCCAATCCCATTGGATTAGAAAGTTAAAACGGCAATGAATAGTGTTGAATCTGGAATAAAGAGATCCATGAATCAAAATATCAACGCCAATCCCATTGGATTAGAAAGTTAAAACGGCAATGAATAGTGTTGAATCTGGAATAAGGAGATCCATGAATCAAAATATCAACGCCAATCCTATTGGATTAGAAAGTTAAAACGGCAATGAATAGTGTTGAATCTGGAATAAAGAGATCCATGAATCAAAATATCAACGTCAATCCCATTGGATTAGAAAGTTAAAACGGGAATGAATAGGGTAGGGTACACATACTCGTACACAATATGCACCGACTGATGGTAGATGTAGTTTTGGAGTTAAATCTGGAATATACCTACCCCAATGAATCCATCTAATCATCACAGTGTAAAAAACATGGGATAACCTTTGACCCCATGTTATTTTGACACATATTCATATTTCAAAAAATCACCAAGTATTATCATCAAGCAATATGTCAGTCACAAGAAATCTCCTGTTGGATAGATACATATAAGTTTCACAGACGATTTACGAATTCTATTTTAAAAATGAATAAAGTTAAAAAGTATTAACTCACGTAAACATTAAGGTTGTTAATAAAATATCCTCTGTCCCATTAAAAAAAATACCTTCCGAGGGTGGAGTGGATAAAGCAAGTCAGTAATTAATCAGCTGAGAGCTCAGGGGCTGATCTTTTTACATGAGAGCGGTGATTGAAAGGGTTAAAACTCATTAGTCCGGATCCCGCCCTATGGAAGTGGGTCGCGACTGTGTATTGACGGAGAAATGGTGCTACTGTAGAAGGGAATAAATATCTAAATGGCAGGACGCAAATAGGAAGATCTAGTTCTTTCTGCCTTTTGAATTGAATACAGGCTTTATTCATGTTGCATGGCTTTTGGCGAGCTATGGAGAGGGCTATGCTCGGAGTCACTCTATGGGATCGAATCAGGAATGAGGAGGTCCGTAGAAGAACCAAAGCTACCGATATAGCTCAGCAGATTGGCAAGTTGAAATGGCAATGGGCGGGACACATAGCACGGAGGACTGATAACCGATGGGGTCGAAAAGTTCTCGAGTGGAGACCACGTACCTGTAACCGGCATTAAGACCGCTGGATTGCGCTGGATGCAAGCCGCTACGAACCGGTCTCATTGGAGATCTTTAGTGGAGGCCTATGTCCAGCAGTGGACGTCCTGTGGCTGAAATGAACGATGGTACCTACTCTAGTAAGTATATTAAGCATATTAAATGTAAATTGTACATCATTAGCCCGATTAACTTTTGCATAAAACCAATGGCAAGTTTGCAGTATAAGTCCGTAAACAAATTCAAAAGGCTCATTGGTAAGAGACTGGGATTTGAACTCACGATTAAAAAGCGATCGTTACTACCAATAGGGCACCACGGCTATAACCACATGGTAACTTTTATTTCATGGTACTTTTTTTAAAGTAGGTATCTGGTATACACAATTGGACATAGTTCAGCAGAAAAGATTCAGTCCATACGGCTATCCAAAATGAAAATTGTTTTGATTTTGAACTGTTGTGTGGGTTGAGTCTTGTGTGTATAAAGTAGTAAAAAAAACTAAATAAACTACCTAATAAAAGATGTAAGCGACCTCCAACTGGTCAGATTGGGAATTCATTGGTCATAATTATCTATTTAGCAGTGTCGCGTCGTGCTGATGATATGATGTTGATGGTGAACATGATCTGAGTAGCGGACAGGTAGGCATGGTTATAATCATAGAAGAGAGAAAGAAAGCTTTTCTGTGGTCACAATTATACGGTTGTCCCAGCAGCATTACGGCACCTGATTCAAGCCCTTGGTAAATCAAGAAACATAACTGCAATTGCTTTGTCAAAGCCTGTTTTGTTGAAGGAAAAGTTTTTTTTTTACAAAATGAGTTCTTCTTGGACCAACTGCTTTTGCACAACTAGCTGGACATCAGAAATACGTATTCTTAATGGCACAACTAAGTATAACTAAGCACAAAAAGAAGATACTTTTAATAGTTCCTATATAAATTTAGCAAATAGTAATAAATTCCGTGCAAAAGTAACAGCACACACATAGACGCCAGACCAAAACACCACGTATTCAAACCACGAAAACAGCGATATAAATATTTCCCCGTATAAAAATTTCGCCAGAAATATCCGTCACGAATGCCTGCTTGCAGCGGACAACAAATGCATTCTGCGACTTCCCTTGTGAATACAAATAGCCTTATCCAAGGAATGGGTGGTGGGGCTTAATCTGTGCAGAATATAAACTTCTGCTATAAGTTTCGAGATCATTTTACTTTGAGTAAGTGAACAAGTTGCGAGAATTAAAGACTACGACAAATTTAACACATCCAGATTTTTCATCCCATCTGTTTGAAAAGGACGACTTGGTTATTGCGCCGCAATTATCTTTTCATCACATTCATTCGAAAAGGACTACTTGGTTCGCCTTTAAGTGCGCCCAAAGGTGGTTTTTTCTATAAGGAACTTAATAAGTGCGCCGGAATAATTTTTGCCGCGCACTTTTTGAATTTGGAAGTATTTGTAATGTTAGTGTTCAGTGCTAAAATCAGAAAACGAATGAAGGTTTGGGCGACGTACTTTGAACCCTCACTTCGTTCTGGATTCAAAAAAGCGCCGTCGCCGTAAAAAATATTAATTTGCTCCCTTATGATAGTTGTGATACAATCTACTATTTCTAGGGAGCAGCTGCCTACTTTTATCCAACCTAGGAAAGTATGATACATTGAAATTCAGTCATTGAATCTGGGTCGTGCTAAGAAGTTTCCAGGGTTGGCAGTTAGCACCACTGTGTGGTGGCAAGCGCAGCATAGCGTATGATTGGACTCTACTCACAAGGTGTACTAAAGATTGCATTAAAATCAGCTCGATAGCGCTGAATCCAAGCCGTTCCCTATTGGCTTCCAATGGGTTTCTAATTTGAGATCTATAGGGGAGGAGGTTCACTGCTGAAAATATCCAGCAATAGACATCCTGGTTGAAGAGAACAACCGATGAAGAAATTAAGTGCGACTTGATTCGCTGGTTTATTTTCCACTAGGGCATAGGCGCAGAGGGTGGCATATATTATACGAACCAGTTTAATATCTTAAAATTCCCTACCATTTTTCCCTGGATGAAATGTATAAAAAACACAATGCTGTCGAGCAGCAATCGATGTCTCCAATCATTTGGAACGAGGCTTTGAGAGCTTTACAATATGTAAAGCGAAGTTCATAAGGCTCTTAGCTTTGTGCAGCGTTGAGATGACAGAAAACGTAACAAAATGAAAATTTCAAACGTGCAACTGCCTCACAATAGCAAACTAAAAGCATTGACTTCGCATATTTTTGTTATAAAAATATTGATGACTATGAATGAACACTTTATTGTTAACACTAAAATACAATACGGAAAAATACACGGAGAGGAAAAAAAAGCAACATAAACTAGTGCAACAAAGGGCGGCTTTATTGCTTATAACAATCTCTTCCAGGCTCTGACTCTATACTTATTTATTTATTTATTATTTTGGAATTTCGGTGCCACATATTTATTTTTATAACTTTTAAAATTGCTTTTTAGGTTATTTAAAATATGAATAAAACATTATTTGTGTATCCTATCCATATCGTTTGTACCTACATAAAATATCGTTTTTATTTTGAAGTAACAAGGCCCAGGCTGTGTATTTGCTAAGACTGTTTAAATGATCGTAGTCCATCTCAACTGAGTAAAAAAACAGTCTTCATAAGATTTATTAAGTCGCGAATTTTCTAAACATTTTAATACAAAAGTTCAGTTTAAAAAAGCTTTACAAAGAAACAATACAGCATTAAAAAGACAATAAACCCGTTCTAAACAAGTCTCATCGAATTACTGTTGAAACTTGTTCAATTTAGTCCGTAATTAAGTATTGTTGTTTCATTCATTACTCGATTCGCTTTTAATCGAGGAGTTTAAAAGTTTATAGAGTAGTTGAAACAGAGTGAGTTAGTTGTAATTGTGTTTGTTTCGTTTGCTCGTAATATGTGGACGTAATCAGGGAGCAAATGTTGAGCGGGGGAGAATAGTTGGGCGCAATTCTCTCAGTTTATTTATCGGGTTTGATAGAATGTTATATATTTATGAGTTCTTACATCTTTTTTAGGAGTTGTGTAATCATTGAGATTGTTAAAAAAGGTACTAGTCGTAGATACCTACGGAGGTTTGAGATTTTTAAAATAGAGGCATTGAAATCTGAATACGAAATTTTTTCGAGACTTACTTATCTATATATAACTTACATAATGAATGGATTGTGATAAAATGTTCGTGCATGATATTATCCAAAAGCCAGTTGCCATATAAGTTTGATGTATGTGTGATCTTTAACATCTTTTGTAAATCGCCGAACTTTTTTGATTGAAAGCTGACGTGAGATAGTTCCAAATTAAATGGAATGAAATGAAGAATTTAGGCATGAAAAGTTTATCTTGGGCTTGGGCGGTAACTTGCCAATTGCTGTAAGCAAATGTGCAATTACTGCTTGATGATGAATTTAATACATCAAAGGTAAATTTCGAGGCATCATTTGGCCCTTCTTAAACCCTAACTACGTCCACTCTATAATGTCTCTATTACGTTTAATCTAAGACGAAAGTTTGTCGCCCAAAGTTGTTTTGTACGTGAGATATCGGACGAGGTCGTTATTGTGTTTCAATAAGATACGAAACAACGGAGTCGGGGTTGGGTCAGGGCATGATACACTAACCTTCTTACTTAGAAATGTTTGGACACGTTCTGATTAGAGAGGGGCCTCTAGCTAGAGTATCTAGTATAGCTTATACAGGCAGTTTCTTTGTGAAGGACTTTCAGAGGTGTACTAATATGCATAACAGTGAACAATTTTTACAAGCTTTTATTTAACTTGCAATGTATATAAGTTCGGGTGGAATCTTGCAAGTTAAACTTGACCAACTTTCCGGTTTTTGATTAAGCTAAAATTTTGCACGCATATTTATATTGCGTGACAATGCAACATTATGGTACCCTGGAGCTGATTTGATGATGGGGTCGGAAGGTGGCCATAGGAATTCCTGTACTAAACAAGATAGACCGGTCGTGTTTGGGCTCGTTTTACTTGTCTTGGTTGACACTCTGCTACTACTTGATATCCAGTTATATTTTTATAATAATTTATTGGAAAATGGAATCAGCCCCGAAATGTAGCACGCATTACGTAGTTTGACTAGATGTCGAGCTCGGTCAGTGTATGGATGGGTGACCGCGGGTGGCATTTTCAACTAAGCACTACCGTGGCTCGGATGACACGTCAAATTGTAGGCCCTGATTGTATTTAACAGTTTAGCCATATCAGAGGCCTTTAGGTGGCTTAAAAACTCTGACGCCAGAGCTAGCCATCCGGCCTATAGGAACTTGCTTACTTGTGAACAATTTTACTATGGAATCAGCTTCAAAATAGTAAAAAAACCGGACAAGTGCGAGTCAGGCTTGCACATCGAGGGTTCCGTATAAACACATTGTTAAAATAATTAAAAACCTGTTTTAGCATGTGCTAATGAAGAATGATGAATGTGCTGTTTACACAACTGCAAGAAACTATAGATATACGTATACAATTTAAATTTCAAATCGATATCTTTACGCGGACCTGAGATAAAGAGTCTTGACATACAAACAGACGGACAGACGGACAGACGGACAGACAGACAGACAGACGGACAGACGGATAGACGGACAACAAAGTGATCCTAGAAGGGTTCCGTTTTTTCCGTTTGAGGTATGGAACCCTAAAAAAACAGTTGTTCAGTTCAAAAAGTTTATTGATTGGACAAATGTATAGAAACCCTATTTTTTCACGATTTCGAAGTTGGTCTCATAGAAAAAATATATAATATAGTTACAACTCTGAGAGTTTTTTGTAAAGCAACAACCTATACAATGAGAGGTAGGTCAGTGTTTGTATCCAGTGTTTTTATTATATTATGTGACTTTACACATTTTTTACGAAAGCTTCACTCCATAAATTCCACCATCACCCGGCCAGTTTTTAGGAAAGCTACGGCTGAGTTCACAAATGAAGTGGCTGTCAAGCCGTTGCCAATTCACAAGTCATTTCTTGGAAATGCTCAATTTTTAATTAGGCAAAGTTGGTCTAAACCTTGAATGAAGATGTTTGAAAGCCTTCAGGCTACTGCCTAAAAGTAATTAAGGAGCTGGAAATTTAAAAACTTACCTTTTGTTTTACTACTGAGGGTAATAAAAAGTTGGCCAAGTGTAAGCCAAGTTTGTGGTCTAAGGTTCTGATTAAATTGAACGTCTGTTTTTATTCTTCAACTTTACTGCTCTGACTTCTTTGCTTCGAGTATTTTATTTCATTTATTTGCTTACTTAATTAAGGTCCTTAAAGTCCCCAATGACTCAGTACGACATCATCATCATTAACCATTTTTAAGCTTCTTTTTCTCTACTGATGACTATCTGCCCATCTCATGATTTCATGCCAATTGTATAAGAAAGAGTCAAGTTTTCGATTGCATTGAATTATATGGACGGGTCCATATATTTTATTCTTGAAGATACCTAAGTATCTGCCCTGTGTCTACTCATTGGTCCTTCTTCTTTAACCGACTTTCAAAGAGCAGGTTCTAGGTTTGTCTGTATATATTTTTTTTGTGTATGTTCATCGATAATTTCGCAAATCGGGAGCCGAATCGAAAAATTCTTTCTTAGTTCGAATATATTCCCGAGATAGTCCCATAAAAAATTTACAGAAATCGGCTGAGCTGTTTTTAAAAACTCAACAATAATGTAAACAATTCGAGCGAAATATTCAAATTTTGTACGGCGGTTTAAACATTTTTTGCAAAAAATAATCATTTTTTTGTCATGTCAGCGGTACAAGTTGATGTAACATTTAAATAAGGTGGATTTGCATCGGTCCTGTAGTGGACAATAGCTGCTGCTGCAGTATTTTCTCCATGGAGATCCTCCTGTAGCTCAGGGCTCATGCGGGAGGTTGAATAAGTATTCCGTTGGTCCTAATTGTTGTGTTGATATGCATTTCATGATAATTATTACCACTGGAATCACTAAGTTGCTCTATATTATCTTAAATGTATATAAACAAGTTTGTAATGAACTTTTTACTTGTTCCTCATAATTACTGTACAAGCAGCAAAATTTACTGTATTAATTATTTATGCTACAATATATATAATATATATATATATATATATATATATATATAATACAATGTATTTGATCTTGAGATCAAATACCAGTATCATGATATATTTTGTGACCGGCTTACATTGTTCCAATCCAGCGATCGAATCTAGCGTTTGACTATAACTGGAATAACGTCAATTAGCACTGGAATGCAATGGAGTACCAATTTTCATTATTTCAGTTGTAGTTCAACGCTGGATATGATCGCTGGACTGGAATAATGTAAACCGGCCATTTATCCAATAAGTCAAAAATTACAGCGTAATTTTGCTGCATTAACACATTAGACATAAACACAGTAACCGTTATAGAATTCGTGAGAAAGATCCCTAAATGTGGTGCTCAAAATGAAGGCTAACACGAAAATACTGTTATTACAGGCCAAGTTGCTTGGAGCTAGTGATGCCTGTATCATGTTGACGGACTAAAGATGAACTAAGAACTACTACGACCTACTTCACTACTTTGGGTACTTTCATTTCATGAGTGATTAGGTATCTTCTACGACTACATACTCCATATTTGGCTATAACTTCGCTTTTCATCAGGCGGCCAAAAAATAGATCCTAAAGACCCTAGAAAAAGACGAGCCCCATTTCGCATTAACAAAAAAAACTAGCGTGAGAGTTACATTCTAGGTATACAAAACATTTTTTTTTCGGAAAAATCTGCTATACGTACATATAAACTTATAAGAAAATCTCTATCCAAATACATATCACTGACATCGCTAAAACAATTTCCACAATCTGTATTTTGTGCAAAAAATAAATAAACTGTTTTTCCGGTCAGTAGGACTCGCGACAATAAATTAGTTACATTTTCGAGTAAATCCTACTAATATTATAAACGCGAAAGTTTGTGAAGATGGATGGATGGATGGATGGATGGATGGATGGATGGATGGATGGATGGATGGATGGATGGATGGATGTATGGATGTTTGTTACTCTTTCACGCAAAAACTACTGAACGGATTGAGATGAAACTTTGTAATAATATAGCTTATACATCAGAATAACACATAGGCTACAATTTATAAAGATATTTTGTGAATTGTCCAAAATATAACGATAAATGTTGAGTAAGCAGGAAAATTCTGCCATCTGCGAGCTACTCTAGCGTGCGCTGCAAGAATGTCAAAATAAACAACTGTCGATCAAATATCTGTCAAATCAATCGATGAGCAGTCCTTGGATATAATCATACTGATAATATATTATCCTTACTTTAATATTATAAATGCGAAAGTAACTCTGTCTGTCTGTCTGTCGCGCTTTCACGCCAAAACTAATGAACCGATCTCAATGAAATTTGGTACACAGATAGTCTAGAGCCTGAGAAAGGACATAGGCACATTTTATCCCGACAATTGCATAATTCCCATAGGATAGGACAAAATCTTGCGTTAGCGAAACTGTCACCTATCACAACGACGCTAAAAGGCCCAATTTTGAAGACACCATCGTAATTATAACAGTTAATTAGACTATTTCTGTTTCTTTTTCACTTTCGGCATTCGATAGAGAGAACACTTTTTACGTTGCTATTAAATTTACGATGGCGCGTTCATAATTGGGTTGATTGGGCCTAACATGGATTCACAAAACGTAATTAGATGACTGGTGACATACATTGACTGCAGACTTTTATAAATGTCTCGCTTAGCATAGCAAAGGGACAAATTGTCCACCATTATAGCTCCTCGAAGAAGAAATAAAGTATGAATCGACAATGACAACTTAGAGGTTAAACATATTTCTTTATTCTACCTTTATGGTACAGAATCCATGCTAATATACGAAGAAACGGATCGACTTGATTTTTAAAAGTAGTATGGCATGAGTATGAATATCTTGACCCTAAGGTTATTAACCTTAATTCTGAGTTGTGACCTTGACACGAACATAAATTTCTGTTGGGTTGGTTAGGTTAGGTTGTGATAAAAGTGAAGCCCGGCTCAGTTGCGGCATTCCTCATGAGGCACGCAACATGCCGGCCAGCCTCTCAGCTACTATATTTAAAAGCCCCAGAAAAGCGGCCCAACCTCGAGTGCAAACTTCTAAACTGCCTAGGGGGAAAAGACCAAAAAGAATCGGGAGACCTCGAGCGCCGCCTTCTCAGCTGTCTCAGAAAAAACCCAGAGAAGCGGCTCTACCTGGGATTCCCGCGCCGCCCATAAGCCTCGGCTACTAAGTTCTCCTGCCACGACAAGGCGGGAACCTATGGGCGTGTACACTCTAACCTTATCTTAATCAACAGAAGCATTTATAAGTATAAGGTATTTTGATATCGGGTTAGGTTTGAACAGTGACAACAAGGTGCAAGGTACTTGATTTTTTTATAGAGCAAGTGCCTTTTTTAACTACCACTAAATACAGACTTATAATGTAAAACTTCATAAACTACTACTACATAACAAGCAATTGGATCATCCACAGACCCTTGCAGGTCTAAAGATATTCTAAATGCACAAGCCTACTGCCAGTTAGCAGCGTGCCCAACATGCTGGCAGCATTGCCAATCAGCTTGGCAATGCTGCTTATACGTTGAGCCAAATAAACACCAGCAATTTGGTCACGCAGGTACACCAGACGCTCAGAAAGACTTTTGAAAACAAGATGAGCTCCCGGCCAACACGCGCACAATGTCTCAATTTTTAACGGCTCAAATATGTAACTACTGCCGAGGTTAGCATATTTGCGCCATTTGTGTCGCTCCGCTGACAGCGCCAAAGTATCGACGCAAGTCGCGTCTCATACTAAGGGCCGTCTACACTTCCATGGGACCAGCTTCATACCGTCAGGCCTTTTGCATCATTTTGCATTTTGCATCATCATCATCATCACCATCACCACGCGCAAACCCATTCGGTTACGGCTGCGATATTGGCGGTCGCAAAAGCCCTGCGTATGACATCGTTCACAATGGCGTGGCAACCACTTCGACCAGCGCTTCTTGACCAAGAAAGACGGTGGTGACCGAGCTGGTCAACTAGGGTACTTGAATAGGTGAGAGCGCTCAGCAAGGTGGGTCGACTATCTCGACGATATCATCAATACCGCCGGTCGAGCCTGGTCACGACCGGCAAAGAGCCGAGGCAGATGGCACTGCAAGAGAGAGGCCTATACCCAACAGTGGTGCAAAGAAAGCTGCGGATGATAACGACGACGAAACAAATTAGTTGAGATTGGCTGTTTTTTGGGTTTGAAATGATTATTTGCTACAATATTTGTGTACCGTTTCACATTGAATTGGGGCTAATATTTTGTGGCGCACTTACTGTACTAACCATATTTTTTTGACAAGATAAACATAAATTAAATTATATCGCGGGCGACGCCGCGGGTAAAAGCTAGTCTGTAATAAAAATACTCAACTTGCAAAAATATTCTCATTTATATTCTCATGTATAAGTTTTTTGAAAAAACTCAACCTTGAGCCTTATTTTGCTTAGTCATTTGAAAATTTCGACAATCTTCATAAAAATACTTTTATAATATGTTGTTATGCTATCCTGTTAGACATAGATTTTCGCTCCTACTCTTACTTTTGTGATCATTTACCCACTTCGTAAGCTTATATCTCGAATCGCTCTTGACTTAATTGGTTCATACTTGCAATTAGATGTAGATAGGAAATTAATAATCAGTAATATTCGAAGAATGCGTTATAAAAATCTGTTCAATATCGCTACATCAAATTTTCTTCCTTTTCTAGGTAACCTATTGCTACTACTGGATGAACTCAAAAACTGATCGTATTTAATTCCCAATGAAACATCATATTTTGCAGTGTCTAAAGCTCATACTGACTTTGCCCAGCACTACTCCGGTATTTACGTAGCTCGTTACATGTGAGTGCTCATGAAAATTCCCCGCCAGTCCCCTTTGGATGGTTTTAGCTAAAACATAAGCAATACTTTACCAGGCGTCCTGTTACTGCCAAAGATTCAGTCTATGGCCGTTCGTACACGTAATTGAGTCAAATACGACGAATCGAACGAGTAAGAAGACGTAATAAGTAACTGATACGGCAAACGGTGTTATGCCTTATAAAAATCACTGTGGTGAGGGCCACCCTTATAACCTTAAAAGTAGCCTACAACTTATTCTCAGATCTACTCATTGTTATGGTAAACAATGAAGAGAAAATCTTCAGGAGGGAAAATTATTCAAATTCAAATGTATTTATTTACAATAAATATAGCTTGTCAAGCTACATCCAATACGCTACATTTATAAAATTGAAATACTTTACCTACATACGAGGGTGGATTGATAAGTTTCCGGCCTGACCAAGAGATGGCGCCACTAGGCCTACCTTGAGGTGGCGTTCTATAGTACCATCCTTAGATAGCTTGTAGCTATAGTTTCAGTCCGATCGCCATGTTAGTTTAGGTTTGAGAGCACGCTGAACAAGACGCCTCTGTGTTTTTCGTAAAAACGGAAAAGCTGGAAACTTATCAATCCACCCTCGTATATATACACTTATGCTAAAACAGAAGCAAGGAAACAAAACGAAACATCTTAAATCAGAATTAGGTGAAACGAATTAATCAGTCTAAATTTATGTAACAAACGTAACAAAAATAAAAATCAATCAGTCTTAAATAAATAAATATGTAGTTATATCTGAGAAAACCTTATAACTTATACCTACATACTACCAGTTGGGATGGAAACTAAACTTTTCAGCTGTATGCAGAGCAGCATCTCTCTAGGACGCTCCAGATTTGATCTGTTCAGAGGGTTAATTATAATTATTTTATACTAACGTAACAACCGACTTCAATTCAAAAGCAGTGAGCTAATGTAGCAATACTACTATTCGATTTCTATAGGCGCTGCAATTTCCATGAGTTTTCTGTAAAAATAATTAGCTTTAGTACAAAAATCAAATTCTGCTTTTATGAAATTAAGCAATTTAAATATTTTACAGTGTTATTCTTTAGAATTAAAAAAAACTCTCGATTTGGCTTATAAAC
The DNA here is from genome assembly GCA_949316475.1 of Hypomecis punctinalis. Lineage (NCBI taxonomy): Eukaryota > Metazoa > Arthropoda > Insecta > Lepidoptera > Geometridae > Hypomecis > Hypomecis punctinalis. Next base: position 18,982,126 of record OX438808.1, on the reverse strand, counting down.
AACGATGATATGAAGTAGATAACATCGGAACAAAAAGCAGAGACGTAGAGAAAACCTCTTTTTTAGGAGTCGGTTGAAAAAATTAATACTCTAACGTGTTTCAAACAAAACGAACCTACATGGTGATTCTGTATAAACGTGCGCGAAATGAACTTTAACGTACTCTTTGTTTTAAAGAAATTACTGTGAGAAATATTTCTTGTTCGATTAATATGGGTGTAAGATGTGTAAACTGTCCCCTAATATTATTTATTATTATGTTAATATCACTTCAATTCGGGTTATAATTCATTTTAACGTAATATTATGTATAAAAAAATCACCAAACGAAATTCACGAATATAAAAAAACACACTTAACGCGTTACGTTACGTTTTGTCGATAGAGAATCAGTATGCTGAGTGTGAGTTTTATCGTAAACATGACGCGCTCTTCGGCGAGCGCGTAAGCATGTAATTTGTATGAAGAAATGTACAGCGCCACTAGCGGCGCGTTTTTGAAGCACAACAAGTTCATACAAATTACATGCTTACGCGCTCGCCGAAGAGCGCGTCATGTTTACGACAAAACTCACACTCAGGATACAGGCCCCTGAAAGTTAGCGAGATTTGCTACGCGGTACATTTTTCCTACTTATACTTAGCTTTGTGCACGAACTCTACCTTCTATGGTTCATTGAAAATCCCGTAAAATCTGCCACCTTATTTTTGCCACCCAGGACTTTGGGCTTAATCCACGTAGTTAGAGAGCGTAATGGTGTGACAAATTAATGTTAATATTCTAGACTTTGACGTCGAACATTGTAGCGGAGATTTTCAAGACCTTAAAATGTCCAGAGCTAAACTTAAATAATGATTAAAGTTTATGATATTCAACGTAAGTTATGTTGATTATTAGTCTAATTTACTAACCGCGCAATTTTGTTAGCGTTGTCTAGTATAATGAAGAGAAATAAATACATAGCATTTTCATTACTGATTCAAACTAGAATAGCTTATAGTTATAGCTTAAACTATGTTTCATCATCATCATCAGCATGTGTCGGCCCACTGCTGGGTATAGGCTTCTTTTCTTGTGTGCCATTGTTCACTATCTTGGGTCAATCTCATCCACGCCTGACCAGCGATGAGTCTGATGTCGTCGGCCTATTGAGCTGGTGGTCTGTCTATATAACGTATCTGCTATTGGGAGCCACTCAGTCAAGGATATAATCCACCGGGCGTCAACACGCCTAGCCACGTGTCCTGTCCAGTGCCACTTGAGTCTCATAATACTTTTTGTAACAGCTGTGACTTTCGTCCTTCGTCTATTTCCGTTTTGATACCTAAACTTGCACGCTCCATTGCCCTTTGTGCGACTCTAATTCTGTATATAGCCTCTTTAGTCAACTCACGAACAATTTTTCAGCACGTTACGTTTTTTAATAAAACCATATAAGATACTGTAAAAATCTTGTATATATTTAATTGTTTTGGTTTTAGTGATTTTTTTCTGCAAAGTTCTGATGTAACATAATGTATTTCATTCAACTTGTCTTATAAAAAGTAATGTGTATAGGATAAGATGTATCTACAGCTTCATCTAAATAGGGTTATTGACCACAATTAGCAACTTCAACGTTTCATGGACTCGACTTTCTGATTAAAGGAAATCGAGAAAAATCTGTCTATTTAGTTATATTATTAGTCTATTTAGTTTAGTCTATTTCTTATGTTTTTTTCGAATGCGATTTGCAATATAATATAGGACAGCGGAAGAGAATAAATAAATTAGTAAGTTTATTTATACCACTCTACCTTAGGAAGCCAACTTTCGACGGACCAGTAAATAGTAAGATAAGCACTTTAATTCAGTTTGAATGTAGGGCAAGAGATATTCATAATTTCCAGGCATTAAGCGACGCCTGCCGCAGGTGAGTCCATTAGGAACATAAAATGGCGACAGAACGAATGCGAAAAACTTTTGGAATGGCTCTCTGCGGTCTGGCACAAGAAAGAGCTGTTTTATCACTTACTTTTCTTGAGAATTTTGCAGTAAGGAAGGTCATATTTAGTTTTTTTCAAGTAACTTATAACATTGATAGAGTTAGCCAAGAATAAAGCTTTAGCCTAAAGTTCTAATCGAATTATGGAGATTATACAAAGGATATGGAAAAGATGCGGTTTTTGAAATCTTGCAGAAACAAAATTTATACCAATAGAAAGCTTATATAATTATCTTATCAATTACATATTTTTTAGAATTTTTTTCATCGCCATTTAATTTTTAAATGGTTTCTAAAAAATTAGAAAAATGAACTATGTGCTCCGCCAAATAACTGCATTAAGCCTAAATTGAAAAAAAAAAAACTGACAGTGACATTATAAAACAGCAAAAAGAAATGACATTGTCAATATTGAACAACCAATAGAGGGCTAGTCGCCATGTTTTAAAAAATAAACAAATGTCAAACTCTAAAATACCAGCCCGCTATTGGTTGTTTAAAGATTCCTGTCTGATACGTAGACTACGTAGTATCTATAGTAGTTTGTGTTTGAAATCACTGTTCACGTTAGTGCCCTTAGTGCTGTATCGTCAAACATCGATGTATCGATATTGTAACTTTATCGGAAACGCAACTAATGACAGTGCAGTTAATGAATATTGTTATTGTTTGTTTGTTTTTTTTTTATTTATGACGTAAAAGTAAAGTCACGTACCCTATATAAATAAAATGAAATAGGAACGTAGAACATCGATTAGCTTATAAGTTAACCGACATAGCCCAGCGGATTGGCAAGTTAACCGATGACCTCATTAAGGCCACAACATCACGCTAGATGCAAGCCGCTACAAACCGATCTTGTCCGAGACATATATGGAAGGCCTACATCCAACAGTGGACGTTTTTTAGCTGATGGATCGATGGGAAGTTTTTACTAATAATAATGTGTGTCAAAAATGTCTTACAAAATATAATCTATGAAGTCAGGAATCTATGAAACAAATATTGAAGGAAGTAGCTATGTTGTTCTTTAAGACAGTAGATAAATCTAATAACGTTTCACCGATGTAGTGTAACGATAAATGTCGTTACACATAATTAAATTCATAAGTGATGGGTTCAACGCGCCCAATATGCCCCATCCTTAATCCTTACCCCTATCTCCCCACATCTCTGCAGCCGGCCCTGCACTATGCAATTTTTGTTTGCACGGCCTAGGCGCAGGAGGACAGGGGCTAGCGATGCCATTCAGTCCGTGACCTTCACCTGCGACACTATATCGCATAGTCCGGTACTGACATCATTTTAAGTACTAGACATTATTCTGGTAGAAACCTTTTATTAATTTTTGTACACAAATTCTATATTTAAATTCAGTGTATAAATCCCCAATTGGGTAAGTGTTGAACATATTTTAATTGTTTTAAATTGTAAATATAGGTAGATTCATTCAATGATAATGTTTTGTAAAATTCCTTTTCTAAATTTCTTTCGTTATTGTGAACTCCGTCTGATTGTGGCAATTCACGCTCACGCCCATAAGGCTGACATTGTACCTGAACGTTCCTACGGGAATACCGCAATCAGAGGAGTCACCCATCGGTCACGCAATTAAACTGGACGTATTTTCAGGGTCCAAGTTTACGGGGACAGACCGTCTCCAAGATTTGGGTACTACACCCCCTCCAACTCTCTTCGCGGCACGACCCTTCAGGACGTTCTCCTCCGTTCCCGCTCCAGAACTCTCGACGGCGCCACTACTGCGCGTACTCCGCTGCGCCGCGTCGGTTCCCGTTAGGAACAAGGGAAGTGCTCGCCTATAACTGCCTAGTGGCCGCTTAACGTTATAAATTGATGATCCGGGCAATTGTAAAAAAAAAACCGCAAACAAATTTGTTGTACGTACCACCTTCTTTTATTTTTATTTAAGTAGGTGGCCCCGTTACAGTAGTTTACTTTTCCACACTCGTGTACGAATTCAAATGTACCTAGTAATTATTACTACAACACTGTCTCTATCCGCATAATAATACAAAACTATCGATCGTAAGAATCGATAGTCTTTATATTTGAAATCGCCCATCTCTATTGCCTTTTGGACGGGGCTACCAGGCATCTCCTCTTAGTATTACCAGTTCAGTCTAAATATTTTCTACTTAGTGAAATAAAAAAGAGATATTATAATAAAACGGCGATACACAAAAATATGTTTTTGCGTGAAATAATATTCTTAAATATGGCACTAAACATTTATACAGCTCGCATCGCTGCCGGTTTTCTAGGACCGCCTCCCATATAAAAAGTTTACCAACTCCTTTCATATGATTAAGCAAAGTAAGGCTCATGTATAAGTTTTTTGAAGAAACTCAAACTTGAGCCTTATTTTGCTTAGTCATTTGTAAATTTCGACAATCTTCATAAAAAAACTTTTATAATATGTTGTTATGCTATCCTGTTAGACATAGATTTTCGCTCCTACTCTTACTTTTGTGATCATTTACCCATATGTCCTAGCGGGCTATCGGTTCAGAACTAAAGTCCTTTGTAAGTAATTTCTTATAGGCTGGTTGGTTAGCCCTGGTGTCAGAGTTTAAAGGTCTCTGACAACGCTAAATAATCTGACCAATGACTGCCTCGGTGGCTCAGCGGTTAGTGACCCTGACTTCTGGTTCAAAGAGGCGTGGGTTCGATTCCCACCAGGGCAAGCATTTTTGTGATAAACATAGGTGTTTGCTCTGTGTCTGGGTGTTATTTAGGTACTATCTATATAAGTATATAATATTTAAAATTTATTACATTATAATTAATTCAATTATACAAATTATGTCATAAAACTAAAACAATAAAAATTGTTAAAATAATAAGTCAGCCTTAAAAGTAACACTAATTAATTACTAATTGTCACACTATTTCAACACAAAATCTAAATATAGATTCACAATCAGTATAGCCCGTCAAGTGCTGCCCCTCGCCCAAACGTCCCCATCAAGCTAGCTGCGTTACCTCGCTGGATCGCCAAAGAAATGTGTTGGGTGAGGAAACTGCCCGACCTGGGATCTCGACCTCTTTCCCTCAAGCGCCGTCCGAGCTCCCTGACAAACTTTATGGCATCGGAACCCCAGGAACCCGCCGTCTCGACGGCAAACGGGACAAACTCGTACACTGGCTCGAGGCTACCGTACTTGAGACGCTTTGCTCTGGCGGCCGCTTCCGCTCCCGCACCCGCAATCTGCTGGGTAGCAGCAAGATGACTGGATGCGAAAGTACCGACACAAGTAGCGTCCCAAATAAGGCAACGCCCTCTACTCCAAGGGACCAGTGTGAGACCGTCCGGACGTTTGCCATCAGACCGCGACAAACCAGGGGGCTCCAGGACGCACGGCACATCCGCTGCAATAAGAGCCCTTCGGATTATCTCATTTATTGCGTGGTGTCGAGGACGACGACCTGCGCATTTTATGCAATTCAGGCCGTGATGGCCGTTCGCGTCGACCTCTGCACCGCATACACCAACATGAGGGCTACACACATCACAACCTAATCGGAGGCCCACCGCAACACGAAGGGAGTCATTGTCCAATAGAGTACCCATTTGGGGAGACGGCAACGCGTGTAACCAAGCACCCGACTCCACCTTGGCGACGGCGTGCAGTCTAGCCAGGTCGGCACCCGTGCTGTTGTTCCGGAGATCAATGGCAATGCTGTTCGACAGCACGTCATCCCAACCTCTCTGTACACCTCGCTTCTCCGGAGGCTCTGCGTCCGAGCAAAGGGAACGCCACGCGCTGAAGGCCCCCGCAGCGTACGGGATGCGGATCGTGTCACCGTTAGCAGAAATAATGTTAGTGACAAGCTCCGCAACCCCGAACGAGGAGGACAGAAACGCCGTGGGCCCCGTCTCACGCAACCGCCTCACGCCCAGACCACCGTGACGAACCGGTAATCCTGCCTGTAGCCACTGGGACTCGTTAAGGTGGATGTTGAGAGCCATCTCGAGAACTCCTTTTAACGCCTCGTCGAATCGTTGCACCTCTTCTGGGAACTCCCACGACGGAGCCGTTCTGACCATATACATCAGCTTTGGCATGGCGAAACAGCTTCTGAGAAGCAACAACGAAACATGAGCCGGAAGGTGGTCGAAATGGACTGCAAGTGATTTCAGAATTAGAGTCTTAGACCTCATACTACCAGGCACGCCCTCTGCAAAGACTGGGGCTCCTAATAGACTCAGCGAACTTCGATCTAAGATCCTTAGTCCAGGTATCAATGACATAAAAGTGGCTATCGATTCTGCAGCAGCAGGGCTGCATGCGAAAAATTCACATTTTTCTGTGTTTACTTCAAGACCAAGTTCTCTTAGGGCTGGGATAAGTCGCCGGGCAGCATCCCTTTCCACTATAGATGGAGGCCCACCTATAGTCCCGTCGTCCAGGTACCATAAATTGAGTGGAGCCTCTAGAGATGTAACGACCTTGTGGATTGCAAGACTGAAAATAAGGGGACCTAGCGGATCACCTTGTTGAGCTCCAGTCTTAGACAGGATGCATTCGCCATTATATGAAAGATTGCTTGGTGACGAATAACACTGATTAAGAAAGGGAAACACAGATGGGATCAATGAACGCACTTCCTCCAGCATAACACCTCTGTCGATGCTGTTGAAAGCGTTACTAATGTCAAGTTTCAACAGCACGTCATCACAGCCCTCACGCATTAGGAATGCCCTAGTAGCATGGATCGCTGCCTCGCAGCCCAACGGGGTACCGAAGCCTAATTGGTGAGGCTGCAGATAGTCCGCCATATTGTGCCTGACAGCCCGGCAACACAACTTGGCGACCAGGCGTCGAATGGCACTACCTACAGCTATTGGCCTGATACCGCCGTCTTTTTTGCGGAGGGCACACAAAGAACCTCCATAAAGAAATGGGCACACGTCTGAATTGAGGTGCCCTCCCACCAAAAAGTTGCAGAGCCGTGTCAACGATTCCAAAAATTTGGGCCCGTTGTCACCGGCTGATGGCGAAATTAACTCCTTAAAATGCTCCGGACGCAAGCCATCGGGACCGGCCGCTGACCCCCGTAGAAATGAGTTAAGTGCACTAGCCACTTCTTCAGACTTAAAGGAAAGGCAAAATGTCGAGGAATCAGGAGCCAGAAGGGCGCACTGGCGAAAAGCAGTATCCGGGTGTTTTTCTTTAAGGGCCAAAAACGTGTCGTGATTAGGGACAGCGAAGGAGCAGTCCGATGTGAGCATACGTGCCGCACCCCTGAGGTCCCCCTCAAAGACCTTCCTCTGAACAGCTCGGTAAACAGAATGTGGTTTACCCGACGGCCGTTCGCTTGACGTTTCAGGCTCGAGGTCTCCCTCTATATTAGCCTTAACTTTGGCAGTCAGCGATTTTTTTTCGCTCTGATCAGGTACTTTGAGGGCCTTGAACGCGAATGAGAGCAAATTAAACCAGTCTTCTGCGCCGTTGGATTGAACACACTTGTCAATGACAGCTGCCAGCTTTCCTGCCGCCAGATATCTCGCGCCTTTGGGCACATGTGTAAGAACACGGACCCTTTTTTTCAGGTCGGGGAGATCTTTTAAACCTAGAACTGGAGAATCACTCGACGCTTCCCCTAGCGTAACAGAGGAGGAATGCGTAGGGGCCGTTGCATTCAGCAACGAAATGTTTCTATGCATACGACCGATATGTACACGGAGGCCGTGAGGCACGGCATATTGCTTTGTCGAATCGAGACAGTGAGGGCAAGGAGCTCGCGCCGGACTAATCATTATTGTACTTATCTCGAATAAAAAATATTAAATTACGTATATAACATAAAATATCGCGTACGAAAAATAATAATACTAATAGATGAGCAATAAATAATATTAAAATAGTCAGATAAAAAACTGACTTCAGACAAAATACAATTAAAATGTAACGTCTAAATGCGCATTGTATTATAAATATTATAATAAAGTCACAAACAATATATTTTTTATTAAAAACAAGGCTATTGGAATAACTAGCTAGAAAATGTAAGTAATATTTAGTTGGATCTTGAATCTTGCGATCTTCTTTTAGCTAAAAGCCAAATACTGCCCTCTGCAGGAAACGGCCGGAACTAAATTGTGTGAGCGCTAGATTACTGCGCTTCGCCAAGCCAAGTTGATCGCTGCGCGCCGAGCCAAGTTGACCAAGGGCCAAGAATCGATACTTGTAAAGTTGAAATCTTGGTTTGGTGTATTGATAGATGAACGTTATCGTAGTGTGACAGTGCGACCAGAGATGGCGCCACTTATACCATAGTGCTATGGGAACTGCTATGGAAAGCCGTGATTTCTCTAACCGTTTTCCCCACTTGTCAGAACTGTCACACAACAACACACTTTGAAAAACACACGCGAAAAAAGCGACCAGCAGAACCCCGATAATGCCTGGGATTCGGATTGAAGACTCGACGGCCGTCGTTGAGTAGATCATGACGCCTTCACATTTCCTTCATCTAATATGACTGTCGCTCGACGATATATCGAGATAACAACTGTGCGCCCAGGATGCACTCCCAATTTCTTGATCCTTACGGAAAACTTGGCGAAAAGTTGATAGAACTAATTAAAAACAATAAAACAAGCGGAGACAAAAAACATTTATATATATACATATTTAAAATATGTATATTATGTAGTATATCAGTCTCTGGCAGCCATATCACAAGCTTTGCTTAGTTTGGGGTCAGAGACCGTGTGTGAGATGTCCCCCAATATTTATTTACTAGATGAGAACCCGGCTTCGCTCGGGTGAAATGTGATTCATAATACACACACACACACACACACACATCATAATTTTACTGTTACTCGATCACCACCTTTACGAAAAGCCCTCAATTTTTCACAATTATGACAATGATTACCAAATGCAAGGAGCATAGATGAAGGATAGGTCTTCGCTCCGAGCGAAGCAAAGCAAGGAGTTTAAGCTGATAACAAAATGATGTAGGTATCATAAAGCAAAACAATGATGAAAGACCGATGAAAGACATTCATTTTAAGAAATAGGTACTTTCGGCCCGATGGGTGTAAACAACATCCCAAAGTAATTGCTCAAAATTAAAATTGCTCATAACTAATTTTTGGCCGGAACGCGGAAAAATTCATGTCACCTCATTGTACTACTATTTTGTTAATCTTGTGTTTTAATTAGTAATGATTAGTGAAGTACTTTGATATTTCGTTGATTATGAGCTTTTTTACGTGCATAAGTGTAGGCAAATGATATAATGTGACGTATCATGTGTTGTTACCAAAACTCCATAGACGTCTCTAGTAAAGTCTCCGCTGCTTTACTGAGGTATGACTTGAACTATGTTTGGACTTGACCGTGACTTTTTTGGACTTTAACGTGACTACGACAGTGACTATGTTGATAAAATATTATCAAAAAATATTATAACTTAATACTTGACACTGGCAAATGCACAACAATGCGACGCCAAAACATAAAAAAAGATAATTGACAGTAGTCAATTATCATGTCATTTGAGTATCAAGATCAGTGATGCCAATTTAGCACATTTTGAGCTTGTTTAGCATATTTGTTTGCAATTAAGCACACATCATATTTTTGGCATGTAAAATAATTATACAATAAAAGTTTATTACCATGAAAATTTATTTCAGCAATATCGTTTTTAACGCTACCACATTAAAAATTAAATGCCGAAATTGAACGGCTTTCTTTTAGTCAAATAAATGTACTAAAAATTAAGCTTAATATTACCGCAATTATTTGTCGTTAAAAAATTTAAAATGTTATTTATACTTATAAGATTCGATTTAAAAAGGGCAAAGAAAAACTGCTACTCTTAAGCCGGAAACATACTATCGGACGCGGCTGATGGACGCGACTGACAGCCGCGACTTAGCAATGTGCACAGTCTTAAAACATCCGGCTCGCCAGATCACTCTAGGACATCCAAACGCTCAAGGTCGTCCGAAGGTGACGTCTGCGACTTGTATGCGATAGTGTACACGGCTCAGTGTACTTTCATAGTCTATGTACCTATCAGTCGCGGCTGTCAGTCGCGTCCGTGAGCCGCGTCCGATAGTATATTTCCAGCTTTACGCAGTTCCAGATAATGCACTGCGCTCTGTAGGTACCAAGGAGATCTATACAGTATGAGCAGTGACGCTAGCTCGTCTTCAAGCACTTTAATTGTCGATGAAGACCAAGATACTTACATTTTATTCGATAGCATATAATTAGTTCATAGTCGATTAAAACACATATTTTGTTAATTAACAATAATTTTACTATTTTTGTTCCGTTTCATTTGATATTGAAAAATTGTATCATAATTTTTAGCATATTTATTTTGCCACAATTTTAACACCATTTTAGCATAGTCTTTATTTGTGCTATTGGCAACACTGCTCAAGATATGTCATGCGGTGTCATTATGGAGGCCGTGTTTTTATTTGTCAACACCGTTATAATTTATTAAAATACTCGATAATCCGAATTTTCCGGATATATGTTGTCGACTCGAAATCATTATTTTTTTATGTTTTATCATTCAGATAAAGTTTCGATCGAGTCTACCGTACAACCTTGACGAAATTATTAATATAGACTAGATGACAACCCGGCTTCGCTCGGGTGAAATATGACTTATAATACAGACACACTCATCATAATTTTACTTGATCACCATCTTTACGAAGAGCTCTTCGTAAAGAGTTCTTAATTTTTTACAATCATGACAATGATTACCAAATGCAAGGAGCATAGATGAAGGAAGGATCGCTTTGCTCTGAGCGAAAACTTATCCTTCATCTATGGCAAGGAGATTAGGCTGATAACAAAATGATGAAGGTCAAGCAAAACAATTATGAAAGACATACCTATATTAAAAAATAGGTAATTTCGGAATGATGGGTGTAAACAATATCCCAAAGTAATTGCTCAAAACTAAATGAATAAGTACCTACTGAAAATGTATCTATAACATTCTGATAAAACGAAAAGAAAGGCAACGTCAACTTTAAAGATTAGGTATGGCAAGTATTATATTTTCTATGATTATCTATCTATCTATCAGCCGTAGGACGTCCACAGCTGGACATAAGGCTCATAGATTTCCAAAAAGGCCGGTTGGTGATATATTATGATGTACTTTATGTAGCCTGTATCCTTTGCTTCTCCAGTGGAGTCTGATTACTACATACACAAAATTAATAGCCTACACTCCTGTCCTATTTTATGTTTCGGATCATTGAAAACATTAAGTAGGTATATTAGATATCTGTGGTACTAACCAAAGGTTGGACCTTAACGTGACTACGACAGTGACTATTTTGATACAATATTATCAAAAATTATTAAAACTTAATACTTAACACTGGCAAATGCACCAAAATGCGACGCCAAAACATAAAAAACTTGACTGCTCAAGATCAGTGATGCCAATTTAGCATTTTTATGCTAAATATAGCATATTTTCATCTTGTTTAGCATATTTATTTACAATTTAGCATACGTCATATTTTTAGCATGTAAAATAATTGTACAATAAGTATTTTACCATTAAAATTACATGCAGAATTGCAGATTTATGTCAGCAATATCGTTTTTAACGCTACCACTTTCGAATGACGAAATTGAACGGGTTTCTCTTAGTCAAATGAATGTATTAAAAATTATGCTACGCAATTGTTTGGCGGTAAAAACTTTAAATGCTATTTTATACTAATAAGATTCGACTTAAAAAGGGCAAGGAAATGCTGCTAGTCTTACGCAGTTCCAGAGAACGCACTACGCTCTGTAGGTACCAAGGAGACCATTAGTGGTCGATGAAGACAAAGATACTTACATTTTATTTGATAACATAATAATAGGTCATAGTCGATTAAAACACATATCTTGTTAATTAATAATAATCTTATAATTATGTTACGTTTCATTTCATATTGAAAAATGTTATCACAATTTTTAGCATGTTTATATAGCATTATTTTGTCACAATTTTAACACCACTTTAGCAGATTCTTTATTTGTGGTGTTGGCAACACTTCTCAAGTTATGTCATCCGTCATCCGGTGTCAATATGGACACCGTGTTTTTGTTTGTCAGCACCGTTATAAATTTATTAAAATACTCGATAATCCGAATTTTCCGGATATATGTTGTCGACTCGAAATCATTATTTTTTTATGTTTTATCATTCAGATAAAGTTTCGATCGAGTCTACCGTACCCCTTGACGAAATTATTAATATAGATTTATTTATTATTTATAATAATGTGTCTTGATTTTTAAAATGTCGTAGCACCTCGTAGCACTAACTTGCGATACGTCACTCTATTCGTCTTACCTCTTACGAGTAAAATACAAAGGTTTTAGCCTAAGCTTTAGTGAAAACTTGGCTCCTTTAATGTAAGCAACGTTTTTGATACGCTTGAATAAATTAGGTCTTTATATCCCGAGCTTCAAAGATGCTTGCGGAGATGTAACGAGGGCTATTATTTATAATTTAGCTTTCTGAGTATGAAAATGTAGTTGATGGGCTCATAATAACAATTTGTGTATGTGAAAGCTTTGTGTGATGACCTCCACCGCCGTTAAATTTTTATTAGTATTTTAGCTCTGTGAAAACAAATTAAAACATCCTTAAATTTTTCAATTTCTAATTAACGAGTCAAGAAAATCGATTGCGGTTGACTTGTTACCTTTTCTTTGGGTTCTCAGGCTCACGTGTAATTTTAGTAGATAACTGCTACTATAGTTTCGATCGCATTTGGTGATCTTTTTCAAGGTTGGAGTACTAGCACGAGGGCTCGACTCACATAGCACTGCGAGCCGCGGCGCGTAGCGCTCGCGATGATAGCGATTGCGGTGCGGGGGCAGCTTGGCAGGGGCGGCAGCGGGTAGAGTATGTTGTAGCGTCGGCGCGCACTGAAGATCTTCCTCGTCGGTATTCCTTTATCCCTCGGGAATACTCTAGAACGCTGGACTCACTACGTCTCCACTAGCTCAGCTTCAAACTCCTTGGTTCCTGGCAAACACGGCCTAGTTGTCGAGTGGTAGGCTCCATCCCCCGTCTCTATTGAAGTTAGAGCGTCTACTAATTTCAATAGCCTCTCTAACTTTTCGGGGAACGAAAAACATTTCCCTTGCTAACACTTTCGCTCTATTGAACATAATATAGTGTTGTATTTCACAATTCACAGTTCAACGCATGTTCCGCCACTGCAGAAGCGCAACTGTCCAAGGTTTTCATAGACCGTATATGCTCCGTGAGCCTGGTGGATACGTTTCTAAGTATATTATTTTTCTATACGTTTATTTTATAATTCTTTAGGCATGGATCTACCGAAAAACATATTTGCCGCTTTATTGACAATATGTTTCCATAAACTACAATAGAGGAATTTGAGTTGATAGTATGTTTATTGTCCGGCGAGAAACATGTGTGCTCTACTGTAGTTTAGGTATATGTTTTCTTTTATATTTTTCTGCAACAACTATCAACAAATATCCTGCACGGATAAATACCTACTCATGTAATCAACGATTTATGGAAAGTTTTTTCTAAAGGTATGCCTAGGTACAATGTAACCTACTACTACTACAATGTAGTAGGTTACATTGTACTCGAGCTTACAAATCAAAGCAAATGATATGAATATATAGAGTTACTCAATGCGCAAGATTATGCGAAAAAATAAATAAATAAGAACTTATTGCTTTTCGAGATCTCATTTTGCCGCAAACTGTTTCTAAGATTCAAGTTTGTCAATAAAATCAAGATCAGAGACACTCAAGCCATCTCAAAACCAATTTAATAATATCCAGACAAGCTCCCAATATCGTAGTTCTAAACACATAGAAAAAATTAGATAGAAGATACTCTATTGATATTTTTGTGATACTCTATTGATGTGAAACTTTCTTCTTTGTTTACATAACAAGGTATAGGCGCCCGCACCTGTCTTAGTCCCCCTTTGTCGTCTCCCTTGGCGCCCCTGTACCGCGCAAGCGAGGTCTAAGTTAAGAGATAGGATTATAGTAACGTACCTTTTCTCTACAAAACTACCTCTCTCCAACTACCTTGATGTATGTAAAACTGACGTAGATGCCAAACGAGACCTTTTATCGAAACGCTGATTTCTCTATAAATTTTCTGTAAGTAAACATTATTGGAACCACAGAAAGCCTAATTAATCGGGTACAGGAGAGAATCTGGTATATTTACTAATTCAGGGTCCAGAACGCATCATATATGAAAAATTGCTCATAATGATGCGTCATGTCAGCAACAATAACTCTTCTTTTAAAACTACCTCTGCGCAACTACCTTCTATGTCTGTAAAATTGGCGTACATGCAAAATTAGAGCTTTCATCGAAACTCTGGTTTCTCTATATTAATTCTGTAAGTAAACATTATGATAGAAACTACGACACGAGTGTCGGCCTTATCAATTAAATTCAGAAAGCGGAGAATAAGAGTTATTTATTAAATTACACCTAATTATTTATTAAAGAATTAAAGTTAAAAAAAAAATACGAGGGCCCAAGATGGGTTCCATACGAAAGATTGGTCATACCTAATATTATAGTGGTACCACATGTTAGCAACGCGCGTCGTCGCTACAAAACTACCTCTTCGCAACTTACTACCTTCTATGCGTGTAAAATTGACTTAGATGCTAAATAAGACCTTTTATCTAGATACTTATGCATAATATTATTTCTGTAAGTAAACATTATGATAGAAACCACAACACGAGTGTCGTCCTAATCAATTAGGTACAGGAGAGCGTCTGGTGTATTTACTCGGGGGATTGTGTGGCGACGTGCATGCTAGTAATTATGCCGCTACGTAATGCGACTTATGATAATTTGCAATAAGATTCAGAATAAATTATGGGAGCTAGCATCGTGTATGTGAGCGATACAAACTGGCAGTAGCACGTTTGTCTGAAAACTTTCAACCTGGTTAATCTGTCAACTGAAGGAAGCCGTAGTTGCCTAATGGAAAAATGTATGGAACATCAGCCTTGCTTGCCATTTCATGGTTGTTCCAATCGTAAATGTTGGTCATAATGGCGAATATCTACAACGATATGCTAGACTGTCCGTCATCTGGCAATACACTCACTCTACATACAAAGTCTGTAAAAATTGCATACAGTAGATAATATTCCGACTTACGTTTTACGCGGATTTAGCGATACACAGTTTTCTATGTAATCCGTACCGTATGTGCACCGCACGCATTGGCGTGTTCGGTTTATGGCAAATACGAACGTGTTTCGCTTGAAATAGTTTGAAGTACGCAGTACATAGTCGGTTTATTCGAACGAATTGATGTATATGCGTTTTTATATTTATGTAATGTTGAATCCCGATTTATGTGAATTCGACTTACGCAGCTATCGCTTGGTCTCACCTATCGCGTAAGCCCGGGGTATTAGGTACTGTATTTTATGATGATGAGCTTATAATAATATGCAGTACATACCTATTAAAGTTCCTGCACTTTGAAAAACAATGTCCTGTACAGTTAACGTTTGTGTTTTAATATAAGTTTCAATTTTGTTTCGTGTCTTTTTACTTTACTCAATTTATGAATTATGATAGGTCCTTGTACCTATAATGATTCATAACGGGTAAGAACGAGCGCTCTAAGAAATTTTTTCATCAAGATTTGTTTGCGACTATTTATGTTGTATACACGATACCATGTTCTGAAAATAAAGTCTCGAATCGTACTTCATTATTTCCATTTTAGTTAAAAACTAGGTCGTTCTTGGAATAACACGGTATAAAGCTAATTAAAACTGACAACAGTTACTACCCAGCACGTACAAATAACAAAAGCTGCACCAATTATAAGAATCGCAAGTTCTGAGTAGGAAAAATGAAAAATGCAACAAAGGCTTGAATAAACGTGACAAAGTGACTCTAATTAGATGCTTTGTTCCCATTGACATGATGTATTTAGCTGCATACCAAAAACTATACTTTTCATACCAAAAATCTAACTA
The DNA here is from genome assembly GCA_949316475.1 of Hypomecis punctinalis. Taxonomy (NCBI): domain Eukaryota; kingdom Metazoa; phylum Arthropoda; class Insecta; order Lepidoptera; family Geometridae; genus Hypomecis; species Hypomecis punctinalis. The sequence goes on along the minus strand of OX438808.1, from coordinate 18,966,097 downwards.
AAAATCAATGAAACGAAACAAAATGAGTACGAAACATTTTATGTAACTAAGTAATAAAAAACACTTACTAATATTTTATTTCAGAGCCTCCTATCAAATTGCCAGTTTTAATTGTATCAATAACAATTTTACAAAAAACATAGATTCGTAATTTGGGTAAACTTTATTTTGGTTAATAAACAAAATAATGACTAGAGAACCATAACTTCTAGATCGCAATAAAATATAAATCTAAGAGTATACAAATATCTATAATTTCGCTTGCCTTCTCTCTTTTATCCATCAGAATGTAGAATCTTTGTAACTATGCAGAATTTAGCTGATAATCAGCTGATCTTATCTCTATGCCTACAATAGGTATGCGTTAAGTATATTTGATGAGCAATTTATTCATGCTCTATTGAAATAGAGCCGTTCCTCTCTTGGCTAAGAATTCTATGCCACCCCTCTTTTTGTGATTATCAGAGTGGAAAAGTTGGATGATAAATTCTTATCTCGTAGTAGAACTTATAACTTTTATTACGGATTTGAAATTGTAATGGTAATTATGTTCATCGGTCATTAGACCTCCGTGCTGTGCCTTGCCCACTATCATTTTAATTTACCAAGCCACTGGACTATCTCGTTTTTTTGGTTCTTCTACGGATCTCGTCGTTCGGGTCGGATACTTTGAGCTTGCTCAGTAAGCAAGCTAGGTATTGAGAGAGCTATTCTCGGAATATCTACGAGATTGAATCTGATATCAGAATATCCGTAGAAGAACCAAAGTTACCAAGTTTTCACTTTGGGTTTTAGTGACACTAAAATTCGTAGACTTACTGCACAGAACCACGTTTCTGTGCAGTAAGTCAGCTGCTCGATGGAATAAAATTATTATTTCTTTGGGACTCGGTCGATTTGAATAAGCTACTTCCCAGCCACATGTGTGACATAGCATTCGAAACGGCTTTCGTCACCGTCTGTTTAATTTCCGTGCTGTTTCTGTATCTGACATGATGTTGCGGTCACTTAACGCCTCTTCTTAGGTACAATTTAGATAGTAACGCTTACAATTAGTAAATACTAGAATGTAGAAAACTGAAATTAATTTAACAGTGTTCCTCAATACCTACTTTAGGACGAATTTAAATAATAGAATAAAAGATAATACAGCTCTAGTCTATACATTATTAATGGTAACATGTAAAATGGTTAGCTACAATTGGTAATAAATAGACAGCTTGCCGTACTGATCATAGGGAACATAGTTAAATAGAAGGCCAATAAAAAAAAGTATCATTGCTGACCGTTTTAAAACCTCTCATTCCTAATTTGGGTGATAAGTAGGTATATAGATGTAAACAACAGAAAGGCGAGGGTTGTGGTCAGTGGAAAATAGGTTCCCGCCTTGTCGTGGCGGGGGGACTTAGTAGCCAGGTACGGCCAGCCTTGTGAACCAAGAGGAACCCGTGGTGGGGCCGCCTCTCCGGGTCTTGAGACTCGACAAGCCCGTGCGGAGGCTGGACAGTAGGTCGGTTCGCCGACTGAGGTGGACTGCGGTGTCGCGCTTGCCGCGATGCCGCGGCCGAGCCCATCGAGGCGGAGGCAGTAGGGCTGCAGGGGAAGAGTAGTGTCGGTATGTCGTCGACCGCTCTCCCTATCTCTGCAGCTGTAGTGGCAGACGCGGGGCCACTTCAACCGACCCGTTGCATCGGGACCAGGAATGTCGGAAATGGGTGCAGTCCGACGCTCAGTGCTGGTTGGTCCCAGGTGGTGGATGACGATGAGTCTGGTTTCAAATCGTCATTCTGCCAAAAAAAAGGCAGTGGTCAGTGTCTGTGAGACGGGCTGCGGTCGCGACTGCAGATGACTCATGGTAGCCATTCTGTGTTGAATTCTGTTACCCAGTGTTCAAAAAGAGTTGTATTCAATCAAATACCTTTTTACTTTATTTCAAGGTACACTCTGAGTTTAAGATATCAGTGCTCTACAAAGGTGTATTTAAATCTCGTGTAAATAGGTATCTTTTACATAGCGTGCAGGACTTTAAACTACATAATTGCTTAATATCAGGCAGTAGGTATGTAGTCAAACTCAAACTATGTATCTAAAAAAAATACATAAAGTTAAATACAAGGCAACAAAAAACCGTATTTCTTTGCTGACCATCCTAAAACCTCTCTTTCCTATTCAGAATGATACGTAGATGTAGACTGCAGATAGGCGAGGGTTGTGGTCAGTGTCTGTGAGACAGGCTGCGGTCGCGCCTGTAGACGACTCGTGGTGGACTCTGTTACAGTCTGGACAAAAAGATTCCAATTCAATCAGATACCTTCTTACTTTAATTTTTATATCTGAGCTTCCTTGAAAAATCTTTCCAGCCAAAGTATGTATTTGATAAAAAACGCTGTTAATAGACTTATACTAAATTTTTAAGGAACAAAGAGGTATTCCATAGTAGTTAATAGGTTTTTTGTATTTTACAAGTGAATTGAAATTGCCACTGGAATAAAAAGATAAAAGACTGGCTAACTAGGATTTTAAAATTACTTCTCCTAACTAACTCTACAATTATATTATTTGTTTTAGATACATATATATAAGTTTGCGTTTGGCTACATACTGTGGTACTTATGTGGTCTAAGGTGCTGCACGCTTACCTAGAAGATACCTATTTACACGAGCTTAACATACACCTATGTTGTACTTTAGCAGAAAGACGGAAGATTAGTATAGAATAGAATATCAGTTTCAGTCATAGTATAGAAGAAAATACTAATATTCTTACTTAAAATAAAACAACAGAAATGTTTCTACCTTAGACTCACTAAGACACTTACAATAGTTTTGTTTAATGTATCTACCTTCACATCGATAAAAATTGGCTACAGAAAATTAATAAAAGTATTTGTGAAGTTTTACAACCATGAAGTTAAAAAATGTATATTTTAAAAGCTTGTAGCCTATTCTAAAATAAAAAAGTCACTAAAAATACATTCAAAAGAGTTTACAGTGTGTCACATAAAAAACGTAAATCTAGACCACATAACTATGTAATATGTTAAAACACTGAGAATTTTGTGGGCCTTTGAAATAATAACCGACCAAATCTACTGTTTACAAACGTTTCATTTTTCGTATAATACGGTATCTGGTTTCCCCAGCCTAGCCAGTAAAAACAAATTTCCAGGCCCGTAACTAAAACAACTTAGGATGAAAAAGTTGCGTTCGAAACTGGGCATAATTTTGTTTTCGTACAAAAATCGTTTACAAAAAGGCTACCGCACGGTTCGTAAACGCTAGGTCTGGCGTGAACTCTACAACCACCGAACTGTAGGCAAAGTTTTATGTTGATGGTCACAGTTTTGCAAGTAGGACAACAAGCTTTTTCGTAAATATTTATAGCAAAGTTATAGTTGCCATGTTGGTTTAAAAATTAAAGTTGATGTTTATAGGTTGCTACTACTAACTATATATCGTTTCACCATCGCCATTATTTCAGCTGAAGGACGTTTACTGTTGGACTAAAGCCAGCTTAATAGATTTCCAATAGAACTTATTGTAAGCGGCTTGCATCAAGTGTCCAATTCAGCTTACTTGTCTATCTTGTGAGTAAACATTCTACGCTGCGTTGCCGGTACGTGGTTTCTATCATATTTTGCAAAGCTTTATAATTCCATCGGTTATCACTCTTGTGCTTAACGTAGATCACGTTCACCTACTACCATTTCTACTTGTTTCAGCTTACTTGTCTATCTTGTGAGTAAACATTCTACGCTGCGTTGCCGGTACGTGGTTTCTATCATATTTTGCAAAGCTTTGTAATTCCATCGGTTATCACTCTTGTGCTTAACGTAGATCACGTTCACCTACTACCATTTCTACTTGTTTCAGCTTACTTGTCTATCTTGTGAGTAAACATTCTACGCTGCGTTGCCGGTACGTGGTTTCTATCATATTTTGCAAAGCTTTGTAATTCCATCGGTTATCACTCTTGTGCTTAACGTAGATCACGTTCACGTACTACCATTTCTATTTAATTGATATTAATCGGTTATCAATTAGTAAAGAGTTGTAACACGTTGAATAATGTAATAGAACTCATAAAATAGTTGTGAAGTAATAAATAAAAGAGATGAGCTAGCAAAAATTTGAACCAGCAAACTATGACAAGTATCTCTACTGATTTTATTCTCCTTGGTCTTCAGTTGTACGCGTGTTACTAATTATACGCGAAATAAACAAACATGTCTAGGCCGTTTCTCTCACTGAAAATGCTGAAAACGAAATTGAATTCGGTGGTCTGTTCTGCGCAAATTAGATTGAGATGTCGCCTGCAGTGTACTGTTGGACTTAGTATTTTGTCATCTGCAGTTTGCTGGTGAAAACAGTTCTTTGTTTTAATAAATTGCTTAATTGGTAACATTATTTTAATTAAAATATAACAGAAATGTACTGAAACGTGGTCTTTTAATGCGCGCCTCATGAATAAGCTCAAGATAGCCCCACGTGCTATGGAGAGGGCTATGCTCGGTCTCTGTGCGGGATCGAATCAGAAATGAGGAGATCCGCAGACGAACCAAGTTTACCGACATAGCCCAGCGGATATGAAAATTAAAGTAGCAATGGGAAGGACACATTGTTCGAAGAACGGATGGCCGATGGGGCCGAAAAGCGCAGCGTAGGACGTCCACCGACCAGGCGGACTGACGATATAATAAAAATAGCAGGAACGCGCTGGATGCAGGCCACTTCCAACCGGTCTTATTGGAAATCCATGGGGGAGGCCTATTTCCAGCAGTAGACATCCTACGGCTGATAGATAGATAGAAATGGTACTAACGCAATGTTTTTAAGGCAAATAGCAAGTCTACTATAGCTTTAACTGTATTTGGTGGCCTTTATAAAGTTGGAGTTCTAGCGTGCGGGCTTGTCTCGCATAGCTTTGCATGACGCGGCGCTTGGCGCTTGAGATGACAGCGATGATGTTGCGGAGGCAAGAGCGGCGGCGGCGGCGGGCAGAGTACACTATGTTGATGGACTGGCGCGCACTGGATCTTCTTTGTGAACATCCTGGTAGCTCTCGGGAATACTCCAGCGCACAGAGCTCACCACTTTTCATCAGCCCCAGAACTTCTCTGGTTTTTCGTAAACACAGTTTCAAGATTGGTTAAAATGTGAGAAAATTGCACTACTTTCCATAATAAAATTTAGCAAATCGTTATGTTGATGTAGTTATCTAGGTACCAGCTCTGCAATATTATCTGTAACTCCTTAGAAACGAATGATAATTATTTTGAAGATATTTCGAGCGCCACAGCTAATGCTACAGTAATAAGTAAGGCAAGACGTTTTATACCATGAAGTAACCTATATAACTAGGTCTAAAAAAGAACACGGGACACTGCATCAACGACAAAGCTACCTTCAACTGCGTTAGAAGGGTCTTCAATCTAGCTTAAACCAATAAACATTTTATTTTAAGTAAAATGGTGTAAATACAGAAGAATAAAAATAAACCAATTTATGTTTGTGTGTCAACGAGTTTTGCGGCTACCTCATTGTTTAATGTTTATACCTAGAGCTTAATGATCGACCATCTGGTGTCCGGCACATCTGCGAAATCTGTCCGTATTTCGCGACTCACTCAACCTTTCATTCAATTAAACGCTTTACATTGCCCGTTTATTGGATTGAAATTAAATTTAATGTCGTTTAAACGTTGTCTGGCGACGGCGTGATTTTTATTGTGAAATCTGTGGAACGGAATAAATGAAACTGCCTGGTTATTGTGATGGCCGGTCAATGAAACATCAATACAATAAGGAAGTATTTAAACTCATGATGCTTTTGTTGTTTTTCTTTCTTTCGCGATTTGAACACATCATTATTATATACTACGGGACTAATCGCGCACTAAAATTACGAGATAAATAAATACCTCATCATCCCGACGTTTCGGCCGAGTTGACTACCCGTGACCACGGTCGATGCAACTCGGCCGAAACGTCGGGATGAGGAGGTATTTATTTATCTCGTAATTTTAGTGCGCGATTAGTCCCGTAGTATATAATAATAATCATGGTGCTTTTATCGGAAAGGTTTTTTAAGGTATTTGCGGAAAACATGATTGAAAAAAAAACGTTTTATTCGTCGTTGTAGTCTCAGTCATAATGCCCTATTCACACTCGCGAGCACCTGGCTCAGACAGGCCCTCGTGCGAGGTGACGAAACGGGGAAGAAAAACTAAGCGACACGAGTGAACCGTCTACACTCTTGTAGTCTCGCGTTCTCTCGTGTCGCCATATGGAGAGTGTGTATAGGGCATAAGACGTCTACTGCTAAAAATAGGGCTTCTTTTAAATCTCTAATGAGACCGGATTGAAGTCGCTTGCATTCTGCGCTACCATGTGGTTTTAAAGGGTCATCTGTATACCTTATGGGTGGACATTCTGAACTACGCTTATTGATACCTACACGATCTCCAATCTAGAATTACCAATGAATTATCAGTCCTTTGTGTTATGTGCTAGAGTCAGGTCCACTGCCATTTCAATTTTATAATCTACTGCGCTATATCAACCTGCTGGAGTACTTTTTTTTTTTAATTTCTACCAACGAACTCACTTTGAAAACATTATGATGATGACAACTGTTCTCTGGTCTCTTGCCCCCTGCTCATAATATGGAAGAAATTGGTTTTGTGATTTATTAAAGGTTCAAGCAGAAACTTGTAAGACTTTTTTACACAGTGGCAGTAAACAGGGCTTGAAGTACTATATACCACCAAAGTCGTAAAGTTCTTGAATGGAAATCACTCACAGGCTCTAACACAGTCGAGTCACACTGTGATTGTGCTCTAACACTGTGAGTCACAGCAAGTGTAGTTTAAAACGAAAGAACATTCACACAGCTTGATGACTACAATCACAAAAAAATGTACATTCATATTCGTGATCTTACATGAACTCGTCGTAAAGTTCAACTTCCAGCGGAAAACCACAACTCATGATCACCAAGCTGTATAATTTTCTCAAAAAATGTACAATTCACGTAGAAAACGTGTAAAATATAACAATTTTCCAGAGTGGGCGGCCAGAAACACCGTAATTATGGCGGCCCCCGCGCTACAATTACAGTTCACTGGAAACAAGCTCTAATTATTATAAATGTAGATAAGTTTAGCTTAAAATAAGCAAGGAGCTAAGTACAGTTTTTGATTAAAATTTTAAGCGGTCGACTTTGTAAGTTAGTTTTTACTGGTCTTCTAATGAACATCTGTACTGTACTGTATCAGCCTTATTATAGTCCATTGCAGGACGTAGGCCTACCCACGAAGGGTGATTGGACCATATCCACCACGCTGGCCCAGTGCGGGTTGATGGATTCACATACGCCATTGAAATTCTTCTCCGGACATACGCAGGTTGCCTCACGATGTTTTCCTTCACTGAAAAGCCAGTGGTGTGAAATCCGTACATAAATCCCAAAGAACTCATTGGTACGTGACCGGGATTCGAACACACGACCTCACGATTGTAAGGCAGGTGTCATTACCTCTAGACCACCACGGATTTTTCATTACCTCAAGACCACTACGGATTTTACTGAACATCGGTCTACCTAAAAAGATCTATTGAATTATATCCTCCACACTGGGCTGGTTGTTGATGTGTAGGTTATTCTACTCATACCCTCAGTCATCTTTAGGTCTACAAAAATGTTTTTTCTATCTCTTCTTTAAACAAAAATCTTATTTAATTATCACTTTTTGTATTTATTAAATGTGGTATTTTTTTTTTGTATAATGACAATGATATTATTATAATTATTTAATGCAATTGACATCCTCATGCTGAAATGTTTGTCAATAATTGGTTATTGTTCTAGATAATGATTGAGACTGATTGACATGTAAATGAAATATTTTATGAATAAATTGAATATGAATATGAATATGATTCATAAATATTTAATAGAATTTTTAGCAATTCATAGCGTACATATTCAAACTTGTAGAGGTTCTAGTAAAACTGTCGTGGCCGACTGAAAAGGCATTAAGATGAGGCAGGAATTAGTTAAATGATCCTATTCACAACAAAAATGAAACCTAAACAACCCAATAGTAAGCACATCAAAGAAGTTCGTAATTTGTATAAACAAATTAGCTAAGTTTGACTTAAAGTATTAAAATTTCTTCGTCACAAGATGGCGAAACATAAAATCAAGTAAAGCGCTCATTCATTTACCTCACGTGTGCGATATAACAAGTTTTACGTCGTTAGTGTCGCACTTAACTAGGCGCGACGTGTTGGGCCTTAAATAGGTCAAGATCATGGACGTACTCAAGGAAGAAGGGAAGGAAAAATATAAATAATAAATAAATATTTTGGGACATACACACGTCCTCTGACCCCAAACTAAGCAAAGCTTTTGATATGGCTGCCAGAGACTGATATACTACATATACTTTTTTTTAAATACATACTTATATAAATGGTAACTAAATAACACCCAGACACAGAGCAAACACTTATGTTCCTCACATAAATATTTGCCCTAGGTGGGGATCGAACCCACGCCTCCTTGATCCAGAAGTTAGGGTCACTAACCACTGAGCCACCAAGGCAGTCGAGGCAGTAGAGGGTAACTATTGAAAACGAGAACAAAAAAAACATACCTACCGGGAATTAATTTTGGTAACAGTCACAATGTCTGTTGGAAAAAAAATGGAGGGTACAATTAAAAATGAAATAAAAAAGTCTCTTGGCTGGTTCATGACTTCATTTTAATTTTTTTTAGATCTGCACCAATTATGTTTTAGCAATAGTTGTTACGTACAGATGACGTAGGTTTACTATTATGTTGTTCATCATCATCATCATCATCATATCAGCCATAGAACGTCCACTGCTGGACATATGCCTCCCCTAATGATTTCCAATAAGACCGGTTGATAGCGGTTTGCATCCAGCGCGATCCTGCGGTCCTAATAAGGTCATCCGTCCACCTTGTAGGTGGACGTCCTACGCTGCGCTTGCCGGTACGTGGTCTCCACTCAAGAACTTTTCGACCCCATCGGTCATCAGTTCTCCGCGCTATGTGCTCTGCCCATTGCCACTTCAACTTGCCAATCCGCTGGGCTATGTCGGTAACCTTGGTTTTTCTACGGATCTCCTCATTCCTGATTCGATCTCGCAGAGAAACTCCGAGCATAGCCCTCTCCATGGCTCTTTGGGCTACTTGGAGCTTACTAATAAGGCCCATAGTGAGAGACCACGTTTCTGTGCCATAAGTCATCACTGGCAACACACACTGGTCGACAACTTTCGACTTGAGGCACTGAGGTATGTCGGACGAGAAGACGTTACGCAATTTTCCAAACGCTGCCCAACCGAGTTGGATTCGGCGATTGGCCTCTTTCTTGAAGTCGGACCTACCTAACTGGACTACTTGTCCCAGGTAGACGTACGAGTCAACGACTTCAAGAACCGAGTTCCCAACTGAAATAGGGGTGGGTACAACATGAGAATTACACATGACCTTTGTCTTATCCATGTTCATTTTAAGACCCACCTGTTGAGAGACTCGATTAAGGCCTTCGAGCATCGTGCTGAGTTCTTCCATCGACTTTGCCATGACCACGATATCGTCGGCAAATCGAAGGTGAGTGATGTATTCGCCATTGATGTTGATGCCGAGTCCTTTCCATTCCAGGAGCTTAAAGGCGTTCTCCAGAGTAGTAGTAAACAGTTTCGGAGATATTACGTCTCCCTGTCTTACGCCTCTCTTCAAAGGGATCGCCTCGGAGCTATCTTCCTGTACTCGAACCGACATAGTGGCGTTATTATACAAACACTTCAGCACTTCAATGTACCGATAGTCAATACGGCATCGTTGAAGAGACTCAAGCACAGCCCATGTCTCAACCGAATCAAAGGCTTTCTCATAGTCCACAAACGCCAAGCAAAGTGGCAGGTTATACTCCTCGGTCTTCTGTATAACCTGCCGCAGCGTATGTATGTGGTCCATGGTGCCAAAGCCCTTCCGGAAACCGGCTTGTTCGGGAGGCTGGAAGTCATCAAGCCTGCGTTCGAGACGATTCGTAATGACCCTTGAAAACAACTTATAAACATGGCTCAGAAGCGAGATGGGTCTGTAGTTTTTCAATAGGGTGTTGTCACCTTTTTTGAAGAACAACACCACCACGCTTCTGTTCCACGCTTCTGGCGTTATGCCCTCAAGGACGACGGTGTTAAATAGCTTCTGAAGGACTTTTAGTACCGGCGTTCCACCCGCTTTCAGAAGCTCTGAAGTAATTCCGTCGTCACCCGGCGCCTTATTGTTCTTAAGTTGGTTCAGGGCCATCCTAATCTCGTACAGGCTAATGTCCGGGATATCTTCGGTGAAGTGTCGGGTTAGCTTGGCTCTTGGGTCTTTGGCCGCGCTGTTTACAGGCTTTGCTACCGAGGCGTATAACTGTCCGTAAAACCTTTCGATCTCCTGCAATACCTCTGCCTTGGTTGACGCTATACTGCCATCTTCTCTCTTCAGCTTTGTCAACTGGCTTTGCCCAATAGACAAATGCCTTGCGAACACTTTGGAGCCTTTGTTCCACTCTATTGTCTCTTTAACATGTTTAGTATTAAAGAGACGAATGTCGCACCGCACCGATTTTGAAATCTGTCTATTGAGCCGCCTGTATGACTTTGCATCATCGGAAGACTGCAGTCTTAGCGAGCGTCGTTCGGCCATGAGATTTAGAGTATGATCGTAGAATTTCTGAGGTCTATCTGAACGGCGGGGTCTAAAGAACTTAGAACCCACCGTTTGGACAGTTTCTACGAGCCCGTTATTGATCTCGTCCACCGACGCAAAGTTCTCCAGGCAAGCAAAGCGATTCGAGAGCTCGAGCTGAAAGTTTTCGGGGTTTTGTATGTGGGCACGAGTAGGTCGGAGCGTAGACTTCATCAGGCGGGACCTTTCGAGTTTAACGTTGATATTCAGTTTGCCTCGCACGATTCTGTGATCACTGCCGGTTTTTACCCTGTGGATCACGGAGACGTCGTTAAATATCCGTTTCTCGCTAGTCATGATGAAGTCTATCTCATTTCTCGTGGTACCGTCGGGACTCATCCAGGTCCATTTCCTGCGAGGTGGCTTCTGGAAGAAAGAGTTCATCATGAAGAGTTCCTCTTTCTCCAGAAAGTCTGCCAGCATGTGGCCCCTGGGGTTCCGTTGCCCATATCCAAATTGCCCCACTCTCAACTCATCATCGCTTTTCTTGCCCAACTTCGCGTTGAAGTCTCCCATAACAACCGTGAAGCGGGTCTTAGACGTATGTATGGCCCGACTTACGTCCTCATACATAGCTTCCACTTCATCATCGGGGTGTGACGAGGTCGGTGCGTATACCTGGATGACCTTCAACGAATATCGTTTGGATATTCTGAGTATCAGGTATACACCCCTGCTCGACACACTTTCGATGGTAATGATGTTGTTAACGAGAGACCTGTGTACGAGAAAGCCGACACCACCTTGGGACCGTTGGTCACCTTCCCGGTAGTACAGTAGGTTGCCGGATTTCAGGGTTATCGTGTCCTCGCCCTCTCTACGGACTTCAGATAACCCCATAATATCCCATCGCAACCTACCCAACTCTTCTTCCAGTTCCGCAATCTTCTCATCAGTCCTCATGGTGCGCACGTTATATGTTCCCAGGGCCAGTCGTCGTCGGTTGGGGTGGCAGCCGGATCTCTGCCGGGGATTCTTAGCACCCCTTGCTCCGCCGTTACCGTGGTCGCTGCCGGAACCAGGACTAGCGGAGCTGCCGGGGACTGGGGGCCTGGTTCTATTTTGTACAATCATAAGGGGGGGGTTTGCCCATAATTGCCGCGCTGGGCAAGCGTGTTGGCAATCGCAGGGCGTAGCTCTCGCGACGGGGATGCTGCTGCCCATCCCCGCCCTGTTGCACTTGAGCTACGCTGTTCTGGATGGGTATACCGCCAACAGTCGGTTCCGTAGTACCTCAGTCGGCTCTTACGACACCTGGTACAAGAGGGGGGTGCTATTCTACTCTGCCGGCACCCCACGGCCAATGTTATTATGTTGTTGCCAAACCAGAATTTAATTTTTAGAAAAAAAATCAAACTCTTATGAAAACTTGTTGACAGATTACAATAGTATTTTTAGATGTGCGGATTCTTGCCAAATAATATGTTTAGTAAGCCAAAAGTACATATTATACATTATTCTAGAAAAAAATAAATATCTATGGATTTTTTTAGCGAACCAGTTTAAGTTTGACTTTATCTTGCGTATTTGTTAATTAGTAATTTTATGTGGCATGCAAGTAGTTTTGCTTCGAGTTTTCAGAAAGACCTTTAAGATTCTCCCTGAGTACGTCCATGGTCAAGACGCTACGTCCTCTTTAATCTAGTAACAGTGTAACAACGCCTTAAGGCTACGACGTAGCGCCGTAGCGTGTCATCGTAGCAAGCGCTACGAAATTGCTACGCTGCCGCTAACTAAGAATTAATTTAGACAAGTTTGCTTTGAGAATGTTTTAGAAAATATATAGTGCTAGTTTATGGAGCTTTTGCCAAATGAAAATAATTAATGTTGAACATAACGTAAATGTTTAAGTGTTAATGATTATTATGAATGCTTAAAATATGCAAGTACCTATAACTTAACTACAACGAGTTCAGTTTTAACCACCTTATTTAAAACGTATCTCATGAGTAAGATTTTGCACAAACAAATGATGCAAATCGTCGGTCAAATCACGAAAGGACGTAACCAACAAAATTTTGGATTTTTTGCGTAATCAAAAAAAAATTGCATATTTAGTTAAACATTTTCGTGATTAGATCGCCGAAATGCTTTAGCGAAACGTTGTCTTTCGAGTTGGTATTACAGCCAGCTAATAATTATTTCCCAAAATTTTACAAAATATGCCCTAATTAAACAAAACGTTTATGGTTTAAGTTTAATCTTAAGTTTGATTTATATTTATTGTAATATTCCGCAAAATAACGCCTGATTCTATAAACTATTTTATTGTTATACATAATTAACTGTGATCTGGCTCTTAGCTATATTAATGTAGGTTGTCCATAAGCAACTACGCCACCACAAACGATGCCTCTGAAAAAAGAAAGACTATGTAGATTCAATAGTATTTTTTTGATTTATTGACTGATTTCAATCATTGCGTACACATTAAAACTAGCGTGAGGATTCATTATTAAAATTTATATGAACACCGGACACACGGTGCGCGGGCGTCCGTTGTCGGGGGCACACGTATTCCCTGAAGAAAGAGTACTAACTACTCTGAAACCGGTCGGACGCATAGCGGCTCGACCGCTCAAATAATCGTGAGTTGTATCCGGTGTTCATATAAATTTTAATTGCGTACACAATTCAAATAGTTCGCTCGATCGATGTATGTGTGCCTTTTTAGATCATTGTTGATTTTGACAAAATTTAAATGGGACTACTATCTGTTATTGTATTGTATTGTACTAAAGTTCAATATTAATTTAAATAAAGTTATTATAGCATTGCTGGTCTAATTAATATCTGGAAAAAAAACGCGGAAACACTTTTGAAGTACAGACCTTTGAAGAAAGATCTACCAAACAAAAAAATAATATTCAGAATGGCGGAATGATCGCGTAACAAACACTTATATTAAAAAAAAATATACGGTTGTATTGAGAACCTCCTCTTTTTTTGAAGCGGTTAAAAAAGAACAGCATACCGTAATCGCGCTTCCAGTCACAAACGCATCACACATAAATCGTCGCGGGCCGGCCATGAATTGATTCGGACTAACATTACATCAAGCGTAAGCCGGCCCGCCGCCATGTTCGATTTACACAAACGGACAATGGCAAACGGGAAACAATTCTTGCATTTATATTATTTATTTGTTGTATTTTTAACGAGTTATATTAAGGGCCCTTTACGTACTTTTTGTAGCGTGTCTAACGCGCGTTTCGAAATCGCGCGATCGCATCGCTACCAACGCACGCTAGTCGCATTTGTGACGCGCAACAGACGCAATGCAAACACACTACAGTATCGAGACTGTAGGCCAGCGGTATAAACTGATGTGCCTATATCAGAGTCAAATAATATTTGAATTTATTTGTCGATGAATATTTTTCCTCCTTTATCCAAAGGTCCAGTCTAATCTTAAATGTGTTTATGGTCCTTGCGAAGATTACATCCTCCGGCCACCTATTCTTATTGTAGACAACTCTATTATAATTGCATATGCAATTATGTGGTAAGTGGCCTCAAGTCGAAAGTTTTCGACCAGTGTGTGTTGCCAGTGATGACTTATGGCACAGAAACGTGGTCTCACACTATGGGCCTTATTAGTAAGCTCCAAGTAGCCCAACGAGCTATGGAGAGGGCTATGCTCGGAGTCTCTCTGCGGGATCGAATCAGGAATGAGGAGATCCGTAGAAGAACCAAAGTTACCGACATAGCCCAACGGATTAGCAAGTTGAAATGGCAATGGGCAGGGCACATAGCGCGGAGGACTGATGACCGGTGGAATCGATAAGTTTTCGAGTGGAGACCACGTACCGGCAAGCGCAGTGTTGGACGTCCACCCACAAGGTGGACAGACCTCATTAAGACCGCAGGATCGCGCTGGTTGCAATCCGCTATCAATCGGTCTTATTGGAGATCCATAGGGGAGGCCTATGTCCAGCAGTGGACGTCCTTGGGCTGATGGATGGATGGATGGATGATGATGTGGTATGCAGTGTTGGTTTGTGATGGTGTAGGCCGCTAGAAAAAATTATGGCGTCTACTGTCAAGCATGTTTTCCTTCATGGTGTACATGTCGTGAATATACAGGGTTATTTCTAATCAATTAGCATCCTTTCAGAGGCTTATTCTGTACATCAAAACTAACAACTTTAGTTCTACGAATTTTATTTTATTACATCAGCTATGCCGACGACATGGTGCTGTTGGGTCCCTCTATCAGTGCTGTAAGAAAGCTTCTCAGTATTTGTGAGGAATACGCGGTGGCGCATGGGCTCAGGTACAATGAAAAGAAGAGTGAGCTCTTGGTATTTCAGGCTAGGGGCTTCAAGATAAACAAAGTTCCCCCTTTATTATTGAAGGGCATTCCCTTGGCCAGAGTGTCACGTTTCAAGTACCTGGGTCACTGGGTCTCGGAGGGCCTCACAGACGCTGAAGATATCGAGAGAGAGCGTAGAGCGTTGGCAGTTAGAAGTAATATGTTGGCCCGCAGATTTGCGCGATGTACAGTACCAGTAAAAATAGCGCTTTTTAAAGCTTACTGTCAGACGTTTTATACGTGCAGTTTGTGGGTCAACTATACGCAAAAGACGATCGGTGCACTACGCGTGCAGTATAACAATGCGTTTAGGATGCTGCTGGGTCTGCCTTGGCGCTGCAGTGCATCGGGCATGTTCGCGGATGCTCGAGTGGATAGTTTTCATGCCATAATGCGCAAACGAGCTGCATCACTGCTAAGCCGCATCCGTAGCAGCACCAGCAGCATTATACGCGTTATAGCCGATCGTTTTGACTGCCCTTTTGTCAACCATGCAGTCCAGCAGCATGTACATAAAAATATTTCAGCTCTGTTTTAATTTGTATTCATGACATAGTAAATAATCAATTTTTTTTTTATTTGGATTGACATTTTGTAGGATTGATTTGTTTATATTATGTATTATTTAGACTAATGGATGTTTGTTTTTGATTTGTATTTAATTCTTAATTGTATTAAATGTATGGACTCTGTCTGAATTAAATGAATAAATAAATAAATAAAAATAAAATAAATTAATAACCCTGTATATTATTATAAGATTATAGAAACCATTGAGAAATTTGAACGTCTCGATCAGGTCTCCACATAATCGCCGTTGTTCGAGAGACGTGAGATGTAGAGCTTTGAGAGACTACTGCTGCCCAAAGGTTTTCCCCCAATTCCTTCCATTCCTTTCTGTTCTGTGCTACCTCCAGCCAGTCCTTTTTAAACCTCTCGATTTCGTCGCGCCATCGTGTCGTATATAATAATATTATATAAAGAGCAATGTTTCCATTTTTAGAGATTTCGCCTTATTTTAGGGCATAGGGTTATTATTTAATTGAAACAGGGATGTAGGGATTTTAAGGGATTTTTTTTACTTCATTTCACACGACTTAGGAATTTTTAGGGTGAAATGACTTCATGACTTTTTGCTGGGAACCCCCTCTTCTTTTTCTTTCTTTTTGAATTTTTATTAAGGGATTTTTTTGTAAGAAATCCCTTAATAAACTGGTAACAAAGGTAAAAAAAACACACTTACACTGGTAAAAAGTGTTTAATTTTTGTTTGTGGTTATAAATAAAAAGTTTTGTCTGTCTCTCTTTCTGTCAAATAATTTTATAGTTGTAAGTCAGGGTCACTTTTGTAGACCACAAGTATCACGTCTAACATATCGTTAACGAAAGCGATGCACATGCTTGCTTTAGCTCAATATGCTCTAGAGTTACGCAAGAAATTATAGTCGTGAGGAAGGGAAACTTTTGTGGTTCATAATTGTCTCGTCTGCTATGCCTTCTAGTTGCACAAATAGACTGTGTATCAGTATTGTTAGAGCTTTAAACCCTTAGCATGCTCAAAGAATAACGCAAGCAACTTTATGGTCGTGAATCAGGGCAACTTTTGTAGTTTATAAGTGTCTTGTCTGCCATGCCTTCTAGTTGCAGACGTAGACCGTGTATCGCTCTCGTTATAGCAGTAACACTAAACGCCGTAGAGTTATAGTGCGTTCTCAGCTTTAAAGCCTTCGCGTGTTCGTGGAGTTACGTCCTAGTCCTACGTCACGTGTACGTGTTACGTACGACGTGGAACCGGTTAAAGCAGTTTTATGATTTCGAAATTTCAAAGCCGCTATGCAAACTTAATACTAAAATTGTATTGTAGCTGAAGAAACATCAAAATGATAACCAGTAGTTCTCCGAAGAGTAGATCTCGCGACTCATCTCTTTAACTGAATCTTCATAAGCCTATAACTCATCCCGCTCTTGACTGATTTGGTCCATACCTGCAAATCTTGTTAGGATTTAGATATTAATCAGTTTTGACAAATATTATCGAAATCGGCTGATAAATAGCGCGATTGTTGCGCGACAGCAACCTTTTTTGAGCCAAAACGCCACCTGTAGACGAACGCCAACATCTGGACCATCGACTTGGCATTTTTTCTGTATCCGGACAGACGAAAGCAAAATTGTCGTGTTACAACGAAGATCTTCACTTTCGCTCGCTTAAGAACAGGGATTTTTACTAATTTATTTTGGTGTACCCAACCACACTTATGTGGTAATAGGTATGTTTACTGGGTACAAAAATCATAATAATTACAAGTCCGTTAGTAATATCATTAAACTGGACACGTATTTTTTCTTTTGTCAATCAAACAATTAATGACAAAGATAAACCTTGTCAAAGGACATGTCCACAAAATGTATGGAGGCTGGTATAATAATAATCAAAAATTCTAACCACAACACTCGTTACATTTCGAGAAAGTTCATATTTTTCTGAGTCTATTACAACAGTTAAAAACAGAAAACAGCCCTCCAATTTTTAAAATTAATTTTGAATTTATTAGGATACATATACATATTTGGCTCAATAGGTAGTTTATCTCGAGCAACCCTGATTAAGTAACCTCCAAATTGTTAAATGGAAGCATTTTTACCAATTAGGCACAGTTTTTTTAGTGTTCTTTTAACACATTGTATCTACTAACTGTTCACACTGGTAGGTTATATTTTTTAATTTTAACAAATTAAGAGATTTATGTGGAAGCTACGAATGCAAGTAAAATAACGATAGAAGCACTTTATCATCGCTAAACTAGAAAAAATAATAAGCTGTTTTGTTATTTTTCATACAATTTATTTTTGCGCATTTAAAAAAAATTGTAGAGGTGAAAAAAATCTAAATTAAATATTTTTAGGAAGCCCATTAAACAAACTTTCAAATGATGTATATGTCATCTTGGTTCGATTTTTCTCGGAATAATATACCACTTGTGGACGTCACCTTTGTGGGTAGGGGCTCGTGACGTCACTAGTCGGTACCGGTACATTTGCAGTAAGTTATTGACGTCACGCAGATAGTTAACGGTCTATATCTTCAGCGCATATATATTGTATTTATAACGGGCTAGTATTCCGAAGACGCAAGGTTCGAGTCATGCATCCGCGACGAATTTTTGAAATGGTTATCACAAAAATAATTTTTTAGTGTATATCTTCATCAGTTTTGCTAAATTGACAAAAGAAAAAATACGTGTCTAATATTTTTGATAATTTATTTGACAGACTAATTATATTTCTTTAATGAACAAGTCTATTGTTGGATGAACATAGAACAGTCAAACACAACCAGAAACTTAAGGTGAAACTAGTTGACGGCACTAACTCAGATTTGGCGTAGCTTAAATAAATTCTATCTCAGCTGTATTGTCTGTAGAAAAGATAGATTCGATGATGAACAGTAGACATAGTGCGTGTGCGTTCTGCAATATAATTTTGTTTTAAAATACCTATAATTGTTACCTAAGACGGCTGCATACTGAAGGGGCTCCCACCACCTCCCATGGTCCTACCAACCTTGCGGTTATAAGGACCGAAACTGTGAGCAACCTGGCACAAAACTGCACCAGCTTACTCTACAAATTGTCCCTCCACTATCCTTACACTCTCCCCCTTCTGGGGCTGTTGACGTCACAGACGGACTCCGTCTTCGGGCAGTACTTGGGAGTCGCGCGCAGAGCGCACGACGTGCCACGAATGCGCGAACTCGCGCAGGCGCCTGAAGAAGGGAACATTTAAATGAATATTTTTATTATTTGAACTAACGAATATATAAACTAGGCCGCTATTTTTATAAAAGACTAGCTGACCCAGCCACGCGTTGCTGTGGCTAAATAAATTAAAATTGCGACTATAATTTGAGATTTAAACTATCCTATCTCTCAAGTTGGATCGAACTGCACATGGTGTGCGAATTTTATTATAATCGGTTAAGTGGTTTAGGAGTCCATTGAGGACAAACATTGTGACACGAGATTTATATATATTAAGATAACTCAATTTAGTTTTTCTGTGTTTTTTTCTTGCATCCAAATTTTCTTGAAAATAAGTGTGAGTGTGCGAGAGTGGAAAATGTTTATCACAGTTTTATTAGCAAGATTTTGTAAAAACAAATTGAAATAAATCTTAATTTTAGATGTTCAACAGCAAACACCTATTGACGCAGTAAAAGTAAAAAATTAATCACGAGGAAAATATTATAGAAATGTTGTCTCTAGTTATTTCAAACAATATTTCACTCTGCACAGAGCCGAAGTCAACGTAATAAACATTAATTTTCATTGTACTACTAGTTCGGGTAGCGTCGTATTGTCTAACATCTTGACGAAGGTTAATAATGCTAATATTAATAAAGTTACGTTTTGAACCCGTTGTACATTGTACCTACATACCTATGTAACAGATACTCTGTGTATCTGAGTATTACAGGGACTTGTTGAGTCAGACATCAAAAATAATTAACGCTTATCAAACTACATCCATTATTTGATCGCTATCGTTATAGCAGTACCACTAAACGCTGTCGTGATTTATCATGCATTTAATTATTTATCGGTGAATAATTGTAGTAACTTTGATTATACATCTGTCTAGATGGTCAAACATAAACATTAATCACAAAGAAAACGGCCCAGATCTTTGACAATGAGCGCGTACTTAATATATCAAACCTGTCAAAATTTGTATGGCTAGGCACCATATTATATGGACCATATTTTTTGAGCCGTTTTTCTCAGCTAATTCGGTGTTGTTTACATATTTCCATTTATTCAATGGTTGTTTGGAAGAGATCACGCTCAACCATAAAACCGCCTTTTGGGCCTCTCTTCTTTCTGTTTATTTTTTTTACTTTTAGTTTTTTTGTGATGTTAGTTAAGTTTCCTTTTACTGTAGATTAATGGGGGCACTCTCGTGCTCCATGACGAGCCAGATACGATGTCAGACGATGATAACGATGACAACGAGCCAAGCAAAGCGGAGCACATGGCCACTACCCACCTTTTCACGAAACGATTTGCCGATTTTTTGAATCTTGATTTTTGATGGCCAATTTTATTTATACTTAGCCAATAGCTTTCAAGATAAAAATATCTAAGTGATGAAAAAAAAATATATCGCGCACTCTACAATATTTAAGCGTACATAAAACGCGCGACGGAAGCGATTTTATTTTGGTTTAAAGAAAAATGTACAGTTTAAACTGGCAAAATATCATATATTAGCTATTTTATTTTTGAACAATAACATTGTAAAAACCACAGTTCATTTGCTTCAGTTCAGTGGCTAATATTTTTAATGAATATCAGTTATTTGTTTCAACTAACTACATACAGTATGCGCATGTCAATGGATTTGCCACGCAAGCGTCAATCTTTGTGATACAATTAAATTAAACACTCTTCGATTTTTTAAAATATACGAGTTCCAGGTACTTGTTATTTTTCTAAGAGTTCCAGTGTACTAAACTTTATAGTCAATAAATGATTTATTATTATTATTATTATACTTTTATTTGTTTTACAACACACGGGTTGCCCCGGATCTTTGAAGGGCATTGATGGGGCCGAAACCAACACCAAGAGGCCCTTTTACAATCATCAAAATAAAAAAATACAGTTTTTGGGTGATAGGAAGAGGGAAACTATTGTAAAGACGGGGAATAGGTACTTATTAGGCTATTTTAATGAATTATTACATGATTATAAGCTGGTCTATGGAACGAGGTGCGGCACCCGCCAAGTGATGCCTCATTTCAAAATATTTAGGCGGGTGGTGACTTGCCATCCACTAAATGGGCCCCCCATAGAGGCTACCGTAATTTGGCGCCGGAGGGGCAACATTGGTGTGGACGGCTTAGGGTGTCGAGAGGTGTGCTGCGCTTTCACTAGACGCTACTCGCGGCGTTATGCCCTTTAACACTTCCACCCTGGAGCTTAGGTTCTTAGCTCTTGCGGTTTCCACTCCAAACCGGCCAGTTAAGGCAAGAGAGGAGTCAGGGGTCTCATTTAGCCCCAGGGAATCAGGGTTCGCGGTGTCGCCACTCACCGACGGCTCGCCACAAAGCCGCCCCTGCGATTTTATTATTATTATTATTATTTTTCACATATTCATTTATTATCTTAAATCTAAGTTTTTTTACAATATTTATATAAAAGAAACAAAATACTATAAAAAAACCTAAACCTAGAGTGCCGCCGGCAGCGGGGCGAGGCCCAAGCTACCGGTGGTTGGGCCTACAGAGAGAGGAACCTTCTGACAATGCGTGCTGTGTCCAGAACGACCGCCTTCTGTATCTGACCCTTGACCCAACCGTCTAGCGAGAGCCTCTTAAGGTGGTGGTCGAGACTCTTCGCTATTAAGCCGTTTACCGAAACGACTATCGGGACAATGATCGTCGAGTCCACATCCCACATGGCAGTAACCTCGTGAGCCAAGTCAAGGTACTTGCTGAGCTTGTCCTTCTCGGCCTTCACGAGGTTCTCGTCATGTGGAATGGTGACGTCGACGAGCACTGCCCGGCGTTGGGACCGGTCGATCACCACGATATCAGGCCTATTGGCGACAATAGTCCTGTCCGTGATGATAGAGCGGTCCCAATAGAGCAACGCACGACCATTTTCGAGAACTGGCGCCGGTGCGTACTTATAGTACGGCACCTCAGACTCGACAAGGCCGTATCGAAGAGCAAGTTGCTGATGGATAATCCTGGCTACTTGGTTATGCCTGTGCAAGTACTCGCCGTTGGCAAGATGAGAACAACCGGAAGTAATGTGCCTGAGTGACTCTCCGGGACGGTGGCATGCCCGACAAATGTCGACCGTACCGTCCTTCAGGATATACTTCCGGTAGTTGTTCGTCAAGACAACTTCGTCCGCAATTGCACAGGCAAAACCTTCGGTTTCCCCAAAGAGGTCACCGAAGCGTAGCCAGGCCACCGAAGCGAGCAGGTCCACATCGGGTCCTGTTAGGGCCCGATAGAACCGCCCGTGCAGCTCCTTGCTCCTCCATACCGCCTTGCGATCATCGATGCTGAGCACCGATGGCTTGCGCCAGTTCTCGTTCGCCAAGGAGAGCGGGGTGAGGCCTCTGTCAACTGCCACCACATCGCAATGCATCCCATGCTCCCTGTTTCGGAAATAATCCCGGAGACTGTACACTTCGCGGTTGTGGAGGTCCTTGGCGTTTAAAAAGCCTCGGCCACCACACTTCCGCGGAATGTACAGTCTCATGACAGATGAGCGCGGGTGTAGCATGCGATGCAAAGTGAGCAGTCGACGGACCCTCCTATCCAGGGCGTCCAGCTCAGTCTGAGTCCACCTCAGTATGCCAAAGGAGTACATCAGCAGCGGCATCACCCAACCATTGAAGGCGCGCACCTTGTTGCCGCCGGACAAAAGACTATTAAGTACTTTTGTCAGGCGACAAAAAAAGCGCTCCTTCACCGATTTCTTGATGTCCACTGCCGATATACCCAACGACTCTGACATACCGAGGTACTTGTAGGTCTCGGCTTCGGAGAGAGACCTGATAGTCATCGTCTCAGAAAGTTGTAGATTCGGAGAATCCACAACTTTCCCTCGCTGTACATGCATGACCGCACACTTATCTACACCGAACTCCATCCTTATGGCCCTGCTAAAAACTTCAGTGGTTTTTAGCAGCTCCACCAGGTCTTGGTATTTCGGTGCAAACAGCTTTAGATCATCCATGTACAGCAGGTGAGAGATAACTTCACCCTGTCTGCGAAGCCGATAGCCTAGTTCTGAATTCCTCAGCAAAGTGCTGAGAGGATTCAGGGCCAGGCAGAACCACAATGGACTCAAACTGTCACCCTGGAATATTCCCCGCTCAATCCTTATCAAGTCTTGCGGGCCAACGGAGCCGTCTCCACCACCTGGTTGACGAAGGACTGTGGCCCATTTCCCCATGCATGACACTAAGAATGATTTTAGAGTTGTATCGATTTTATACAACTCCAAAATCCTCTCGAGCCACGAATGAGGCACTGAGTCATAGGCCTTCTTATAGTCAATCCAGGCGGCAGAGAGGGCTCCCTTGTTCCGCCGGACTTGCTGGCTTATGGTCATGTCTATGAGGAGGAGCTCCTTAGTACCACGGGACCCAACCCTACATCCATTCTGAGCGAAAGCCAAAACGTTTTGCGCAACGACGTGTGCGTTAATTTTGATGCTCAGAATGGATGTGAGGAGCTTGTAGATGGTAGGCAAGCACGTAATGGGTCGATAGTTCTTTGCTTCCGTGGTACTACCGGACTTATGGAGCAGGAAGGTGACACCGGTGGTGAAAAAGCTAGGTAGAGAACCAACCTCAAGGGCTTCCTGGAATTGTGTGGCTAAGCGGTCATGCGAGCATCGAAACCATTTTATCCAAAAGTTGTGCAGCCCGTCCGGCCCAGGACTTTTCCAGTTCTGAGCCATACGGATCGCACAACTAACGTCTACGGGATCTATTAAAACAGATCCCATAGGTTCGATAGTCTCGCATTCCCGCTCAACCACACGCATCCAGTCACCCTCCGTGTGTTCGACGGGCACCGACCAGATGCCGCGCCAGAAGTCATTCATGGCGCTAGCATCCGGCAACTGCCCGTCGCTCACACGTTGGTCGGTTCTCTCCCAGCCTCGGTACACTTTCCTTTGGTCACTTTGGAAGAGGCGATTTAGCCAATATCGGTCCACACGCTCTCTGTAGCGACGAATGCGGTTTGCCCACGCATAGACTTTCTGTTTCAGATAGTCTATGCGTTCCGTGATACTGGCCAAATAGTGCTGGGGTCTGATACCAGTCCCGGCAAAGGCCTGTGTCACGAAACGCATGACTCGGGGGCGGTTATTTCCCCGGCTGAAACAGATTAGCTTTGCTATGAGAGTCCTGAACGAGTCGATACGCCGCTGGATCCGCATTTGCCACGCGGGCACACCCCCGGCGGGTCGCGGTGCACGGTTAGTGTCCGGAAACTTAACACGTGCAACGCGACACGCCGCGATGGCGCCGCAGTACAAGATCGAGTGGGTATCGACTAAGCCTTCGCTTGCCCGTAAATACGGGACTAGCAAAGGGTTCAGGGCTCCCATAAGCGCCAAGTTACGCCTATGGGTGGGAAAACGTGGCAGTCGCGGCCTAGAGCCGGGTGCGAATCGATACTGAGAAATTGCGTCTTCCAAAGCCCTCCTCAGTTGCTCACTCACCTGGCTAGATACGCTCATACTCGCGTCATCTGCCTCGTCGACCGCAGGACCAACCGGTGATGTCGCAAGTGTCGCCGCCGACATCGGCACTAAAGCCATTGTCGGGGCTGACGACGCGACAAGTACGGGCGGGTCCTGCGTCGAAGAAGCAGTGGGACGAGCAGGCAGCGCCTCCAGGCGGAGCCGATCAATGACGGACTGATCCAGCAGTTTGCACCGGTGGATAGCCCGCACTTGGTCCGATAGTCGTTGGGCAGTCACGGCCACGGTCGGTTCAAGGGCCTGAAACAAAGGCAGCATTCTGGAACAGCACGCTGTCATGTTGGTTCCTTAATAATTATTATAAATCCGAAATGAATTTTTGTTGGGTACCCTATATGTATACAGAATGTTTCTTTTGAAAGTACGGGGACAAATAATAATAATAATAATAAATATTGTTAATAATAACAAAAATTTATTATTTTTATTATTATTATTATTACTTGTATGAGGTGTATAATTTAGATGTTCAATTAAATAGAATACGTCTTATATTGTTTCCTCTCCCGATTTTAATACGTATGTAAATAGATACCAGAAATTAATATTCAGTATCAGGATCGTAATAAACGTTAATGTTTAATTATAAGCTTATTGGAAAACACGGAAATGCTGTGGTTTTGTTTATGCATTTACGATGTTTTGATCTTTTCGCGATGTATATAGAGGTAGAACAGGGTTTTGCCCGCGGTTTCGCCCGCGTTGTATTTCATTTTTGTGCTATCTCATGAGAGTATTTTATTTTTCTAGGATAAAAAGTAGCATAATGTTACTTTCCGTATTTCAAACTATATTCATAACGAAAAGCATGACAATCCGTTGCTCCGTTGCTGCTTGAAAGAAGAACAAACCAATTAAGCAAAAGATTCATTTCGGATTTATAATAATTATTAAATAATATTAATAAAGCCTTTTATTATATATTTCTTATAAAAAAAAATACATTTCAAATGCTTGTTAGTAAGTTATTAGTAGTTGATTTTGCTTACAGCTATTGTTTGTTAGTCTTCATTGTTGGAAATATGGACCCCTTTTTGGGTATAGGCCTCCTCCAACCTTTTCCACAGCTCTCTGTGTTTGCCTAAAGTGATTCACTCATTTCCTTCGACTTGTTTGATGTCGACAGCCCACCGTTTTATTGGTCTTCCAACATTTCTTTTTCCTTTGGGCTCTGTCCACCTTACAGATTCTATGGTTCATCTCTTGTCTGTGTAGCGTGATATGTGCCCTGCCCACTTCCATTTCAGTGTGAGGGCATGTATTAGAGCGTCAGTAATTTTAGTTTTGAGCCTAATCGTTTCCTCTCTGACTTTATGTACTGTTCTAATTTTTAACATGCTCCTCTCTATTGAGCTTTGGGTGCATTGGATTTTTTGTTTTATTTTGTTTGTAAGCACCCATGTTTGGCAGCCATATGAAAGACAAGGCATGTATCAAATACAATTTTTTTCAAAGGTAGTGCGTAATTGATCTCTCTCATTGACCAGTATTTGTTCCAAGTTCCCATAATAATTATTAGTAAGGTTAAATAATAAAAAAGTTGAAAAATATTACAATGAAAAAAAGGAGATGTTTTAAAGTATACACTTACTTCGAAATCCGGATACAAAAAAGTTCATTAATACTTGACTAAATCTATGGACTTCTGATAGTCCCCGTACTTTCAAAAGAAACATTCTGTATACATATAGGGTACCCAACAAAAATTGGTTAGGGTACTCAAAAAGTGCTATCTGCTGTATTCAGAATTTCCAATTAATTTTTATAGTGGGTGCAAAAACATAGACATTAGGTATTTTATTTCATTTCTTTAGTAAGCTATTTTTATATTTTCGAAGAATAAATTGTACCGAACATCACTATCCTACTTCCTACTATCATAATATATAATATTAGTAGGATATTCCTAATATCCTACTAATATTATAAACGTGAAAGTTTGTGAGGATGGATGGATGGATGGATGGATTGAGATGAAATTTTGCAATAATATAGCTTATATATCAGAATAACATATAGGCTATAAATTATAATGATATCATGCGTATGCGGGCGAAGCCGCGGGTAAAAACTAGTATTCAATAAAAATGTATGTAGAAAAACTAAACACAATCTTAACACAAACTAAAAATAGATTCTACAGAGTAATTTCTCTAACGTTAATGCAAAACCCTCATTAGTGCATTTAAAATCACATTTCCCAGCTTCGTGATTCTCGTATTCGCTTTTGCCTCGCCCACAGATCTCTTGAAATGGGACTTGTTGTCTCAATCTAGAGAAGATTTTCTCTTTTTCATAACATAACAAGCCGGAAGTCGCATAAATACCATCCCTACCTAGTCAACGTACCATCTGCTCGTACTAAACGATTCGCTTCTTCCTTCTTAATGCGGACCGTCAGGGATTGATTTGGAATGCTCTGCCTCCGTCATTGTTTCCTGACAATTACAATTTGGATATCTTCAAGTCAAGAGAAGATACCTATTCAAGGTATCTTCTAGGTCTACATGGGCCGCCGCGGCACGCGCGTCGGTTGTGTGCTCTGCCTCGCAAACTGGCGAAAATGGCTAAATTTATACACATGAACGCGCCAATAATAATCAACCGACTACCAAAGGAGGTGGTTGACGCGCCTTCTAGGGGGTCATTTAGAAATAAATTGAAAAACTGGCTGATCGAACATGCATTTTACGATTTTAGTGAGTTAACTACGTTAAAGGAATTATATTTAAATGAAATTGTTGACATAAATGTATTTATATTAGACTATTTTCTATATATTGGAGAATTGTATTATTTTGTTACGAATTCGTATTTTTTAATGTATATACCTAACTAATGCAATTTTTGAAATTTAAGACATATATGTTATTAACATTGAAAAACTGAAACAATTTTGTTTGATTTATTTAATTGCTTTGTAAATTTGATTTATATTGAATGATTATTATGTTTGTTCACACAATTTAATATTTGATAATTTATTTGTAATATAATTTTTTCTTTCTTTTAATTTTAAGATAATTGTTCTTTGCTTTAGCAAAGCTGAAATTTTAGGAACAATACTATTATAATAACAATAGTTATTGATTTGATTTGGAATGACTTGTATCTTGTATTTTGATATCAATAAAATAATATGAATATGAATACAATACATACTCCATCTTCGGCTACAACTTCGCTTTCCATCAGTTGGTGGCCAAATGTAGACCTATTCTACATAAAGAAATTAAAAAAAAAGATACAATTTTTCCTCAAAATTACAAATATGCGAAAAGTTAGTTCATTCAATTTTATTGACAGAACACATCATACATAATTTATGATTAAACGAACTATTACTTACCAGTAAGTGAAGTTCTATCATAATTATGTGAAGTCTTGAGTTTGAAGAGATATTTATATACACTAGTAGTAGCACCTACAATGTCGCCTTGTCAATGCACTAAGTTTAGAGAAAAAAACGAAAAAATGTGGGTAGATTCCTAGCCCTTCATTATTTCGCGCGGTAAACTGGTTCGTCATTTAGTTCAGAGCTAACTCAAACTTATATTTCACTATTCTGGGGCATAACAAAACTGGGAGGGAGGGTTGCTATCTCTTCAAACTCAAGACTTCACATAATTATGATAGAACTTCACTTACTGGTAAGTAATAGTTCGTTTAATCATAAATTATGTTTCAGTGTTGAGTTTGAAGAGATATTTATATACACTAGTAGATGTTGAGAGAACATTGTGAAATATCTGTTGCAGTTAGAGAACAAACAATTTAAATTGAGAAAACAAAGTCATCCAATTTTACTATCAATTTTTAAGCTGTAACAGCATTAGTACCTAATCGATTACCAATTGTAATAATAATTATTATTCAGATTTATCATAAGGTAATGATTACATAATTAGATTTGATCTATTATATATAGTTCTAGCGAAAACTATAATTAACAATTTCATTTGATTCTATTACAGGCCAATTGTAACACTTAGCAAATGTCGTTGAGTTGCCAGTCCAGCCGGCAGTCTTTCTAACTAAATCTAGATTAACACCGAGCTTGTGAGCTTTCGAAGTAATCGCGTGTCTAGTGGAATGCAAAGAATATTTAGGTATTCTTCCATCTGCTCAGTGTTTGCGCACAGACTTTATTATGTGGTTCTTTGATAGAAATAAAAAGAAAAGTATGATTATTACGTAAAGATTTGGTTACTTCTAAATAATCTGTTAATAATTTTACCGGACTTAATTCAGGTCGGTCTCGAAAATATGGAAGCACTAACATAGGCTGTTTTGAATTTACACCCGATGTTTTTATGATTTCAGGGATTTAAATGGAAATTTAATTCTGAGAAATTTTAATGTTTTGAATATTAACTAGTGAAAGTGTTTGCACTCTGTGCGCCCGCCGTCACAAGAGCAAGTAGGGTAACTAATTTCTTGGTGATTTTTTCCAAGGATTGTGATTCATTAGGAATCCAGGTAGCTAAAGTTTCAATTACGGTTGAAATATCCCAGGTAGATTCGTACTTTGGCTGGGGTGGGCGAATCCTGAAAATTCCCTTAAAAACCTCTTCATGCGGTCATCTTCGCTTATCTGACTTCCTAGGATTAAGGAAAGTTCTGACTGAGCTCTCGATTAAAATAAGTCCGTTAAAAATTGCCTAACGACAGGAACTGAAGCCCGATACATATCAATATTGTTGTGTAAACAATAGATGTGCCATTTTTTCAAATAAGCGTCATATTGTTTAATAGAGTTATCTGACAATGACGCTATCATTATTTATATGAACGCCGGAGGGACTTTCCTCTTTAGTAGAGATTCCCGCATAATTTTCCGGCAACCAGGGTAATCTGCCGCTGAATCTGGCGGGGGCTGGAATGACAGATAATTATAACCTCAGATGGGTAAAAAATTAATGGCCTAGACTGTAAAAGCTGATTGAACAGACGGTACCATGGTTGTGCTGGCCATGCCGGAACAACCAGTCTACACTTTATCACTAATGATTTTCTTCAAGGTTTTCAGGATAATAGAGAATGATTGAAACCCATAAAAGAACCATTTCAACTATTTAACAGAAAAAGCGTCAACCGTGTATGAATCAGGATCTATGTACCAAGAAATGTATAAGGGACATTTTTTATTTATACGGCTAGCAAACATGTCGATCTCTGGTTGTCAGAAATGATTAATAATCTCTTTTTTTTTTTTTAAAGACAAAATTAGAAAATTTTCATTCAATGTCCCCGTCTTGATTCTGCATCTGCAAGAGTGTTTTCGATTGATGGAGTATATAGCGCCGAAATAAATAAATATTTCGTGCTTCACACCATTGCCAAATATATTTGGTTAATTTCGTCTTATAAGAAAACTGAATTCCTCCCATACGGTTTACATGAAATTGCAGTTGTATTATCAATGCGTAAAATAATCTGTCAGTCGTATAATATTTTGGCAAAATATTTTGAGCCCTATAAATGCTGCCAAGAGCTCAAGATAATTTATGTGTTGTTTCCTTTCTTCTTGACTCCAACTACCACTTGCGGTATTCCCAGCACAGGCCGTTCCCCATCCCATAGTACTAGCGTCGGAATGTATTCCTAATTTGTAATCATAAAATTTAATTTTATTTACAGAAATTTCATTACATTCAATCCACCATTGAAAGTCCATCTGTAATGTTGGTGGTAAATTCATGTGTTTATCATAATGTTTATCTTCTTTTAAGTTTAAACATTTAACTCTTTCAAACTCTTTTGTATCAAGCCAACCAAAAAAGTCAGTAGACCTACTAAGCGTACAAATTGTCTTATTGTACATTTATCAAAAAATTTAAATTTGAGTAGTTCTCTTCTACTGTTTTGACGCTTTTCTAAAGGTAAGCTTATTACAATTGTCTGAGAGTTGACAATAAATACCAAAAACTTATATGAAGTGCTGGGGAGGGGATTATGCAACTATTGGTTTGATGAGTAGAAGATTTTGTTTGTTATGGCAATAATATCTATACAACTGCTATAAGTTTGTGATACCTATAAGGCAAGTATCACCAAGATATATATAGTCGATAAATAACCAGCACTGCGAAGCATCTTTATAACTGGTTTCATTATTTTTGTGAACACAAAAAGGTGCTGTATTAAGACCCAACGGCAAAACATTAAATTCGAACAAAATACCCTATCCTTAAGGTTCATAGTTGACATGAAACAATATTTTGAGACATGTTTGATCATTGTTATGAAGTATTCTAGTTTGAAATGAACAGTACGTACGAGTATTAATTTTTTTTATTTTTTATTTTATTTTAGAATATAGCGTGTTTTGCCGTTTGGTTTCGGTATTAAGAATATACTAGATATAAACTGCCCATCACATTGCTGGCACTGTGATATAGCACCGATGGATATAAGGCTATTTATAGTTTTGTCAAAATGACTTATTTCTAAGTGATAATAATTTTGAGACTGTGGTATATTACATTGGTATGGCGTTTCAGTAAACGGTATTCCGTAACCACGTATCCACGATAAAATTGTTTTATCTGTGGTTATTTGCGAACACGGGTCGTAAAAATCAAAAAGCCTGCCGGCGTAATTTACCGTATTGTCTAGCGTATTGTCGGCGGCCACGACCTGAGTTCTGTGGCGATGATCTCGATGATGGCGCGTGCTGTTGTCTCGGAGGCGCAGACTCCTTCGTCTTCGATGGCCCCGGCTGCGGTCTGCGGTTCGGGCTTGAGCCGGAGCCTTCCAGCCAGTTCTTGTCCGAAAAGAAGGCTATCTATCTTTGTGAGCAACCTCTGATCCTTTAGATCCTTTTTTTAGTACGGCCAATATGAAATTTCCCATGATTACCGACTCATTATGTTGAGAATCACATAACGAATATACGGCCAGTGTCAATAAGCTATTTTAAAATAGTCGGATCCTTAGTCTTTTTCTAAAAGAAGAGTATAATAGCCTCGCTTCACAGAGATACCAGAGGGAAAAAGTAGTCGATCGAGAAAAGAAAGAAAGAGATGGAATGATTTAATATGAAATGAGACATGAATAATATCTCGATTCAGTAGCTAGTTACCGTGATTTTTCTCTCAGTAGTGTCAAAGTCCAATTCATATTTGACAGTTTTGACAGCAATGGGCAAGATTTTCCATACATGTTTGTGGTTGAGAATTGCCTCAAGCGACAACATCGCTATCTCTCTAGTTGTAATAGTAATAGCTCTGTGCCTCGCTTAGACATACAATAGCACTACAAATCTGTTTTTGTTTAGCTTCTATTGCTTTATCCCGCTTTACTACTTGTTCGGTGACAGCCGCTTTTATCTCGGGGTTCAGAGATGGCGCAGATGGCGCTGCTCTCAGCCTGCAATTGTCAAGCCAGTTGTGGCAATGAAGTTGTAGCGAAGCGCTAAATCTTTTTGTATATTTTTTGCAAAGATGGTTGTCGATGAGGGATCTTTCCCTAAGATCTCCAACATGAACTCATCAAGCTCGACTTCAGGAACATCATCCTTACTAGAGAAATCTCCAGGCGTCGGAGGTGGCTCCTCCGGTGCTGGTAAGATCGGGATATTTTCAAAATGCTCTGAATCTGTGTGTAAATCGGAGTCCGACGGGCCTGGTTTGCTCAGATTTTCATTTTCAACATTGAAAAATAGAAATCAATAGGTACTGATGTACTACATACCAGTATACAAATATATTACCCTTTATACGCTGTTTACTAAATAGGTACAATGTGATTTCTGCAACGAGGTAAGTAACTGAATAATTACAAAACGATATTGCAATATTAAGTATGAAGGGTCGTTAACTTCCCAAAATACGCATGAAAATACGTATAAATTGTGTATCTGTACCTGAACAGGTAGTATCTATACGTAACTAGTTATAGCTAGAGTATGTATAGCGAGTAAGATGAACTCATGGCGTTGCATCGTGAACTCGAGTAACAATAAGGATAAGTAACAACTCATAACGTTGGAACGTTAATCCTCATAAGTACGACAATAATCGGTAAGTAGCAACTCAGATCGTTGAAACGTGAACCGATCACAGTACTTGCTTATCAGTAATACACTTAAGTAATTACCTTTTGGGTCGTTTGAAAATTGCACGGATTCTGTGGATGACGAAAATTTTCTGCTGCGTTTTAACAATTTTCTCTTCAACTATTTCATCTTCTTCTTGATATGATCCAAATATTTCCAGTCGTCGTTGTCTAGCTTTCTCTTCGGCATGATGATTTTCACTAGAAAACTAGTGCCTAAGTCGGTAAAACTTTATAAAACGAATTAAATGTGCGACGCGGCGAAGCACTGAAGTGTCAATGACGAACCAGTTTACCGCGCGAAATAATGAAGGGCTAGGAATCTACCCACATTTTTTCGTTTTTTTCTCTAAACTTAGTGCATTGACAAGGCGACATTGTAGGTGCTACTACTAGTGTATATAAATATCTCTTCAAACTCAACACTGAAACATAATTAAATCAGGCCCCTTTTTGGATTTCCAAAAATATCGGTTGGTAGTAGTTTGTATTCAGCATGTTTCTTCGGTCTCGAGTTGTATTCGGACATCCTCCGCAGTTCTAGCGGCAAGCGTAGGTCTTTATTTGAGAACTTTATGGCCCCATCGGCCATCCGTTCATTCAAACTATGTGCTTTGCTTATTTTAACTGACTAACCTGCAAACCACTAATTCATCGAGTGCTCACAGAACACTGCAATCAGCAATTATTTTGTATTTGTATTTGTATATTGTTCAGAGTAGGTACTCTTTGTACGGAACATCTAATTTTTTTCATGATTTTGCACCTGGATCCATACAAAAAGTTGGCCATGATGATTACCATGATTTTTGACCAACGAAACGGAGGAGGTAGGTACTCAATTCGATGCATGTATATATTTTTTATGTATACCACGCATAACTTTTCACACAGTAGTCCGATGACGATATTTTTTATTGGAAAGAGTATACTTCGAAATTGGTCCCATTTCATTTTATCGAAATCGGCTGAGTCGTTTTTGATAAATTAACAATAATGTGAAAAATGCTACATCCATCCGTGCGAAATATTCGCGAATTCTGTACACGGTTGAAGTCGGTCATGCCATTTTTTGTGAAAAATAATTATCTAGAATACTTCTGTATGTCCCTAGAGACACACTCTGTAGGTATCTATGGCGTCGCCATTTGTGAATACCTACTCGCCTTTTAGTGGTTACCTTACACGTCTAAATTAAGCAGCGTCTGCAACGTCTTACGAAACTTTAATTAAAATAATGTGTTTGAACTCTCGCCTAGTTTATGATATGAGGTAACGTGTACCTACCCCTTTACAAATGACTCCCCGGGGCTGCGAATTTCAGGTACATTTACGAAGCACTTGTTAGAAATTGAGAGTGAACAACGTATGGAAAATCTTTACTTCCTTTCTTCTAATATTATAAATCCGAAAGTTTGTTGGTTTGTTCCTGTTTCACGCAGTAATAATTATAAAACTATATTTATACTACAAAATTAATAGAAAGACAACAGCACTATCGTTTTTCAACGAGAGGGCAAATGCGAGTAATGCATGGAAACACATGTTCTTTGAAAACAGCAAGTGATGGAAAACTCTGATGGGCGTTCCATAGTTAAAGTGCCTGGAAAGCAAATGATTTCCCATAAAAAGTTTCGCAGCGTGCGGATGATATACATGCATATGGTGAAAGATTGTACGCTAAATGATACAATAATACTAAATGAGCAATAAGCATTATTTGTAACGTACACGTCGAATATTATTAGCACATTCACTGCTAGGATAACCTGTTTATTTTGAGCCTACATCGGTGAGAAGGAACGCAACCAAGATAATCCTAAAAGTCGCCAAATGATACAACTAACAATTTTCACACGAAGTGTTTCATTTTGCTTTGTAAAAGCGATAGTAGCTCTTTCAATCAGCTTTGTAGAAAATTTGGTTCCATTGTAACGAAATTATCGGCCCTTGTCTATACTTAATTAATAACAGGATATTTATAGCTCAATTTGTACGGAGATGATAATATAAATACTCTTTTGGGCACGTGTGTCCCAAAAATATATATAGATAGGCCTGGGCGGAAGTTGGAGATGTTGTGTAATTTGTTAACTTGTGACTTAAGTATCGAAGTTTTGAGATATTTATAGGAAATAAAGGAGAAATCGATCACCCACGTCACTGATATTCTGCTTTTAACAATAGACAATTGGAATTTTAAATATTTATAAAGTTTCCGCGCTTGGTATACTTTCAACTTTTACAATAAACCATTCATGGTCTATTGTTGATTATAAATATTCTATCGTTAAATAGAGATCAGATTTTCTATGTATTTTGATGAACATGGATAACATTTTTCTTAAGGCATCTAATATTTTTATTCGTTTTAATGTTATGATGGTACAAAAATGCACGTACCCTTGAAATGACCAAAAAAACAGTCACGATTTTCGTTTACATAATCACGCACTAAAATAAAAGTAAGGTGTTCTTATAGAAGGGATGTATAGGCCGAATTCATAAGTACAAGTAGGTACTAGCTGTGGGAGACCCAATTGTTGCAAAGCTGTCAAGTGAGCTGCAGTCAAGATTGGGGTTTGCGGGCTTGAAGCAGTTAACATCACCACCGCAAAGAAGTTTGATTTGAGCTATAATCCGTGCAGGGTTTTGACAAAAGTCGCAAAACAAAAGTTGTTAGTTTGATGTACAAAATAAGCCCTTAAAAGGTTGCTAATTGATTAGGAATCATCATCATCATTCATCATCATTTCAGCCATAGGACGTCCACTGCTGGACATAGGCCTCCCCTAATGATTTCCAATAAGACCGGTTGATAGCGGTTTGCATCCAGCGAGACCCTGCGGTCCTAATAAGGTCTTCCGTCCACCTTGTGGGTGGACGTCCTACGCTGCGCTTGCCGGTACGTGGTCTCCACTCGAGAACTTTTCGACCCCATCGGTCATCAGTTCTCCGCGCTATGTGCCCTGTTCATTGCCACTTCAACTTGCCAATCCGCTGGGCTAAAGGTAACCTTGGTTCTTCTACGGATCTCCTCATTCCTGATTCGATCTCGCAGAGAAACTCCTGGGTGCCTTGGAGCTTACTAATAAGGCCTATAGTGAGAGTCCACGTTTCTGTGCCATAAATCATTACTGGCAACACATACTGGTCGAAAACTTTGGACTTGAGGCACTGAGGTATGTCGGATGAGAGATGAGAATAAGGAACAATCCTGTATAATAATGAATCGTGGTTGTTAGTCTCGCTAAAACTGGAGAACGGCTGAACCGCTTTGGCTAATTTTGATCTTGAAATATTTGTAAAAGTTAAGGAAAGGTTTAACGGTGAAAAAATTTATAAAAGTAGCAAGAAAAATAATAACAACACTAATTTTAAATTAAATTAAAATAATAACAACACTAATTTTAAATTATCGTTTTCCCTTAAAATAAGATCCTGCATGTAAAAGTTGTCACCGACGAAGTTCACCGGATCCACTAGTCGTATATATTTATAATCATAACGTGTTGTGATAAATTAAAGTACGTAGAAAAATTTCATTCTCACATCGTTTACTAAATTGTACAACCTTACCAAAAATAGTGACCATGCTAGTTTGCAAACAAAGATGTTGCCAAAAACCGTGCACCTAACTTTGTGTAGGTACACATTTGTACACAGAGTAACACAAAACACGGCCGTGCACAAATTCACGCCAATTACAAAACTACCCTCCACCCCGCCGCGCCGGACTCCCACGACAAAGTTTCAGATCTGGTTTTCACATAAATGCAAACACGAGACTGGGAGACCAGTTTTGATAGAGCCTTCGTATTTTTGATTTTTCGTCGGCGTAGGACCAATTTGTGCGATGCCAAGTCCGAATCGGAAAAAAAAAGATGTGCAGACTTCAGCAGACTACTTATAACTTATATAGACCTTTAAGCCCATCAAAAAAACAAATAAAAGCTTCACTCATAATAAGCTCGAAAGCGTATTTTTGAATTTGTTCTTTTCTAAGCAATTATAACAGTTCTGCTTTTTAACCCACTTCCAAAAAGGAGGAAGTTCTGTGTTGGTCTGTATGTATTTTTTTTATGTATTTTCATCGATAATTTCCAATTGTGAACCGAATCAAAAAAATGTTTTTAGTTTGAAAAGGTACTCCCGAGGTGAATACGAGTACATCTAAATTTTACATAAATCGGCCGAGCCGTTTTTGAAAAATCAACAAAAATGTAATGTTCGACCGAAATACCTATTCAAATTTTGAACACAATGGAATGAGGTTTTACCATTTTGTCCGAACAATATATTAACTATGAGCAATGATACTATGATTGAGCATTATTAACTGAGGATTGCAATGACAAAAATGAGGAAAATTAAATGTGGTAAAATTGTGGATCCCGGTTGTTTTAAAACATCGGACGGTGCATTACAAACGTGTTTAAGGATTTTTTGAAAAAATTCTTTAGCGGCGTTGTGCACTTTTTGAGATGGGTAAAAAATTTTAAACTTGCGTCAGGACACGTGACCTGGGGCCTTATTTTGTAAGCGCTCTGACGTTCGGCTTCGCTTTTTCTCCTGCTCGCGCCAGTTACTCACGCCGCGAGAGCGAGCGGGAGGAAAAGCGAAGCCGAACGTCAGAGCGCTTACAAAATAAGGCCCCTGATCGAAAATTCGTAAGCGCGAGTATACGTGTGTAATATTGTATTTTACCACGTAAATGATAGTACCTTAAATGTCAAGTTTTCACTTCTGCCGGCAGTGCTGGAGTGCAACTTGTTGTTTTTTTGGCAAATGTGACATTTAGGTAAAGTGCTCACAGCCTACAACGCTCTGTCTATCTTTCTATTGCATATCTCCTCTTGCTGGAGTGCGAGCCTAATAGAAGAGTAGAGGGGTCTAGTTATGGTGGTGGTGGAGTGCAAACTTTATAATTGGCCATGGCGGCCGGGGCCCAATGCGTGGCCTCTACGTAGACGCCATTATTAACCAATGGATTGTAGGTCCTAGTGCAAATTGAAGGAAGACTAGTTATTGAGAAATTAAAGCTTACTTGGCTTAGGGCACCTCTATTATTTAACTATGGCTATGGCGTGTCTGTAGTTACTACTTATTAAAAACTAGTTTTTACCCGCGGCTTCGCCCGCTTGATATTTTGATTTTTAACGCAATATCATTATAATTTATAGCCTATGTGTTATTCTGATATATAAGCATATATTATTGCAAAGTTTCGTCTCAATCCGTTCAGTAATTTTTGCGTGAAAGAGTAACAAACATCCATCCATCCATCCATCCATCCATCCTCACAAACTTTCGCGTTTATAATATTAGTAGGATAGGATAGAAGCTAATTGCCTAGGAGTTAAATCACCAACTGTTACACAATTTACTGGTGATGTTGTTTTTAAACTTTCGCGATTTGAACACATTATTATAATATACTACGGGACTAATCGCGCACTAAATTACGAGATAAATAAATACCTCATCATCCCGACGTTTCGGCCGAGTTACATCGACCGTGGTCACGGGTAGACTGACACGTGGTCACGGTTTACTGGTGATGTCGCAAAAAAGATTATGTTTTTCATGTTTATGACGTATTTTTGACTGAAGCAATGCGAAGATCTTTGCTTCAACTCGACCATTTTGCTTTTGTATGTCCGGATGTTGATTTTTCACTACAGGTCGTATTGTTCCACGAATCTCGACGAAACTTGGTACACAAATTCAATAAATTAAAGGCATTTTTTTCTTTATAGATTTTTTACTAATGCAGTTATCCAATAATAACAGCAGATGAAAGATAAATATCCAATAACAATTTAAAATAATTATTATTTAGCGCAATAAAATAGCATGACCGACTTTAACCGTGTACAGAATTCGCGAATATTTCGCACGGATCGATGTAGCATTTTTCACATTATTTTTGATTTATCAAAAATGGCTTAGCCGAAATCGATAAAATTTAAATGGGACCAATTTCGTAGTATTTTTTTTCCAAAAAAAAAATATCGAATCAAACTTCTGTGTAAAAAGTAATGCGTGGTTACACATAAAAAAAAATATATAGGTACGCATCGAATTGAGTACCTCCTCCGTATCGTCGGTCAAAAATAGATTTATTTTTACTTACTTTTTTGTAGTAGCAGTGTAGGTAGTTTTAGCATATAAAGTAGTATTGTATCTTATTGTAGTTAACAAAGGCACTTTTGCTCTTTTGCTCGTTAAAAATACTTAGTGTCATCATGGCAAACACATTTACGTAACACTAAAAATAAATTAAAATGTAAGTCCATGTATGTAAGCCATATCTATCGCAAAACTTCTTAAATGGAGCCTTTCCAATATTTTTTGTCAGTATCTCCATCAAACCTAAAGAAACTCTTTCATAATCTACAAGGGCACAGCACAACTCACCTCGATGCCGTGACTGGGGCAGATTAGGCTCCGCTTCCTCCTTGTTTTCCGACTAGTCTGCGCTAATTTAAAACCTGGAATCTCAAAACCTAGACAGTTTGACGTGAACGTAGCGTGTTTGTCCTAACTCTGGTTGAAGACTAAGTTTGCATGGATATGCCATTCCAAGAAAAGTATGTGAAGCAACTCAGCGTAGTGTATATAACCGTTGCGTCTATACTAATATAGCGTAGCGCTTACAGCGTTGCGTGCATAGCGTAGCGCCCGTGGTTCTACTAGTAGTACATCTGGTAGAACCAGGGGCAACAAACGCCTAAATAAAGTGTATAATAGGCCCGATTACAGAGGCGCCAACGTAAATTTAATAGCAACGTAAAAAGCGTTCTCTATATCGAATGCCTAAAGTGAAAAGGAAACCGCACTGTTTTTTTAATTATTACGGTTTTCATAATAAATTGCTTATATTATATTGCCTAGTAAGTTAATTAAGTCTTATTTATTCCAGATGATATATAATCAGATAAAGTATGTGCAAATAGTGTAAATGCTACAAAAATTATTAAAAAAGGTTAGTACACAACCTAGTCTCATTATTGTTCTCTCTATCGAATGCCTAAAGTGAAAAAGAAACAGAACTATGCCATTTAGTTATTATAATTACGATGGCGCCTCTGTAATCGGGCTTATTAAGAGTCATCAGAAGATCATTCAGACCAAATACACATATTCTGCTCAATCGTCAAAGTGCTGCGAAGTTCAATCTTTTGATGTGCAATTGCGAACGGAATTATAACAAAAACTTGGCTTTGATGACACATTAAAAAGATCCGATTATTTCAGCTGTTAAGTTGTGTTAGTTAATGCAACATACCTACTGATATGACAGAACGCCAGCCGAAAAAGTAGGTCGTAAATACCATTTTTTTTGCAAAAAATAGCATGACCGACTTCACCCGCGTACAGAATCATTATTACATACTATAAAACAAAGTCGCTTTCCGCTGTCTGTCCCCATGTATGCTTATATCTTTAAAACTACGCAACGGATTTTGATGCACTTTATTTTAATAGATAGAGTAATTCAAGAGAAATGTTTATATGTATAATACACCTGTGCGAAGCCGGGGCGCATCGCTAGAACGAAAATATTATGCACGGATCGATGTAACATTTTTCACATTATTGTTGATTAATCAAGAATGGCTCAGCCAATTTCGAAAAAAATTAAATGGGACCAATTTCGAATACTCTTTCCAACAAAAAAAGAATTATTGCAATCGGACTACTATGAAAAAAGTTATGCGTGGTTTATACATAAAATAACATAAATTATATTATATATATATAATTGTATATACGCGTCGAATTGTATACCTCCTCCGGTGGTTCGTCGGTCAAAAATGGTCTAACTTTAAAGTCTCTTCTGTATCACTGAAAAATAATATCCATATTTCACTATTCCACTTTCTAAAACGTTTAATCTCAGCCATCTAAACGTATAGTATAGGTATACTCTGCCATAATTATTTGGAGCGTCTAACGCAGACAAAGCATTAAGGACACTTCTCACATATACATGCATTGAACGATCAAATTTCACAAGACCTCTTAGACCTAATACTGCACGGCACCCGTAGGCAAAATCCAGACATTCTACATCCTCGTTCACCCCAACAACCCCTAGACTAGTTCCCGCGTGACCGGTCTTAAATTTCCTTACACGAAAGCTCTTTGCAGTTGACAGTACCCTTACTTCCCTAAAGGGGGAGTGGGGAGGAAGCATTGATTATTCTTTATGAATACCGCATATCAAACTGTCTCTTCTCCACTAACTGGCTCGGTATTTAGGCATTTCTGTGATCTGCCCTCTGGTTAGGGCAGATCACAGAAATAACAGAGAGACAACGATGTTGTCATTTGAGAAAATTCTCGACCACAAAATTGTATGGAATTTATTCCGCGAAGTTTTCACTGTCAAATGTGTACTAGATTTGACAAAAATTTGACGTAACGCGAAGAAAATTTGGCAATCGACACCGAATCGAGATATTTTTCATGCAGGCTTTTCATGCTAAGTAAATCCATAAATCAATACATATCTCAATTTTTTCCGATCCACCATATTATCCCTCTAGTATCTCTGTAGGGCAGACGCAGATGCAATACGTCGCTACTAAATTCGATTTTTGGCGGCTCGTTTCACTTCAGATCTGCTTGAATCTTTATTTTTCACTTTTCAAACATCAACTATACAAAAACACAAGTTATTAAGAATAATGGTACGAATTTTAGCCTCTTTGAAATTAAGCAGGAATGTTGTCTTGACAAAAGTATTTTTAAATGGTACATGTTTGATTACTAACTGTGTTAATTCTCAGTCTTCATTGTAGTTTTCGTTATCTATCTCATGTTCTCAATTTCATTTAACCCTGGAATTATTCTTACTAAAATTTAGCAGATTAGTATGTCCGAATTCAAAGGTATTACAAAATTCTGATGTCAGGGATAATGCTCATCCTGCATATATTTTTTATCTCAAGATCATACCAAACAGCTCGTTGTAATTGGTGTATTAACATTCAGCGTAGCAACTGCTGTATTAACATTTTTTGAATATTAGTTTTGATGTTTTATTTTGTGGATTATCTACAGAAGGTAATCCGTGGCATAGAGGGTTCAGTTTCCGTTTGCA
Source organism: Hypomecis punctinalis (assembly GCA_949316475.1). Taxonomy (NCBI): domain Eukaryota; kingdom Metazoa; phylum Arthropoda; class Insecta; order Lepidoptera; family Geometridae; genus Hypomecis; species Hypomecis punctinalis. The sequence continues at coordinate 18,924,538 of OX438808.1, read as the reverse complement.
AATATCGTGCCTAAATTAAAGTTCTGGCCTCGACTGTTTCAACTTGTTAGCGATACAAGGCCCTTTATTTCGAGTATAATTTATGTGGCAAATCTAGCTCAGGATAGTAGGTAGGTACTGAAACATTCTTTATTACCCAAGATGTCATCGTGTCCTTGCCTGGAGATATGACATGCAATTACTGAAATAAAACTGTAGTACCTACTTGAAACGTATTTTTCCTTAGCTATAGAGCTAGACGAAGTATAAAGTTATAGTAGTAAAACGCTCTAAGACAACTATAAAGATAGTAGTTAGATAAGCGCTCGTAGCGTAGTTTGACTAGGTGTTTGTCAGCGATCACCGAAATTAAGCAACGTTCCGCACGGTCAGTATTTGGATGGGTGACCGCGGGTGGCATTTTCCAACTGAGCGCTACCGTGGCTCGGATGACACGTTAAATTGTAGGTCCCGGTTGTTTTAACCGTTTAGCCATGTCAGAGGCCTTCAGGCGGCCTAAAAACTCTGACACCAGGGCTAGCCACCCGGCCTATACGAACTTACTTACTTACTATAAAGATGTCATGAAGCGTTTTATTTTGCTAATAGTATTTCCATAGCTAAATGGTTCATTTATTTTAATAATGCACTTTATCGTATGTATCCTGACTTAGCACTTTAATCGAGGTTTTCCTTTTCATCTGCTGTTCCGTAAAAAACAGTTCATGTAATCTCGACAAAATTAATAAAATAGATATTTTTTTCGCGATCTAGAGGTACTCCTTATAGGTATCTTAGAAAAAAATGTTCATAATAATTAGCATTCTTATTTGTGAGCGACACTGCGTAAAGTTATCAATTAAAAACCCCTGTACTATGCAGAACAACACCTCGCTTGTCAATAGTTCTAACTAGGTGTAGTACATAATATATATGTAGTTGTTTGATGTATAAACGAGAAGAAAATGGGCTGTTTGTGTGGCGCTGGCTGCGTCGCGTCGTCTATTTCAATTTAGTGCAATTAATTAAACTGAGAAGACGCCTTCATAATTGCGAATAATGTATGTTCTGAAACCGAATAATTGAACTTGGTGGGCTATTCTGTGGTGCAGTGAAGTGTTATGAGTGTACCTACATGTGGATTTTCATAGTTTTGCAAATATCTACACTACACCATCGAAAATGAAGTACCTACTCTTACTTAAACTATTCTTGACTATAGTTTTGTCTCATGAGATAGTATACTTTGTATTTTTGTAAATAGGCCCTACAAGTACTGTTGCGACAAGTTTGCTGTCTTGTAACAAGTTTGCTGTCTTAATGTCTTCTAAAACAGCTGTTTTTATTTCGCGATTTCAGGGTTGGTCCTGAATGAGGAGATCCGCAGACGAACCAAAGTTACCGACATAGCCCAGCGGATTAGCAAATTAAAGTGGCAATGGGCAGGACACATTGTTCGAAGAACGGATGGCCGATGGGGCCGGAAAGTTCTCGAATGGAGACCACGGACCAGCAAGCGCAGCGTAGGACGTCCACCGACCAGGTGGACTGACGACATAATAAAAATCGCAGGAACGCGCTGGATGCAGGCCGCTTCCAACCGGCCTTATTGGAAATCCATGGGGGAGGCCTATGTCCAGCAGTGGACATCTTACGGCTGATAGATAGATAGATAGGGTTGGTCCTGTCGTAAAAATTAAATATAATCATGACTGCAATACTATCTTAGAATATGTCCGTATGCCTATGTATAGAGAAACACTTTGTAGATAAATAATGATACTTTAAAAAAACATTTTTATCTCAAACAATGATGATGATAATTATTTATAACTAGTTTTTACCCGCGGCTTCGCCCGCATACGCAATATATCATTATAATTTATAGCCTATGTGTTATTATGATATATAAGCTATATTATTGCAAAGTTTCATCTCAAACCGTTCAGTAGTTTTTGCGTGAAAGAGTAACAAACATCCATACATCCATCCATCCATCCATCCTCACAAACTTTCGCGTTTATAATATTAGTAGGAGTAGGATGTAGAGCACGGGCACATGTCGCTAGGCGTAATGGTGGTCACCAAGTCATCCCAAGTTTTTCATTCCACCCTACTAGCCAGATGAACAAGCAGAGAGAGAGAGTCGGGGGTTGACGATACGTCTACTAGATGACGTCATATTTATAACCCCCAAATTCTTGAGTGGAGACCACGTACTGGCATGAGCAGTGTAAGACATCTATCCACAAGATGGAGAGATAATTTCTTTAAAACTATCTGAATCCAAGTTGGTTTCAACCGGTCATATGTGAATAGGGGAGGCTTATGTTGGACATTGGACATGCTGTAGCTGAAACGATGGAGATGATAAACTTTCCCGTAAGTAATAAACTACCAAACTATTCCTTGACAAAAGTATTGAATATTTTACCACGTTACCGACCACACATCGACGTCGTATGAAAATGTAAACAGTTTGTTTTGTTCCCGGAATACAGTGCAGTTAATTAAGGCGCACAGTAAGCTGGCGCCCGCGGCGAAATGGGAAATACGTAATTATGAAGTTGGGTGAGAATATTGTTACAGAGTATGATGCAGCTTGCAATTTACGCTATTTTTGTCGGCTGGATGTGACGGTTAGATAGATCATTTGTGTTTACAAGCTTTTATTTAACTTGCAATGGATGTTCCTATGTAAGTTCGGGTGAAATCTTGCAAGTTAAATTTATCAACTTCCAACTTTCCGGTTTCCGATTAAGCTGAAATTTTCCACGCATATGTATGACATGATAATGCAATAATATGGTACCATGGAGCTGATCTGATGATGAAGTTGGAAGGTGGCCATAGGAACTCCTGTACTAAACAAAGACCCGTCGTGTTTGGGCTCGTTTTACTTGTCTTGGCTAGCATTGTGCTGCTACATGATATCCAGGATTTCAGAAAGTTATATTTTTAAAAAAGTATAAGGACTTTAGACGTTCTGGAAGTGGTTACAAGACTTATGAGGATTATGTACAGTAGATAAACATTTTACGCATTTTGTGAAGGAATGAATATTGTTAAGAATGGTACCACAGATTGCTGAAATTTTGAATGTAGATGATAATTTTGGTGATAGGGTACCAAATATAAATGTTCTTTATCTCGGGAACGCGTAAAGATATCGAGTTAAAATTTAAACTATATACGTATATATATCTATGGTCTCTTGCAGTCGTGTAAAAGAAAAACTTCTCAGTTATCGTTGAGAAAAGTTAGAGCCGTTTATGGCGTAAAAAACAGCATATTTCGACACTCACAAAAATCAAAACCTACAGGGTACTTCCCGTTGACATAGAACTATGAAATTTGGCGACAAGCATTGTCTCAGAGTACACATAAATAGGAATAAATCTGAAAACTGTACATTTTTATTTAAATCACAAAAAATAGGGCCTAGATTCACAAAATATGGGTTGAAAATTCAAAACGAGTGATTTGTATCATGTAAGGTATCATATAAAAGAGCTTCATTAGCACATGCTAAAACAGGTTTTTGTTGTTTTGAATGACGAGAAAAGTGAAAAAATAAAACTTTTTTGTCGATGATTATAGTGTGATTAACAATTACTTCCTAATTTCGTGAGATTCTGGATTAGTACGGAACCCTCGGTGTGCAAGTCTGACTCGCACTAGTCGAATTTTTAAAATAGTACTTCGTTGAAACGGTGCAAGAGCTTTTCATTCTTTTAGGACTCCTGTAAAGACATTTTTCGCACAATACATTGCGTACATATCTAAGTATAATTATGAAATTAGGTGAGAACATTATTATAGAGTACGAGTTGCAGCTGTTATGTTACTTAAATTTTTATGTTTCTAAAACAAGAACTTTATTAGTCGTTTAGAAAGCTCTAGCAAAGATTATTGCAGGTGTTACTTACACTTTATTAGCTGTAGATATAGGTACATCAAGAAGGAATGAATATTATTTTTTAATAGTACCACACAATAGTAACACGCTTATTTTCTGATTTGAGGGAAAATAATAATAAATTCAGTTAAAATAATGAATAGTCAGTTTGTCATATTATATTAACGGGATTCTATCTAGCTGCGCGGCTAAGTCCTTGAGCCGCCGCCGACTGGGACAGCCGCCGGGCTTTCATGTTCTGTAGACACTTTACTTAGTTTAAAATTGTTCGAATGTCCGACACATAAATTAAGCTATTTAAACTGCCCTACACCTTGATATACGACAACGACTATACGACTGCTTCGGTGGCTCAGTGGTTATTGACCCTAACTTCTGGGTCAAAGAGGCTTGGGTTCGATTCCCACCCAGGGCAAGTATTTACGTGATGAACATAGGTGTTTGCTCTATGTCTGGGTGTTATTTGGGTATTATCTGTATAAGTATGTATTTAAAAATATGTATATAATATAAGTATATAATATAAGTAAGTATGTAAGTCAAAGAGTGAATAGGTAAGTATCTTCTAAGTCTACATGCTCCATCTTCGGCTATAACTTTGCTTTCCATCAGGCGAGTTCGTGTCCAAATGTAGCTCTATTATGCATAAATAAAAGTATATCCGTCTCTGGCAGCCATATGACAAGCTTTGCTTAGTTTTGTGTCAGAGACCGAATGTAAGATGTCCCCTAATATTTATATATCTTAAGTCAGAAAAAAGCGAAATACTCCTCCAATATTAAAATGGAACCTTCAAGTTATTTTTAAAAGCGTCTTTACTGATTTTATTTATAGATACCAGTAGAAGTATTCTGCTGATCTTCAGAAGTAATTACGTCTGTAGAAATATAGAGCTTTTGCCTTTAGGCGTTACCTGTAATAGCTAATTACGGAGTTAAGGGATCCAGTTGTTTATTACAAGGCTTTAATCTAGTTAATGTCAGATGTTATTATTAGAAATGAAGTCGTCTGTACGATATATAATTATTATGTTCATTAATGTTAATTACCAAACTTTTAATTCAGGAACAATATAACGAAGATTTTACAACTATATTAGAATTCAGTCTTTCCGCAAACTGACAAACAAAGATGTTCCCACGCCAGCGCGAAAAAATGCAAGTTTTACAACACATTATTTCTACTTTAAAAATCGTGTTCTATTTTGACCGACGAACTACCGGAGGAGGTATACAATTCAACGCATAACATTTTTTTTTATGTGTAACCACGCATAACTTTTTTTGTAATTTTATTGGAAAGAATATACTTCGAAATTGGTCCCATTTAAATCTTATCGAAATCGGCTGAGCCATTTTAGATAAAACAACAATAATGTGAAAAATGCCACATCGATCCGTGCATAATATTTGCGTTCTAGCGATGCGCTCCGTCTTCGCACAGGTGTATTATACATATAAACATTTCTCTTGAATTACTCTATCTATTAAAACAAATCACATCAATATCCGTTGCGTAGTTTTAAAGATATAAGCATACATGGGGACAGCCAGCGGAAAGCGACTTTGTTTTATACTATATAATGATAATGATTCTGTACACGGGTGAAGTCGGTCATGCTATTTTTTGCAAAAAATAATTCATATTTATAGTTCCATTAACAATGTCGACAGAATTATTCAATATTGTCTTTTAAAATAAAGTTCTTTATCTTAAACCTAAGAAATATGAAACCAATATTCCCCTTGAAATATTCTAAAATCAAACTCGATCATGGAGATACTTGAGGTTGATATAAGCCGAAGTACCGCAACAGATGTGCTAAGCGCCTGCTCTGAAAGGCTTTTCAGTGTAAATGTCGCTCTATATGATAATCAGTGCAGCGAGCGGTCTCTGGAAGACAGTAATGCCGTATGGAAGACGCTCGAGGGAGTATTTTATAGATTGCATTAATGAAATGAGAGTTGTGAGGTTTTCAGTTCGAAAATGACAAGCGATAGCGTATAGCGTCTATAAAAGCACAAGTAATAAGTATATCTTTTTGGCTTTTGGGTTTTTTCCGGTAATTACTTGCCTACGTACAATCTTGTGTTTTTTTAGTAAGTACATCAAGATGAACAACTTCTACTGCAGGTCATACATTTTGTCGATTGACAAAGGATTTTCTGATGTATTTTAATCATTTATTTGATCTACTTAAATACCATCTGGGTCTTGGCCGCAAATTAAGATAAAAATGTTACGCTTTTGGGAAATACTTAAATAGTATAATTAGTAAATACAGTAGCATTATTTATGTGAAAAAGAAATAGTTAATTTAGTTTGAGAAAATTAGCTTTATCGAATGCAAAAAAACTTGATAAACTTATTCTAGAGCAGTGATCGTCAAACCGCGGCCCTCGGTATAGGCCGGGGTCCTGTGTATTAATTATCATATTTCTGTTTTCAAATTACAAGAAAAACTATTAACTTCACGCTTATGAATAAAATATACGCTGAGTATAGGCTAGGTGTACAATAGTTTACTTTGTTTATACTTGCTTTCAAATTACTAAAAATATCGAAAAAAAATCCGCTTGCGCATACCTAATAACAGCGACTTTTCTATGGTACTCAGACGTGAATTTAGAAATTATTGAGAAAATTGAAAAAAAAAATTCCGCTCGCTTCACTCGCGCATATTCTTTTTCCCTTGCCACGTTCCTTATGCGACGCGGAAACCTAAAACAACGCGAGCTAGTAAGTTAAAATCTCAAATTATCAACAGTGTGACGGCCACTGTTCTAGAGGTACAAAAACAATAAACAAAAAACCGGACAAGTGCGAGTCAAGCTCGCACATCGAGGGTTCCGTATAAATCCAGAAAATTTCACAAATTTGGGAAGTAAGTTGTTAAAATCTCTATACTATAACCATCGACAAAAAGTTTTTTTTTCCACTTTTCTCGTCATACATCGAAAATTACACATTGTTAAAATAATTAAAAACCTGTTTTAGCATGTGCTAATGAATTCTTTTATATGATACCTTACATGATACGATTTTCTCACTTTGAATTTTGAACCCATATTTTGTGAATTTTGAGGTCCTATTTTTTGCGTTTTATATAAAAAATTACAATTTTCAGATTTATTCATATATGTGTACTTTGAAACAAGGATTCTCGCCAAATTTCATAGTTTTATGGTAAGTACCCTGTAGGTTTTGGTTTTTGTGAGTATCGAAATATGCGGTTTTTACGACATAAACGGCTCTATCTTTTGTAAACGATAACTGAGAAGTTTTTCTTTTACACAACTGCAAGAGACCATAGATATACGTATACAATTTAAATTTCAACTTGATATCTTCACGCGTTCCCGAGATAAAGAGTCTTGACCTACACACAGACGGACAGACGGACAACAAAGTGATCCTATAAGGGTTCCGTTTTTTCCGTTTGAGGTACCGAACCCTAAAAACAATAATAAAATGTAATTCGACAGTCTGTCTACTTTTAGATGTGGTAATTTCTTGTACTATTCCTTAGAAATCCTTTTCTTCTTCCACCAAAGGAAATATTCTACCCAATGATCGAAATTAATTTCACTGGTTTCCTGAAAACTCGACAAAGCGTGAAATTGGAACACAAACATGCTCACGTCTTTGTTCCCAGCGGTATTATATCTTAAACCGTTGCTTTTACATCCCTTCTTAAATTTCTTTCGCCTCCCTGATTTCAGATGAAAAGTTATATTGAATTGGAATTGATTTTAATCTTCAAATATCAAATACTCGATCATTTTTTGGAACTTAGGTAAATAGTTTTTACAATAATTAACTACATTATACACCGTTCTTAAATAATTAAGTTATATAACTACATAGGTATACCATTTAGGTTTATTTGCTTGCCCATTTACTAAATATTCGACAATGGTTTTGATCACTCTATTTCAAACGAATATTCCAAAGTTCGTGAAAAAAAAATCAGCTGTATCATACTTTTTGTCAATTCAGAGTCAGTCTCGGATTCTAGGTTGGTCCAGTAACAAAAGTAAAGTTAAAACTAGAAACATGCCTTTTTAAAATATTTGATAAGAAAACCCCAACTGAGCAGCTTAGCACTTACATATGTACTTATCACACGTTGTTACGCCGATTTCTCTAAAAACAATAAACTGCAAACCTACCATTGCGCATCAGCGTAATAAGAACCGAACAGCAGCTATAACAATCCTCATTCTCCTTTAATAATGACAGCACAAAGACTTGGAAGATGTTCACCCCGCTACGGCCGTCGCTGAATGACCACTGCGCTGCATCTAGTCTCTCTACAACGTTACTTTTACCTGTGAAATAAAGGAGATTAAACCTTATTTTGTTAACTTTAAGATAAGTAAAGAAGAAGCAGACATTGTGGTAATGTGTAATCCAAATGAAACGTTGACACTGAGCCCCGAGCGGCTGGCGAGCGGAAAGAAAATTGTAAGATCAAATTAGGTTCCGGTTTAAAGTCTTCACAATAATAAGAATGGCTCGAAAATGAAATGTACGAGGGTAGGGTTTTTATGGAAATGGGGATTCTAATTTGCTTTTATTCTGATCTCTAGTTAAGTGTTTGTTTTAAGCCGTGTCGGCGTTTATTCGAATTGAGGAAATGTAGCCCGAGTTCGTTACAGAAATGTGAGATTTTAATCGTTGTTTGTCTCATTATTGGGATATATTTGAACTAGAAATTTATTTTCTCTGTTTTGTTCGTTGGAGAGAATTTATTGGACTTCATTTTATAGTCAGTTCTTACTTCATCAAATGTTGTAACTTTTCCAGAATTTTACTCATATAATTTGAGTCCACTGGATTATTCTTTATAGACATTCTTTGGACAACTTAAAAAAAAAATCTGCTGTTCATGCTCACGTGAAATCAACTTATATATTTACTTTTTTATGTAATATTTAAAAAAGTAAATATATAAGTTGATTTCACGCATGTCGGATAGGAAAAAATGTTCATCATGATGATAATAATTTCTAAAAATGTAATCGTTACAAAATTAGCTGTCATCCCGTTTCAGTCGAATAACTATCCACACTAATTTTCACGTTCAAAAATTGCCAAGAAAAAAACTGCAGTAAAAAAGGCAGAGCGTAACAGTATAACTGATAGATTGAGTTCCGACTTCTAAGGGAAGTATGAACGAAATCCATTACGAATCCCGGAGGAACCTCCGCGTCTTCCGTTTCGGAAATTATATTAAAAAGCAATACTTCCTACCCAATAACTAAAGATACGGTTAAAAATGCAAAAGAAAATTTCCTTCACTTAGCGCTCGCGAACATTTTAAAAATTTTCTTTTCCGTCAGCTATTTTAAAACCTTTATTGCCTTTTTATAGAATGATACTCCTTGCAGACAATATTGCAATTCTTAATTGATTTTTAAGTAGTTTAATTTATGCTTTGAGCTCTTTGGAAGCTTTGCATAATTGTAAATACTTATTTAATACATCGAATACGCTTGAAAAGTGTAATTTATTTGGTTTATACAAAGAAATGAAACGAATTGAAATATTTATTGAGTGATGATGATAGATAGATTATGTTTAGTTTTTGTAAGAAATTTTGTGAGACGGTTTTATAACTCATTTCTATCTGACTGCCTCGTTGGCTCAGTGTTTAGTGACCCTGACTAGTTGGCCAAAGAGGCGTGGGTTCGATTCCCACCCAGGTCAGCGCAAGCATTTATGTGATGAACATAGCATATACGCATATATGTGATGAAGTGTTCGCTATGTGCCTGGTTGTAATTAGTACTCGTATAAACTAGACCTTCAAGGGTCAGTGGATGATCCAATTGCTTTCTATGTAGTAGTAGTGTAGGTTGTAATTAGTAATTATCTATCTAAGTTTGTATTTAAGAATATGTATATTTATGTAGTATATCAGTCTCTGGTAGCCATATGACAAGCTTTTCTTAGTTTGGGGTCAGAGGCCGTGTGTGTTATTTATTTATGAATTATTTTAATTATAACGTGATATTTTTTTTTCATCTCGGTGTTACGCTTATTTAAACACGAGATGAAAAAACATTTCCTTATGTTATGAAAAATACGTAAATAAAATTCCTTTGTTCTACTGTTTTAGCGCCATAGACGCAAATAGAAGTATCAGTGTTATCACCAGCGTAATTTCGCTTAATCTGAATAATGCATCCAAATCCAAGAAAAGCTTCTTTATTTCGCCGCAAACAGTCCAAACGAATTGAAATTCAGCTCGATAATCGAGAAAATCCCGGATCGTAAATGCATTCACCGTCTTCGGGAACCTGACTACAATACCCGACAAACAAGTTAAATAATTCGTCGGTAATCGCCGGCCCAGCCAGACTGTAAGCAATTTAGTGCGGATTAAACCCTGATTCCCTTGCAGAGTTCACCCCCACGCACTACATTGACGCTGCAGTATGGTACTTTCTATACTGCACTTTTTGTACTGTATATTTGTACGATATGTCTACCCACAAAAAAGTGATTGGGCCATATCCACCATCCAGCATGGTGTTCTTCAGTGCTTGGTGGATTCATATACGCCATCAAATTTCTTTTAACCACTCAATCGCTGGACTTTTGACTCGACTAAGCTTTTGAGTGCTGCGCGCGCGAATAAAATTCCAACCGCAAAATAGCACGCTATGGTAAATTGGTTTTACTCTTTTTACGTAATTTCAAATCACTTTTTCAATTTCCTCTACACGTGTCGATATTTTAGTTTGATTCGACCAGTAATGATTTAGTCGATTGAAATCGTATATCACTGCCAATAGTTGACTTGTGTCTTGGTGTCGTGGTCCGTGGTTGCCTTCGAGCAAGTTGCCGAGGACGTGAGGCAACCTGCATATAGGTTGCCTCACGATGTTTTTCTTCACCAAAAAGCCAGTGCCATTAAAATTTCTTAAATAAATTCCAAAGATAAATTCCAACTACAAGATACGTTCCAGTAGTATAGTACCCGGCAACATACATAGTACCTATACAGGGTTACTCCTAAAACACCAGCAATCGCGCAGGACTAAATACCTAACACCATAAACAACAACATTTGTCCTATGACTTTTGTCAAAACTAAAAAAAAAAAATTTGTTGTTCCATAGAAAAATATAGTTCACCCGCGACAAAATGTACGGAACAACTGATTTTTTTTTGAGTTTTGACGAAAGTCGTCAAGTCAAAGTCAAAATTTCTTTATTCCGTAGACACAATACAGACACTTGGAATCGTCGTAGAATAAAATTTGCTATTTATGGTGTTAGGTATTTAGTCCTGCGAGGTTGCTGGTGTTTTAGAAGTAACCCTGTATATTCTCCTCGGATATTTGAGTAGGCAATAAGAACTATTTTCAATGACATTTATTTCACACAATGTCATCATACTGTTTATACCGTGTACGATTCCCAAAGCGAATAATACAGAGATTTATTTGCACTGAGAACTCGCTTGTCTGTCTCTAATCGAATAATGACCATAGAACGGGACTGCTCTGTGCTTATTGGATGTGGCGAAATCACACCGAAGTCTATTTGATGTTAATTAGGACTCGGTCTGTTGGAAAATTATTTTGAAACCAAATTATACTCGTATTAAGTATAGAAGAAGTTCAAGAATAGTTCGTGAAGCGGTGGAAATCAAAAAACATAAGAATTTCAACCGGGAGGATGGATTTAAGTTATCGGCGTCGTGGAATCCTGTTGTCAATAAATGCAAATCGCGTAGTGTAGGTAGAAGGTCATTGTTAGATACCGTCAGTGTTGTGTGTCGAAGTGACAATTTTTCAAGTTCAAATTGAATTGGCGGTACCAGCTGTACCACATTCCAGTCTACCTTTGACCACGGTCGATGCAACTCGACCGAAACGTCTGGATGAGGAGGTATTTATTTATCTTGTAATTTTAGTGCGCGATTAGTCCCGTAGTATATAATAATAATATGTTCAAATCACGAAAGTTTAAAAACAACAAGTATAGAAGATATACGGAGTGACTACAAATTCATTGGCAATACCTTTGATGTTTGGCGCAATACTTTTCGTTCTTGTCTCGTCTTCTCGTCCGACATACCTCATTGGCTCAAGTCGAAAGTGTTTGACCAGTGTGTGTTGCCAGTGATGAGTTATGGCACAGATACGTGGTCTCTCATTATGGGCCTTATTAGTGAGCTCCAAGTAGCCCAAAGAGCTCAGATTCACTCTACAAGATCGAATCAGGAATTATCCTTAGAATGGGTATCCTTATATAAATCAAAAAGTGCCCGGCGATTTGGCAAGTTCCAATGGCAGTGGGCATTGCACATAGCATGAAGGACAGATGACCGTTGTCGTCGAAAAGTTCTCGAGTGGAGACCACGTACCGGCAAGCGTTACATTTAGGAATTACTTTGCAGTTAGCGTAGGACGTCTACCCTCAAGGTGGACGGATGGCCTCATAAAGATCGCAGGATCACGCTGGATGCGGGCCACCTCCAACCGATCTTATCGGAGATTTATAGGGAAGGCCTGTGTTCAGCAGATGACGTTCTGTGGCTGAAATGGATCTTAGCTGAAACGATGACGATGCCTGTAGTGAACACTTTCTCCAAAATTGCAAAGAAAAATATATGATCAAAAAAACTTAGTAAGAAGAGAACTATGATAGATTTAAAACACAGTTTATACCAAGGTCCTTTAAAAAATTGATATATTTCATCTGATGAATCAAATTACCGCAAAATCATTTTTTTTTCGCCAAATACATTGATGTATAAATCTATAGTGAAATAGCAATTTAAAATGTTCAGAGCCACAAAAAGATCTATCTAGGGCTGTCAAAACGCTTCGATAAAGGGCTGACGCGTTATTAACGAGTGATGTGACCAGTTTTGGCGGGAACGCGGAAAAATCATGTCGCCTCATTGTATTATTTTGTTAAACTTGTGTTTTTATCAGTGATAATTAGTGAAAAGTGGTGGTATTTCGTTGATTATGAGCTGATTTACGTGCATGAGTGTAGGCAAGTGATATAATGTGACGTATCATGTTGTTCCGTGTTGTTACCAAAACTCCATAGACGACTCTAGTAAAGTCTCCACTGCTTTACTGAGGTATGAATTGGACTATGATTGGACATGACAGCGACTTTATTGGACTATGACGAGACTACGACAGTGACTATTTTGATAAAATATTATCAAAAATTATTAAAACTTAATACTTGACACTGGCAAATGCACAATAATGCGACGCCAAAACTAAGAAGAAGAAGAAGAAGAGTGATGTGACCACGCTTTAACTGTCACATCATTATTTTCACGGAGACACGCGTCTGACGTGTCCAGGATTATGACGGCCGTGTCTCTGTAAAATATTGGTTTTACTGGTTTTATATCTAATAATTTATTAGTTTTTTGTCGTTATTCATTATCCTTCAAACTGGATTGTTTTAGTGGACTTTTCATAAACAGTTTTAGTTAACATTTTATGGAAACTTCGCAACCGTGCTGATTTCAACTTCACTCACCATTGGTACTGGATTTATTTGAATATGATACGAGTCGGTACTGGATTTATTTGAATGGCTGATCAATAATAAGTACTATAATGTATTTTTCATACCACCTGCTCGAAAATGACTCATTATATGTCGTACAATCTCAACGTAATATAAGTCATTATTATCTTAACACAATCTCGAGGGCTATGGCAGGTCAGTAATGTTGTATGAAACTCTTTAGAGAGAGAGTAAAGTGATTTAAATTTGGAATCTGACGTCTAATTCGTATGAAAATTTCTTAATTTATAACATAAGGACATCGTAAAGAGGTTTTATTTTGCATAACCGAATTAAACCTCTTTTCATTGCACGGCAACGGGCATTGTAAGGAGGATTTATGTATTCGATTTTATAGAATATCTTAATTAAAATAATTTACCAGCTCTTTGTTGCCCGTATCAGTTCAATTTTATAGAATAAAACCTCTTTGCAATGCCTGTGTTAGGCCATGATAATCAAGCTGGCCATGGTCTTATGTTTTTCAGATAGTATTTACATTCTGTTTATTATGGGTTTGCATGCTTTTCTATGAAAATTTGTGGGTAAATTCTAATTTGTTTTATTTTATTGTTAACAATGCCGAGTTGCCTAGTGAGTACCTACACTTAGTGAGTTTATGACGTAACGTAAGTATTGTACAAATTCTTGAGGTTTTATTTTCTTGCATGATGTATTAAAAGTAGAGTATGCTCCACTAGAATTAAGTCTGTCTTCGTCTTAGGCGACTTGAACCCCTCGCTTCACTCAGGACTCTAAATAATTCCATCGCTTCGCTCGAGAATTAACTTAAAACACTCTCACTGCGCTCAGGAATTAACTATAGAGTCTCTCGCTACGCTCAAGGTCCAATTGTCGCCCGAGTAAGACACCACTTGGTTCTCTTGGTACATAATCTACTATTAATTACAAACACCCTTAGCGTTAAACATTATCATTTTCTAACCTGAAAAAAAAAGATAAACATGACCTTTCGCTCATCGTTTTTAAAAAGATGCAATTATATGTATTAAAACATTCATCTTTATTTAACGCCGAGTGAGAAGAATCTATAAAGAAAACAAGTTACAAGTACAACTCACCACAAAACAAACAAGTTGTAAATGTCGTAGGTATCATTCTCAAACATTTCTCATAACAAGATAGGCAAAAATGAAGTCAAACCTTGTAAGCCCGCGCCCTTTTCTGTTATTCATCCCTTATTATCACATTGAAGGACCGTAGTGTCCTTTCGTAATTCAATAGCTGAATAACGATGGTGACAATATGAATCTACAAAATCGTACCGTATCTTTTCAAGACTCGGGTTTTCCTTACAATCGAGCTTCCTTATTTATCCACCTTTGGATCTGGAGACTGTCCGACCGCTCTCTATGTAAAGGTTGGAACATACTAGCAAATATATATTATACTACACCTGCTCGGAAAGTACCTTGATACTTTATCAAATTTACGGTAGAAAGTACGTCATTGCATATCGAACAAATATGCGACGAGAAAACGCATCTGAGCGGGAGAGAAAAGTGTATGAAAATCCATTTCTTACGTGGTTTTTCTTTTTTAATTTTGGGTAAGACTATGCGCTGGTAACCTAAATATCAAAGGCCAAAAAGTTTTTACAGTAAGTTTTTATCTCCAAGTTCGCAAAATGACACTGGCCACTAGCTGTGTGTTGGATGGTGTCAAACAATTTAAAAAAAACATGTGAAAATTGCAGACGCCATTGGCGCCATTTTCAATTTGTGTGTTGTTTGAGGATTCAGTTTATTAGTAAAGATTTAGTTTTTTATTTTCCTCGTAGGTGTAGTATAAAGCACTATGTATCACTCGAGAGAAAGTGCGATTCCCGATCTCGGGTGTTTTAAAGCCGACACCCTCGACGGTAATCGGTCACTTTCTCCTCTCGGTGAACAATGTACTATTGTTATTAAAGAACTGTTATCTTTCATCATAGTTATATTTTTTTTAAGATTGGCCTTGATATTGGCTTTTTAATACATTTTATACGCTGTCCATTGATCGATGTCTTAAGATAATTTTGTTCAAAAATCATTACTAGACTACTAAAAAAAACCGGACGAGTGCGAATCAGGCTCGCACATTGAGGGTTCCGTACAAACACGTTGTTAAAATAATTAAAAACCTGTTTTAGCATGTGCTAATAAAGTTCTTTTATATGATACCTTACATGATACGATTTACTCACTTTTGAATTTTGAACCCATATTTTGTGAATTTTGGGGCCCTTTTTTTTGTGCTTAAAATAAAATGTTCAGTTTTCAAATTTATTCCTATAAGTATGTGTAATCTGAGACAATGCTTCTCGCCAAATTTCATAGTTCTACGTCAACGGGAAGTACCCTGTAGGTTTTGATTTTTGTGAGTGCAAAATATGCGGTTTTTTACGACATAAACGGCTCTAACTTTTTTCAACGATAACTGAGAAGATTTTCTTTTACACAACTGCAAGAGTAATATATACTATAGTTAACTTATTTAACAAAAGTCTTCTAAATAAGTGCCCAATTTCTGATTCAATTTACATTATAAAACATTCAGTACCTATGACACGTTGTATAAGTGTAGTACTGCTTTTAACATCCAGGTTGTTAAAGTTAAATTTAACGAGCCAATTGACCCAACCCACCTAATTTTGCGCAGAAATCTTTTACCTATCTCCGAATGTATTGTATTCAATTTTTGATTTATACAAGTTTTTTTTTTTTTTTTTTTTATTTATTTATTCACTATCTATACAAAAAGTAAAATAGCAAAAAAAACATAGCAAAGGACATGTCTACAAAATGTATGAAGGCTGGTATAATAATAATCAAAAATTCAAACTAAAACACTCGTTACATTTCGAGATAGTTCAAATTTTTCTGAGTCTATTATACATCAGTTAAAACCAAAAAGGAGCCCTCCGATATTTTTAAAATTAATTTAAATATATTTGGGTCAATAGGTAGTTTATATCTAGCAACCCTGATTAAGTTATCCATTATTGTTAAATAGAAGCATTTTTACCAATTAGACACAGTTTTGAAGTGTTTTTTTTGTCACATTGTACCTACTAACTGGTCACACTGGTAGGTTATAATTTTTAATTTTAGCAAATTAAGAGATGAATGAGGAAGAATCAGCTACGAATGCAAGCAAAATAACGATAGAAGCACTTTTTTATTGCTAAACTAGAAATAATTCAGAGCTGTATTATTATTTCTCATACATTTTTTTTTTCACATTTAAAAAATGGAGGGATAAAAAAATCAAAATTAAATATTTTTGAAAAGACCATAAATCAAGCTTTCAAATGATGTATATATCATCTTGGTTCGATTTTTCTCTGAATAATATACCACATGTGGACATCACCTTTTATCGGTGTAGTGCTGGCTTAACATCCCAGGTTGTTACAGGATAAATATAACGAGGCAACCCGTGTCACGTGGAGCGCTGTCCACCGTCGGACCCACCTAATTTCGTGCGGAAATCTTCTACCAATCTCTGGATATATTTTTGTCAGATGTGAGCTTGAGATGTTTATTCTGCGGGAGATTATGTTATTGAGAGGATTTGGGAGCTGGGCCTGATTTTGCGTTGGTATTATTTTAGGGAATGATTTGTGTCGGTTTTGGTTTGATTTGGTGTTTTTATCAACAGTTTTTGTGGAACTTGACGGCATTTAGGTCCAATTTGTTTGTTTGTTTTTTAGGGTTCCGTAACTCAAAAGGAAAAAACGGAACCCTTATAGGATCACTTTGTTGTCCGTCTGTCCGTCTGTGTGTATGTCAAGACTCTTTATCTCGGGAACGCGTAAAGATATCGAGTTGAAATTTAAACTACACATATATACGTAAACCTGTGAACTCTTGCAGTAGTGTAAAAGATAAGCTTCGCAGTTACCGTGTAAAAAAGTTAGAGCCGTTTATGTCGTAAAAAACGTATATTTCAACGCTCACAAAAATCAAAACCTTCAGGGTACTTCCCGTAGACATAGAACTATGAAATTTGGCGAAAAGCATTGTCTTAGAGTACACATATAAGAATAAATCTAAAACTGTACGTTTTTATTTAAATCACAAAAAAATAGGGCCTCAAAATTCACAAAATATGGGTTCAAAATTCAAAGTGAGTAAATCGTATCATATAAAATAACTTCATTAGCACATGCTAAAACAGGTTTTTAATTATTTTAACAATATGTTTGTACGGAACCCTCGATGTGCGAGCCTGACTCGCACTTGTCCGGTTTTTTTTATATAGAATAGGGCTAAATTTGGCCACCAACTCGTCTGATAGAAAGCGAGTAATTTGTAAAAAAAAACCGATAGCAAAATGTCCGCTAAAACATGTAAACAATGGCATTTTGTAATATTTTTTTTCATCTACATTGTAAATCATTACTTAAAATTATTTCGTCCATGTAATACTTACATAACTAACAACATCTCTATATTCATATTCATTAATTTAAGATTCCATAATTATAATACAAAATAATTGGAAAGTACAAGTTTTAGAAATCCGTATGTTACACTAAAAAGTACACCATGTTACAATATATGTCGTATAACACGTGAACATTGTAATAAATATTTTGTTTATAAAAACCAAATCTACTGCAATAGCAAGTCATTTAGCTACGTAGTCACTATTAACTAATCTATGCTCTTAGTCTGTACCTACAGACAGACATGGGGACTTGGTAATGCCACACACGTCCTCGGACAGGGAAGCATGCGTTTAATGAAAATAATCCTACCTCTAATGACAGTTCTTACGTGATGGATTTCTCGTTATCAGAGGTATTCTTGTGGGTTCTATAATATTTCCGTTACTCTTTTTCTAATTAAAATGTCCTAAGATAGACCTTTACGTTGTCAAAGTCTATTACTTATTATTTTACTAAGTATCCAAAAGTTGTCTGAAATAAATTGCTCTAAAACTGATTTAATTAGGCAACCGCCTCTCGAACATGTTCTCATATTCAGTTGTATCTTTTTTGTAATTTTACTGATCATATATTTTATACCTAATGTAATTTATACATACGTAAAGTAAATGAACTTTAGACTACTTTTTCTCTTCTGTAAATCTAAATTAAACATTTTTATCGCCATACCTTAATTTCATTGAGATCTTTAATGTTTAAGATACATAGCCCCTGAGAGTGATCATTTCATTACTCAGCGCGTGAGCTACTGATGCACCGGAGTTGGCCATCGTGTTTCTTTTGGTTACTTTGAATTCTCCATGATTGTGTAGACGATTTTAATGTTAAATAATATTTTCAAATAAATTTTCAAGCTCACACAAACAATATTTATGAGATTACATTGTTTATAATATTTAATAATACTGACATCAACCTAAGCATCTACTATAATATGTCGAAAGCCCAATTAGCCTCCAAAAACTTGGTGTTCTCTCTAAGGTGCGACGGTATTTCTCACCTGAGCAACTGCTTAGTCCTTATAAAGCACAAGTCAGGTCTTGCATGGAATACTGCTCTCACCTTTGGGGCTCTGTCAAATATCAACTGGAGGCTCTGGAGTTGATTGAGAGGCGAGCCAGGAGGCTGATTGACAACGACACCTTGACTAAGACGCAGCTGCAAAGTCTTGAGCATCGTCGCAAGGTAGCGTGTTTGTCGGCCTTTTACCGGATACACTTCGGAGAGTGCTCCCAGGAGTTGCACAATCTGGTCCCCCCTGCCCCTTTCTTCTACCGTACGGCTAGACAGACGCGACCAAAGCGCCACCTTTTTATGGTGGACATTCCGCGCGTTAGAACCAAGCTTTTCGAATCCTCATTCCTCATACGAACAGCCAGAATGTGGAACGCTTTGCCTGGGTATGTCTTCGAAAAAAAAAATGTAGCAAATACTCAGGACTGTAAAATGTAGGTCTCTGCTAGATGTTTTTTCGCGAATAAGTTTACGCTTGACCACCAATTTGTAAGCGACGTCCAAAATGTAGCTTTCACCGTAACTATAAAACTTCAGACGCACTGTTAACGAAAAATTCATGGCATAATGCAATGTTCTGTGAGCGATTAGCACATAGCACTTATGAGATCTATAGGGAAAGCCTATGTATACGTCCGTCAGTACGTCGACGAACGTCGACTACGACTACATTCGTACTACGACGTCAGTAGACGTCCTATGGCTGATGGATGGATGGATGACTTATGAATAAGGTTTGTTATGATTTATGCCAATTAATAATCATGTATTTAATTGGATTTACACGTAGACGTGATTTTAAGCAACAGGTTTCGTGCGAAAGAGGTCCGCGCTACATTGATACGACATGTCTCATTTTCCCAGATCTGTGGTCTAAATGATGCCATCTCAGTAATGTGCCTAGTTATTTTCTCTCATTTTAGTCAAAGTAAGCGTATATTCTTGCCGACGTCTCGGGTAAGTATACTTTAAATTGCAGCGAAATTGTCCAAAGTGTTATCATATCTTAGAAGGTTCCATTAGAGACGAAGGCACGTTTGAACAGTAGACGAAGTAACCTTAAACAGTGTAATACTGTCCTAGGTTGAAGGTGACATTATAACGTCACCAAAGGTCTGGACGTAGGTCAACTGCAAGAGACCATAGATATACGTATATAGTGGAAATTTCAACTCGATATCTTTAGCGTTCCCGAGATAAAGAGTCTTGACTTACGAACAGACGGACAGACTTTTACAGACAGTTCGGTTTTTTCCTTTTGACATACGGAACCCTAAAAACAAACAGTAATTTAATTTTTTAAGTAGAATTTAGCTCCTGTGCACAGTGGCGGGTTTACCAGGAGGCTGAGTAGGCTGGAGCCTAGAACGGCTGATTTTAAGGAGTGGCTTAGGTAGGGTTTGTACAAAAAGATCTCCCGTGTGCCCTTTTACTAATTTTGTTACGTTGTCATCACTTTTCTGTCATTGCTAGTACATCTAAAAGTATTTGATACTTGGTAGACACTAATTCGGTTTTCATCAGTAGACTCGCGTCTACCAAGTAGTCGGTACCTTGGCTGCTGATTAAAATCTTATTGTTAGTACACCGTAACGCCACGACGGTTGTCTTTTTGTACAAACTTTGCTAGGAACCATTTATTTTACTATTGACATAAATAAAATATGATTTGTTTACCTAAATATTATAAAATCTACGAACAAAAACTATATTTCATTCGTTTTACTCTTTAGAGTCAAAGCCTACTGGCGGCAAATACCGACCTACATAAATCCACCACTACATGTAGACGTGACAATCAAAAACCAAATAATCCAAAGTTACCATACTCATATTGTACTAGTACACACATACCTACAATGCATTATTACATTGGAACATTTCTTCAGAAATGTCGCGCTTGATTAGACATCGCTTTTCTCGCTTTCTCCGCACTTTCCGCTTTTCAAAGCTACATGAAAATGATTCTTTGCTCATATGTTTGTTATTATATTGAGAAAAGGTTTTGTAATACTGTTGTTATGATTTTATAAGTAGCACTATAATTTTTAAAAGAAATGTGAATAATAAATGGCACAGATACGTATATGCAGCTTTAATGTTCAGTTGATATTTGGACAAAAATCTACTTCTATGTAACATGGAATATACTGAAAATAAATGCCTGCTCATGAATATTTTTAATCTAGTTCCGAAAAGAAAGAGGTTGTTAATTTTGGTTGTATTCGTGGACTAATTCATCGAAGGAATATATAGCGCCTGAATTATTGTATTTGCAAAACTGCAAGATCTATAAGGCGCTATAACATTTTTTATATTAAAAAGGTATAAAAACATGACATACAACACGAGTACCTACGACAATTTTGAGTCACTTTGTATCAATGAGAAATTAAAGAACGACACACAAATTGACGTACCTACTAGACATTTCTGCAGATCAAAATTTTGTATCAAAGGCCAATAAAATCTTCTATTTACTAAGGAACGTCATGTACAAAAGCTTAAGGGTCGATCAAATAATGTTCCGTTTACACTGACAACAAAAGTCGTTCGCACACTACACGCACGCCGAGGCAGAATACCGATGACCCCCCACGGCCGCATGCATTATGTATCGCCCTAAGCTCGCCCAAATGAATGCAACGAAGAAAAAACATCTCGTAGACGAGACAGCAGCATGTTGATAGATTTCATGGAAGTGGCAAGATGTGCGGCAAATATTAAGAGGCAAAGTAAAATAGGGGAAATAAAAATTTCACTAATTCGACGCCTTCGCAGACAGCGTTTCTAGCTTAATTGGACATAAGCATCTGGGCCGGAATCCCAGAGAGATGCGGGTTCAAATCCTACGAACGCGTCAATTTTTGAAATGTTTATCACAAAAAGAAAGTTTCTATACACCTAGTGTGTGAAGCACGATATAAATAAATCATTTCATTGAAATAAAAATGTGTGAAAAAATATAATAACTTTTATTAATAACGAAATATAGTTAGTCTACCCGTGACCACGACCAATGCGACTCGGTCGAAACGTCGGGATGATGAGGTATTTTTTATCTCGTGCGCGATTAGTCCCGTAGTACATAATCTTAATATTTATAAATCACGTGTCACAATGTTTGTCCTCAATGGACTCCTAAACCACTTAACCGATTATAATAAAATTCGCACACCATGTGCAGTTCGATCCAACTTGAGAGATAGGATAGTTCAAATCTCAAATTATAGTCGAAATTTTAATTTATTTAGCCACAGCAACGCGTGGCCGGGCAGCTAGTAATAATAATATGTTCAAATCGCGAAAGTTTAATAACAAAGGTGGTCGTCTCGGTCAGAGCTCAAAATTCAAGTATTATTGGTTTTTTGGCATTTACAGATAAACTACTAATTTTAATTTTACGAAAACTTATTTAGCGGCCACGAATAGGTTGCGATGACGAGTTACATACACTTATAAACCAAACTACTGGTCAACTTATGCACGAAAGTGCATCAACTGATTTACACTTCAGTTTTTAGTTAGTGAACTTTTGTGCATAAACTGACCACTATTTTGGTTTCTACGGGTAAATAATTCATTAACACTACCTATATATAGCCACTAAATGAGTTTTTGTAAAGTTACAGTCAACAGTTTGTCTGTAAATGCCAAAAAACCCAAAAATATTCGAATTTCGCGCGCTGACCTAGTGAATCCACCCTAAGTTTAGTCCAACAATGGACTATTTAAACCAATTACAGAAAAGTGGCACATGCATCTAGTTTTAAAATGCATAATTTTTCAGCTCGTGAGTCAAAAACTGTATTTCTAAAAAGTGTATTGGAACCATCGACTTACCATTTTTTTTTTCTGTTTTTAATTGCTATTAATCGTTTATAAGAGGTAATCTAGTAAATTTTATTTTCTCTACTAAGTGTTTGAGAAAATGTTTTATTTTCAGGATTATCAACAGTAAGTAATACCAGGTTTTTATATCATTGATTTAGATGTAAGCATTTTCATACACACCCCGTCGTCTAAACCTTTAAATTAATCCTTCACAAGTTACGGTTGCCTGGAAGAAATTGCTTTTTAGCGATAAGGCCGCCGATTGTAACACTTACTATAAGGTCCTAGTCTAAGTTTTCCTAGTTTATTTAATTTTTGGTGTGGCAATAAAGAATTTATCTATCTAAGATATAACGAAAGACAAATACGTACATGCCAAATATATGCCTTTTATTACCAAATAATCTAACAATACCGCTGAGCACAACACCCGTTAAATAACTAAATAACATTTTAAAAATATAGGTACAGTTACAACATAAAGTTTGCATACAAAAATAACCCCTAGATGAGTCACATCCAGTTAACTAACTCCTGACAATCGTCCCCAGCTTCAGCCTGCGACGTGTATCCGAGACTAAACTACGGAAATAAAAATCCTATAAATATTGAATGACCATATTTTTCTCACTTTGTCGCGAGTGCGCGCAGTGCCGACGCCATTGTTGCCTTCTATGGAAGATGGAGTGTATTCACACCGTGGGGCACCAATATTTGCGATCTAAGTGTACACCGGGGATTACACTGGTCATCGTTTATTGGCATCCTTACACCTACAAAATGTTTATTAATCTCCTATTGTATGCGACTTGAATATCCGTCACTGAACGATTGGTAGGTACATATCATAAGAGCTAGATGTTATTCGTTTTTGGATAAAACATTATCTTAATGTAATCGCTTTATCGACTGGCACAGATTTATAGCACAGCACGCCATATTTTCGCCGCAAAACAGAGAATAATAAGACGTGTTATCCGCGCGGTGTCTGTGGCGTCACTGATGGGTTAGCGTGTAGCAGTTACATGCTATTTTTTTGGGCGCTTTTGGTGCGTTACTATATATCTAGACAATTAAATAATCAGTGTTTTTTATTCTATTTGATGTCTGTTGTCGTTGACAGTAGTTAGTTTATTTATTTTTATTATTTTATTTTATTATTATTTATTTTTTAAGATTGGATATTAATAGAATTGATAAATTGGTTCGAATGTAGTATGTAATTGTAGATAATTATTTCAAACATTGTTATTTGACGATTCCAAGTGCAATTGTTATGTCTACGGAATAAAGGAACTTGACCACTTGCCATGTTTTTCGGTTTTGAGGACAGTGTCCTTAGCTAATATTTCTCTTCGAAAATTCTCATGTACTTATGCCTCTTAGATTGTCGACTTTTGAAGTGAAGTGAAAATACCTAGTTAGGAATTTTCTTGCGACATCAAATCAGAAATGAAAAGATCCATGTACTTACTTAAGGATCAAAGTTGCCATCATAGCGCAGCGGATCGGTAAGTTGAAATGGCAGTGTGCAGGGCAAACAGCACGAAAGACTGATGAAAGAATGGCCGACGGAGTCAAAAAGTTGCGCAGCGTATAACGTTGACCCGAAAGGTAGACTGACGATCTCATTATGATCACAGGATCGCGTTGGATGCAAAACTCTTCGAATCCGTCTTATTAGAAATTTTTAAGGGAACCCCATGTCCAACAGTGAACGTCCTGTGGCTGACACAAAAGAATAAAAATTCTCGTGAATGCCTTGCCGGTTATTGATCGCATAATATAGGTAGATAGATACATGTATGCAAGAAAACGTACCCACAGACTGATTGAGAACCTCTTTATTTTTTTAATTAGCTCAAAAACAAAATACGAGTATGACACGATATCAATATGTACTTACGACATCAATATTTACTACATCGATCTGTTATTATTTTATACTACGGGACTAATCGCGCACTAAAATTACGAGATAAATAAATACCTCCTCATCCCGACGTTTCGGTCGAGTTGCATCGACCGTGGTCACGGGTAGACTCAAGATTAGTACCGTAGTATAAAATAATAATGTGTTCAAATCGCGAAAGTTTAAAACAACATACATCGATCTGTATCTACAACATAGATATCGTTCTGAAAAATAAGCGTATAGGTTATGCGAGTCGCGTAAAGCCCCTTCAAAAAGTTCCATCTATGCACTGCACATATTGAGGCTTTGAATCCGATTTTAGGGTTCAAGGGGGACTGCGTTTGCTTTTATATGCGACAACTCCCTATATCGCACCTACAAAACACCCTCAGTATAACAACTGCCAACTAAAATATACTGTAAAAAAGTTATTTTCTTACAACTGTTCGTATTAGTTGCTATGACTTGGGTAAGACTAAATATTATTATTATATACTAAGGGACTAATCGCGCACTTAAATTACGAGAGACTGTGGTGACGGGAAGACGGGAATGTGACATTCCAGTCTACCCGTGACCACGGTCGATGCAACTCGACCGAAACGTCGGGATGAGGAGGTATTTATTTATCTCGGTAACTTTAGTGCGCGATTAGTACATAATAATAATGTGTACAAATCGCGAAAATTTAAAAACAAGACAAAATATTGTCAAAATTATTAGTTTAAAGACAAATGGTTTTAAGTACACAGTGCTACCTACTTGTGCCTATCATACTGCAAATAAAATCAAAGTGCGGCAAGCATACGGATTCGGCATCATCAAGCCGGTACTATCTATTAAAATAAATTAATTTACTGAGCTTCACAATTTTATTACTTCAATTAAAATAAATAGATTTGAAAACTATTGTGTTTGACAGGTCACGGTATCTCTGATGATGACGAAAGAAATTAATGAAAAGTTAAAGAAACATGTATAAAAGTTAATATGAATTCGTCAAGTTTTTTAAGCCTTACATTTTTTTTAAATATGTTCAGTATCTGTCGGTATCCAATGAGTTCCGAAGTTGGCTACTTACCAGTCGGTAACCTTTTGTATCCAGATGAAGTTTCATATCCATGATTAGATAATGTTTTTTTTTTTATATCCTCTCTGATTTTATTTAGGTCATATGCGATCTAGAGTATAGCACACTTATCACGAAGATGCCTATGTACCTATTTGAGATTTGACAACACTTGGGTACGCTTACTGGAAATATAGACTCAGGTTAAACGTTGCGCGATCTGGCTGTTTGCGTAAAAAGAGTGGAATCAAAACGAGAACGCTTACTCTATCAAGCGTTAAAAAAACTTGATAAACTCATACCTATTTGGAGTACAGAAAATGAAACAAGTGACGTTCCATACTGCTGACGACGAGTACCATTTTATAGCCGATCATTTTTGGAGGATCAGAGGAAATTGCTTACCACATGCATCGGCGCCACAAACACCGGTATTTCACGATACGCCGTAATCTTGCAGCTGTCAAACGTAATAGTAACGGATATTTTGTTTTGTTCTCGAGGTTTACGTGGAGAGCATGCAGAATAGGCTCGCTTGGAGAATACGATTTGTCTCTTTGTGGTGGCATCATGGAATATTTAGATCCTCGGTTCAATATCTGGAGGCATGATTATTTGTCTCTTCTCTGACTCTTGTACTGGTTGATGCTTTGGTTTATATTTAAATTCTCGGTTCGATGTCTAGAGGGACGTCCTAGGAAGATACAAAGCATTGCTTTGTAAAGGGCAAGGATTTTGTGAGGTAGTCTCATAGAAAATGTTGTTCATAATGATGATCATATACATAAACCTCTAAAAACCCCTGAATTTTGTTGCACACCTTGCTATATAGATCTAGGCACAGCCCAGGAAAATGTAATAAAAGATGTGGTAATAGAATAAGACCTCATAACACAAAATAAAGAAGTGCATTAGTATTAGAATTGTTCGTACATTCAAATCAACAGATCAAAATCTAAGCCCACGTGAGATTTTATATATAAAACGTAAGTTTAAATCACATGCAATCCAGTGACTAGCAAGCAGCTTAAGACATCAAATTTTGAATTTTTAATGAAGATATATAAAGCCGTGGTGGTCTAGAGGTAGTGACACCCGCCTTACAATCGTGAGGTCGTGGGTCCAAATCCCCGGTCCCGTACCAATGAGTTCTTTGGAATTTATGTACGGAATTTCACACCACTGGCTTTTCGGTGAAGGAAAACATCGTGAGGCAACCTGCATACGGCCGTAGAAGAAATTCGATGGCGTATGTGAATCCACCAACCCGCACTGGGCCAGCGTGGTGGATATGGCCCAAACACCCTTCGTGGGTAGGCCTACGTCCTGCAGTGGACTATTAAAAAAGGCTGGTACAGTACAATGAAGATATTAGGTATATTAGTGCAACAACTGTTATTTGTACGTTTTTCATTTGAAAGCTCAATACAGCCAATATTACTATTGTTTAATAATTATTGATAAGTTTATTGTGTTGAAGTTTATTAATTTATAAATGAGTTTATTTGTTCCAAAAAGGGTAAATTAAGAGTAAACTGTGTTTTTTTGACTTAAAATCGTCAACGTTATACCTATTTTTATTCATTCCATCTTCTTTTGATTTTTTATTTACTTTATATTTCTTCATCGCCAGAATTGTTTTCTTGCTATGTAATAGAATTTAAGTAAGATCTAAATATAGAGCTAGCTCACTAGCTCCCATTCAATACATAATATTTACAGATATTATCAGAAGAAAATAAACAAGCCCCCGGTGGTCGTATGATAAACTTGTCTCGCGTATTACAAAGTAAATTGGAACTCAGATTGTAAGACGTGGTGACCATGGTACGGACATTATTGGGACAAATAAGATTATTAATGATGATAAATCTTAAATGCAGTGAAATATTATTTGTCTTAAGCATCACTTTACTTATTTTGTAACTTTTCTAGTGCGAAAAAGAAATTATTAATTTACGAAACTGGCTTTTTACTATCAAGTGAGTATGTTTTTATTTTACTTTTCACTCCAAATACTTTGCAATTATTTAAATACTAGCTTTTGCCCGCAACTTCGCCCGCATAAAATTTTACTTTTTGTGCTGCTCCACAGGAACTTTTAATTTTTTCGGGATGAAAAGTAGTCTATGACACTCTTCAATCTCCTTAATATATCTATGAAAAAATCGAGTTGATCGTTTCATCTGTTGCTGTGTGAAGGATCGTAACAAAAAATCAGCCAAGTGCGAATTTGACTTGCGCACTGAGGGTTCCGTAGCGTATTGGAGCCCCTTTTGCCCTTTTTAGATCGCTTTTAATAACAGCACGAGGAATGCCTCTTGCCGTTACTAAAAGCTCCTGAAAAATCACCTTTGTTGTATCCCATTCAATTTTATTCAGTTTTTAGTATACTTATTGTTATAGCGGCAACAAAAATACATAATCTGTGAAAATTTCAGCTGTTTAGCTATCACGGTTCATGAGATACAGCCTGGTGACAGACGGACATACGGACGTCGGATTCTTAGTAATAGGGTTCCGTTTTTACCCTTTGGGTACGGAACCCTAAAAGCCGGCAAACATGTTTTCAGGCTTATAACATTAGTAAGGATATATACTACAATCTTCTTTCAATTAACCTAATTATTTATTAAGAAATTAAAATTGTAAATGGAAATAAATAATTTAAAAAATTGTTTAATTTTTGCGAAACATGTCCATGTACAACTCTCACACAATCCATGGCCACCCCACCCTTGGTGGTAGTCCAGTAAACATTACGACTTAATCTCGAGTAAATTGCCAGTTATCTGCCTGTAGCGGCCGCTTGCATAATTGCAACTCCTTAGCCAGCGACCGGCCGCTTTGTGCTCTTAATTACGCTTCCTGTGTGAATGGATAATAAGTTTTTTGAATTATGGTCATAAGTAGCGCGAGGCTGATGTATGGTGATGAGTTTGAAGCTTTGAGCAAATATCTATAGAGTTATATCTAGAGAGCCACAGTCCCTAAGTGAAAGTAGTAAAAAAATGTCTGAGCGCCATCAAACATACCGACTTATATATCCTACTATATCCTACTATCCTACTATAATATTATAAACGTGAAAGTTTGTGAGGATGGTTGGATGGATGGATGGATGGATGTATGGATGTTTGTTACTCTTTCACGCAAAAACTACTGAACGGATTGAAATGAAACTTTGCAATAATATAGCTTATATACCAGAATAACACATAGGCTTTAGATTATAATGATATATTGCGTATGCGGGCGAAGCCGCGGGTAAAAACAAGTTTACATATAATTCACAATGACCCGTTTTCTCGAATTTCGGCGTTATGCCACCTAATTAGTGCTTGTAACCGACTACCGAGCACTCGGGCATCGTGCGGCGTTGTAGTCGGCTTGCAAACTGATTACGACTAACTAAAAAGCCTGCCCACTACGTAGCTTGAGCAGGGTTTTGGCTCGGACACTTTTGCACGATTGTAACTCTACAGATATTTCCTCGAAGGTTTGAAAGGAAATAGAAGATATTATCTGCCTTGAAACGTATCAGACGCAGAGATTCACTATTGGATATTGGCCTTCCTAATAGATTTTTCTTAGGACCCGTTTTACGCAGCTTGCATCCAGTAGAATCTACGCTTCTAATCAGATTGTCAATCGACCTTATAGGTGGACGCATCATGCAGCGTACGCTAGTGTGTGATTTCTAGAAGAAAAGGACATGTCCACAAAATGTATGGAGGCTGGTATATTAATAATCAAAAATTCTAATCACAACACTCGTTACATTTCGAGAACGTTCATATTCTTCTGAGTCTTTTACATCTGTTAAAACCAAAAAAGAGCCCTCCGTATTTTTTAAAATTAATTTTGATTCTATTAGGATAAATAAATATTTGGCTCAATAGGTAGTTTATCTCTAGCAACACTGATTAGGTAACCTCCAAATTGTTGAATAGAAGCATTTTTACCAATTAGACACAGTTGTTTTTAAGTGTTTATTTGTCACATTGTACCTACTAACTGGTCGGTTATAATTTTTAATTTTAGCAAATTAAGAGATGATTGTGGAAGAATCAGCTACGAATGCAAGTAAAATAACGATAGAAGCACTTTATTATTGCTAAACTAGAAAAAATATATAACTGTATTATAGTTTTTCATACAATTTATTTTTCACATTTAAAAATTAAATATTTTTGAGAAGCCCATAAATCAAGCTTTAAAATTATGTATATATCATTTTGGTTCGATTTTTCTCTGAATAATATACCAAATTTGGACGTCACCTTTTACGGCCCTATATTGGCCATTAGTTTTGCATGTTGTGTACGCTGCCCAGCTGTGTTTGAACTTTCTTGTTACGCTGAACTGTTTTTAAGGATCCTAGCCTGATTAGCTAATTCGGTCACGCAGAGAAATAACATCAACAATAATTACACCACTGCCTCGTTGGCTCAGTGGTGAGGGATCCTGACTCCTGGGTCAAAAAGGCGTGGGTTCGATTCCCACCCAGGGCAACCATTTATGTGATAAACGTAGGTGCTTGAACCATTTATGTGATGAACATAGTTGCTCGAACCATTTATGTGATGAACATAGGTGCTCGAACCATTTATGTGATGAACAACGTTTGCTCTGTGTCTGGGTATTATTCATGTAAGATCTGCGTAAGTATTAATTAATTACTTATTATTACTATTATTTTTAATTTATTAATATGTTTAAGAAATACATCAGTCTTACAGCTTTGCTTAGTTTGGGGTTAGAGACTGTTTTAAGATGTCCCCTTATCAACTAGCTGACCCGGCGAACTTCGTTTCACGCGATATCTTTACTAATGATAACCTATGTGTTATTTTAATGTATAAGCATTATTATTATAAAGTTTCACCTCAATTTATTCAGTAGTTTTTGCGTGAAAGAGTAACAAACATCCACACATACTCACAAACTTTCGCGTTTTTAATATTAGTAAGATAGTCATCACAAAGATTTTAAGCTTTTCTTTTTACATTTCTTTAAAAAAGAAATGTTTAAATTAATTAAAACGAAAGACCAAAACTTTCTACTATATTAAAATGTAGTCCCAAATAAGATCCAAACGAGTCATGAACCAAAATAAAACGAATTCCCCACGTGTCGCCCGTCCGTATTCACTAAAGTTTGCTAAAAGTCGTGCCTTCCGAATTCCGATATTATTCTTAGTATACTTAGTTGTGAAAAGAGCTTGCAAATCCTTGTACCATTCGGGAGCGTTAGCAAAATAGTCGAACAGAGTGTGTGATAGGTGGGCCAAACTCCCGCAATCGGGCAGGTATTTTGTAGAATATGCGATAATAGTATCGAATGAATTGTTTTTGTTGCGATATCCGTTGTTATATATTCTGCGATCGTAATTGAAATTTCCATTATGGAATTGTGTAAAGTATTTTGGTAAAAGCAATTTTTTTTAATATGTAAGTGTGTAACTTTACTACATTCTTTCTGATATTAAGATGACGCATTGATAAACTATTGTTTCGAAAATTCTCCCTTCACTCGGACAAATTTTACGCGGTCGCGCTCGACGGGATCGCGCCAGAGCGGCGGGCGGCAGTGAGTTTTTAATTATTTACTCATAATGTACACATTAAAAAAACAACTTCTCGGTCTATTTAATAGAATAGCGGTCTGGCTATTTTATTCGTAAAAAATAATGGGGTGTTGTCGCTGATAATTCTGAGCATTCGAATTATTAAACTATTTTTTGGTGAGAAATTTGTAATTTTTTTTAAATAAAATCGGTTACTTTTCAAAATCTTGTCCGGTTCACTAAATTTTTCAAGATTTTTCCTTGCCTTGATATTTTTTAATTTTGAATCAATATCATTAGTCCTCTCACATTGCGCATTCAAAAGTACTCGTTTTCGTGTCTCTCGGCCCGATGCCTCGTCTTAATACGTACTGCAATAACGCATGAATGTCATTGCTAATGTTTTATTGTTTTTTTTATGAGTAGAGTATGTGCAAAAAGACACAGTCGTGGCGTTACGGTGAACAAACAATAAGATTTTAATCAGATTAATTAAGATTTTTTGTAACTCTACCTATTTTTCCAAGACACCATTGGTAAACTTATCATCTCTTCATAAAAACTTTCTTTTTGTGATAAACATTTCAAAAATTGACGCGTTCGCAGGATTTGAACCTGCATCCTCTGGGACACCGGCCCAGATGCTTTGTCCAATTAAGCAATGCGTCATTTCTCGTTAATGGTAAGAAGTTCTAATAATTTCACATTAAGTGACTGACTGGTTTAAAGCAGTTCTCACAAATGGCGCTTCCAACAATGCAGTAGTTGGTAAAAATGATAAACACTCACTAATTTGGCGGGTTTGCAGGGCGCGATTTAGCTTAATTGGACAAAGCATCTGGGCCGGTGTCCCAGAGGATGCAGGTTCAAATCCTGCGAACGCGTCAATTTTTGAAATGTTTATCACAAAAAGAAAGTTTCTATACACCTAGTGTGTGAAGCACGATAAAAAATAATTTCATCTCTTCATAATATGATTATCATTGTCAGAAGTTCCAAACATGATTTGCATTCAGCCCACAGTAGAAGTTCTTTCAAAGGCACCCAGCAAACTACGATAAACTTGCAACTTTTACCAAAACTAATCCAATCTTCAATTTTTTGGTGATTGAACCCAATACTTTAAACTGGACGTGAGCCAGTCTGAAATATTAAGTTTTCAATTTGAAATACCGTTCTCAATTTAAATTTCAGTCGATATTTTACAAGTTGCGATAGCGATGGGCCTGGGAATAGCCCCCGAGACCTCGGAGGAGTCTACTTTCATACCGTTCGCTATTTACTGCCTTCGTCTACCGAACAGTGTTGCCAACCCCAGGTAACTAAAATACAGTAGCTCATCAATAAAAAGCAGTAATCAGTAAATTTTTTATTATTATTATTTTTTATTTTGAATAGGTACGCGTTTGACTACACACTGCCTGATGTTAAGCAGATGTGCGGTCTAGGGTATTGCACGCTTACCTAGAAGATACCTATTTACTCGGGATTTGAAGACACCCACGTTGTACTTTAACGGAAAGACAGACCCAGGCAAAGCGTTCCACACTCCGGCTGTTCGTATGAAGAATGAGGATTCGAAACGCGTGGTTCTAACGCGCGGAATGTCCACCATAAAAGGGTGGCGCTTTGGTCGCGTCTAAAATAAAGTAAAATCAGGCAGATCTCTAACTTTTCTCCTATAATTAAAACAATATTCTACTTTTATTACTTACTGAGACTCACAAGCAAAAATAATTATCTACTTTTCTTAGTTCCTAGGACTCACAAACACGGTAAAATTAGCTACAACCAAGGATTACGACCTATTAAAAAACAAACATCAAAGTAAAATTATTTTTCACTCTCATACTCGTTATTTGGCAACCGTATCACAAGCTTAGTTTGGGGTCAGAGACCGTGTGTAAGATGTCCCGATGTCCCCTAATACTTATTTATTACTAGTTTTTACCCGCGGCTTCGCTCGCATGATATTTTGATTTTTGACGCAATTTCATTATAATTTATAGCCTATGACTGTGTTATTCTGATATATAAGCTATATTATTGCAAAGTTTCATATCAATCCGTTCAGTAGTTTTTGCGTGAAAGAGTAACAAACATCCATCCATCCATCCTCACAAACTTTCGCGTCTATAACATTAGTAGGATTTACTTATTTATTTCAGTAATTTCAGACTTTTTCTTATATTTTTAAACCTTCACGAATTGAACACATTATTACTATATACTACGGGACTAGTCTGACAACGGGACCAAATGGCGCTGAGCGCTAATTGAAAAACAGTAAAAATTAAGAGAAACAAAAATCAGGGTCATCAATGTGAAAACAGTAAATCTACTGTTAAAACAGTAGAGTTGGTAACACAGCTACTGAATCAATATTGCATGTCTCGAATGCATTGCTCCTCGGAACTCTAAAAAAGTTTGGCTAAAATTGAAATTCTGTTGGGATTTTCGACTATCGGATGGATGATGATGGAGAGGCTTTGGAAACGCAACTTTTTGGTATTATTTGAAAATAATATTTTAGCTTTAAAATTGCAGAAGGAACAAGATTTTCGCTTCTGTATTTATAGTCTTCTATATATCGGCGTCGTTTCAGCCATAGGTACCACAGCTAGACATAGGCCTCCTCTAAAGATTTCCTATAAGATCGGTTGGCAGCACGATCCTGCGGTCTCAATGAGGTCATCTCTGTCCACCTATTGGGTGGACGATGGACCTCCTACGCTACGTTTGCCGTTACGTGGTCGCCATTCGCGATCTTGTTGTCTTCTATTAGGGAATTTTTATCAAATCTTCTTGACATCAATTTTGAGATTATCACTATGCTATATCCACGTAGTAGAATCTCCACCGATATGATGAAGAAATTCTAATGACCCAAGATGTACCTACGCAAGCATTGGACTATCTTTTTGAAAATCTACAAAGAAAAATAAGTTCACTAATAGACATTCTATATGACTGAGTTGATGACGATCATAATGAGTATGTAGGTATCAATAGTTTTATTCATAATTATGTATAGGCCGGGTGGCTAGCCCTGGCGTAGAGTTTTTAAGCCGCCTGAAGGTACTCGTATTTGACTATATGGTTAAAATAACCGGGACTAACAATTTAATGCACCATACGAAGCCACGGTAGCGCTCAGTTATAAATGCCACCTTCGGTCACCCATCTGAAGAGTGACCGTTGCGTTGCTTAATTTCAATGATCGCTTATGGGCACCTAGTCAAACTACGCTATGAGCGCTACAAATTCTGGTATATGATATTAATTATCTCAAAAAATTACTTAAAATTCATTTATGAAAGAAAATTCATATAAAGATATAATTATACAGGGTTATTTCTAATCAATTAGCATCCTTTTAGGGGCTTATTCTGTGCACCAAAACTAACAACTTTTGTTCTACGACTTTTGTCAAAACGCAAAAAAAATATTTGTTGTTCCATAGAAAAATATAGTTCACCCGCGTCAAAATGTATGGAACAGCTGATTTTTGTTTTGAGTTTTGACGAAATTCGTAGAACAAAAGTTGTTAGTTTTGATGTACAGAATAAGCCCCTAAGATAATGCTAATTGATTAGAAATAACCCTGTATATTCATATACCTAGTGAAATATCAATATCTACAACAGTTCGATACGTTGGGTATTATTAGATACGACGCTCAGCACGCTTTCGACAAGACATATAAACCTCAAAATGTCTCGTTCATCATAACTTTAGCATCTTTTTGTCCCGACAAGACAAAAGCAGCGAAGATAGCGTGCTTTCAAATATCACATTTTGACACGTTAGTGTAGGGCAGCAGACAGTAAGGGTGCGCCTTTAATTTCATTCTCATGTGAAATAATAAGCTGGTGTTGACAGCCCTTGTGTAATATTTCAATATGTTCTTATTGATAAGTGTTATATTACTGCATGCCGTAGCGGTCTAGTGGGAGAAATCTCGCCTTACAAGCTTGAAATTTGGTTTCCTACCAATGAATTCTTTGGAATTTATCTACGGATTTACGCACCAATGGTTTTCGGTTAAAGAAAGGTATCTTGAAAATGCCTGCATACACCCGTAGAAGAAATGAACAGCGAATGTGAATCTACCAACTAGGACTGGGCCAGCGCGGTGGATACTGCCCAATCGCCCGTCGTGGGTGGGCATCTGGGTGATCTAAGATATGCTCAGCAGAAGACTAGCTGTTGGTAGGGCCGGTACAATACAATTTTTCAGTGATAAATAGATACCTAATGGTAATACTTATTTTGCACCCAAAAAGCATAACCGACTTCGAATAGTTCGCTCAAATCTATGTAAGTATGCCATTTTTAAATTTGTTGGTTGATATTTGTCAACTAACCAAGCAATTACGATAAAATTTATATGGTACCAAGTTTAAAATAATTATTTAGTCTGGACTCTGGTGGACGCGACGCGTGACCAAAATGTTGGTGTTTATTTGGCTCAACGTATAAGCATTGCCATTCAGCGTGGCAATGCTGCCAGCATGCTGGGCACGCTGCCAACTGGCAGTGGGCTTGAGCATTTGGATTATCTTTAGACCTTCAAGGGTCTGTGGATGATCCAATTGCTTTCTATGTTGTAGTAGTGTAGGTAGTTTGAGCATATAAAGTAGTATTGTATCATATTGTAGTTAATAAAGGCACTTTTGTCGGTTAAAAATATATTTATATTACAAAATAAATATCTAAATCTTTCTCTCTCTAAATCTTTTCTCTAAATCTAAATCTGCTTTGTAAAAAGCTATGGGTGTTGTCATACATAAAAACAAATATAGGCGTCGATTTGAGTACCAACCATCTCCGTTTCGTTGGTTGCAAATAGAAAAGTTTTACAAACCTAATCCTTTATCTTTCTACTTTAAAAAAAACACTCTATTCCGACGCAGAAACAGCAAGACAAACACCAAACTATCGCATCCCCGAAAACCGTCCAATATTCGTTTTCTACAAAACAACCTTTCACAAAAAGACCGCCAAAGTAACCGTATGCGGCGAAAACAAACTGTTTTATACGACACGCGGGGGCTAATTGAAACGAAACACCGATCCGTCGGTGCCGCTCGAAAGATCCACCCACGGGATCCGATCTGAAACCCAATTTTGAAATTTTGCAATTATTTCTAACGCTCTATATGCCCTGAGCATTCATGCTCGCCATCGAAGGCTTCTTGCGGCGGCGTCGTGTGTCGAGTCGTTCTCTTCCCTTAAATATGATCGAGGAGAGCGATGGCTGGCACATGCGTCACACTCGGATCGCCGGTTTGCTTAGACTTAGACTAAAATTTAAACTAACCCCTCTCTATTGTACAGTCGCATTCTTTTAAATGTAACTTACTTAACAAAGGGCACAGACTCTGGAGTCTGTGGGTCATTATTCTTATCTTATCTTATCTTATTAATATATATAAATCTCGTGTCATAATGTTTGTCCTCAATGGACTCCTAAACCACTTAACCGATTATAATAAAATTCGCACACCATGTGCAGTTCGATCCAACTTGAGAGATAGGATAGTTTAAATCTCAAATAATATAGTCGCAATTTTAATTTATTTAGCCACAGCAACGCGTGGCCGGGTCAGCTAGTTTAAATATAAAAAATCTAACGTTCACGGAAAAACGTATCATACGCTGTCTCTCTAGCACAAGAACAAACTTTCAACGCCTGCTCTCGCGCCCACTCAGTCCCGTGACCATTTTCGCATACGTTCTAATCTTTGAGCAAGTATCTAGTTATGATCAATCGTAGAGCTTCTGGGGTCTTATTGTGTAAGCTTTCTGACGTTCGGCTTCGCTTTTTCTCCTGGACTCACGCCACGAGAGGGAGTGGAAGGAATAGCAAAGGCCAAAGTCAGAGCGCATACACAATAAAGCCCCTGATCTCCCAATAAATAAATCGCGGATCATTGCAGCGGTTATGATCATGATCCAGGCTTCATGATGGTCAAAGAGCATTGCATGATTATAATGGGTGTAAGAAAAATACTCCCGAAAAAGAAAGAAGATCAATGTTCTCATCGTTATGAATAACTTCTGCTAAAGGATCAAATCCGAAATTGTAAAAATCAGCTGCTCAACTTCGAATTTGTATGGAAGTGTTGATTTCTTAAGGCGAAGGGATACAAAATTTGGGACGGTCAGTCTTCAAATAGATAGCTGTGACAATTTAGATTGGGAGCCGCCTGCGTCTAGCGTGTTACTGAGGTCGTAATTAGGTCATTTATCCCTCTTATCGGTGGACGTTCTACGATGTGCTTTCCACAACGTGATTCCGTAAACTTCAATTAATTTTTGCTCTCTTGCACTCAGGAACTATCGTTTTAGACCTCAGAAGTGGCATAGATCGGGCGTTGTAAGTGAAGGCTTGTAGCAAACTAAAAGTATTTTCGGTTTCCGAGTCTAGACTGAACTGTAAAAGTTTGAAAAGTAAATTAGATTTCGTCTGAGAATGTAACAGAAACCATCGCTGGCCTCAGCACTTATCGAGATGCACTTCGGGCGTGCTTCGTCTTGAACACGATATTTTCTATTTTTACTTAGTCCAATATCACTTCACGAAGGCTACTTGTAGTGTAGTGTACCAAAGTTGTTTTTACTTGCCGACACCGATTAAATGTTTAATCGGTGTATTTCTACTTGATTTTGGAATAGTAACAATACTTCATAAGTAGTTATTATTTTATTTTTCCCAAAAATGGTACCACCGACTCCACACAATTCGAATAGTTTGCACAAATCGGCACATGTACATTGTTGATATATCAAAAACGGCTCAGCTGATTTTGATAAAATTGAATTCAAATCGGTTCACAATTGATGAAAATAGTGATGAACATCCACAAAAAATACGATAATACCTCTTCCATTTGGAATGGTTTATTATTTGTAAATAAAGAAAGATGAAAATAAAAAAGAAAAATAAAAGACTACAAGGTTTCAAACACAGGTAATCTGTGCCGCCCTGTATATTTTTATCTTATAATTATTATGTAGATGGTATCTACGTTACTGGACTTCAGTTGGATTCTTAGTCGGGTAGATGATTGAAAAGTTCCAATAAGCCCGATTATAGAGGCGCCAGCGTAAATTTAATAGCAGCTTAAAAAGCGTTCTCTCTATAGAATGCCTAAAAAAAAGAAACAAAAGCTATTTAGCTATTATAATTACGGTGGCACCTCTGCAATCGAGCTTAATATTTTTCTGAATGTCCCTATAAATGCTAGTTCGTTTTGTATTAGTTTTCATTTCAAAATACAGTTTGAAAAACAAAAAAGACTGTTTAATGGTGCAATTTGTACTGCTAAATACTATCTTAAGCGTGCTTAAACCTTTTGTGGTAAGACGGTTAGCTTTTAAACCGATCGTTCTAACTCTTAACATGCGAAGAAAAATATACAGCAGCTAAAAACCGATTAAAATGTAAATATTCCTCCAACTTTTAAAATTCTCATAGGAGCAAACAGTCAAAAATAAAAGGCAAAAGTTCGTAGAAATGCATCAATGAAACGTTTATCGGATTCCGATATAAAACCGATAAAAGTCGAAACGCGGTATTCATATAAGTGTCATATTAGATGCACTTCACATTCCGGACCGATCCAGCTGCCGTGTTCAAAATTGAAGTAGATTCTTTCAGTATTTGGTGGCAAGAATTTTAAATAAATTGTTTGATCATTGTTTTTTTTGCAAACAATAGATAATCATTTTGTAAGTACTTGAAATCCAATTTAACGCTCCAGCAATTCTACTAATATTATAAACGCGAGAGTTTGTGTGTATGGATGTTTGTTCCTCTTTAACGCAAAAACTACTGAACAGATTGAGATGAAACTTTGAACTAAAAAAAATAGGTATTAATGCTTTTACAACATAATAACACATAGGCTATAATTTATAAAGATAATAATATATCGTGAAGCGAAGCTCGCCGGGTCGGCTAGTGAGCTATACAGGGTTATTTCTATTCTATTAGCATCCTTTTAGGGGCTTATTCTGTACATCAAAACTAACAACTTTTGGTCAGCGACTTTTGTCAAAACTAAAAAAAAAAATCAGCTGTTCCATACATTTGGTCGCGAGATAACGATATTTTTCTAAGGAACACCAATAGGGATGTTTACTGGGTATGAAAATCATTATTATAATTAGTCCGTCAGTTAGATTATTGAAAAATATTGGACACGTATTTTTTCTTTTGTCAATCAAACAATTAGTGACTAAGATAAACCTTGTCAAAGTTTGAGAGTGGGGGCTCGTGACGGCACTAGCCGGTACATTTCATAGCAGTTAGTGACGTCACGCGGAACTTTAACAGGCTATATCTTCATCAATTTGTGTTAAATTGACTAAAGAAAAAATACGTGTCTAATATTTTTTGACAATCTATTTGACGGACTAATTATATTTTTTTTAGTAAACATCCCTATTGTATTGATAAACAATAAATGATTAGAAATAACCCTGTACTTGATCAACTCTGTTCGCTGATATTTGTCTGTGTTTCATCCATTAATTTCACAGAGCTATTACAACAAGAGGGATAATGTTGTCGATCGAGAATATCTGAAGGAGATGCATTGATGCAATATAGCATGATTAGAAAGAGACATGAAAAGTGGCTGTTGCCGTGTTTTATAGTGTCAAATTCATTCAATGTCAATTCATATTTGACAGTTTTGACTGCTCTGGGCAAGATTTTCCGTACATTTTTCTGGTTGAGAATTGCATCAACCGACAACAGTGCTGTCTCTATGATTTTTTCGATTTCAATCTAAAAAAGAGTATGCTTACTTGCTAGCGTTACGAAGTAGAATGTTATCATTAGCACCAAACATGGCAGATTCCGCACCGTGTAGTGCGTGTGCTTAAATCTATGTTGTTGCGAGTGCCTTTCTCTCGTTCTCTTGTACCTACTAATTACATTGTGCCATCTATTTCTAGTTATTACAGTGCAACGTATCATGTACTCACTGCTAACGATAGGCATGTTACACTATGTGACGCAAGTCAGTATCAAACTTTCCTGGAGATCTATAGGTAATGACTTTCGAACGGATTCGAAAGTATACGAAACTTTGACAGATTGTATGGTGTATCCACAAAGTTCCGTATAAGTCCTAGCGATTATCCATACATTTTTCATTTAAATTACATAATAACATACATTCAAACTCTTCTTGTATTTTGTGACTTCTTTTTTATGCTCCTACCGCTCATAGTTTATACCAGTTTAGCAATAAAACTACATGCAGTATCATATGTATACCAAGTTATACTAGCTGCAGTACAGTCCGCCCAGACGTCAGCGCACGTCTGTCAGACGCCTCTTTTTAATCAAAATGCAAATGAAACGCGGCTTTCAGTTGCGTGACGCTACGAAACGAATGTACATACCTCCTAACAGCGCTCCCTGCAGTTGATGAAGCGTGCTATGGCCAAAGGATATTATTACGGCAAAATTCCGTGAATAAAAGGCTTTTAGAATTTTTGTTAAATTACATTTCGAATACATAAGTATTTAATATACACTTCAGCAAAATAGGGCATAGTATAAATAACCGGACAAGTGCGAGTCAGGCTTGCACATCGAGGGTTCCGTACAAACACGTTGTGAAAATAATTAAAAACCTGTTTTAGCATGTGCTAATGCAGTTTTTTTATATGATACGATTTATTCAATTTGAATTTTGAACACATATTTAGTGAATTTTGAGGCCCTATTTTTTGTGATTTAAATAAAAATGTACAGTTTTCAGATTTATTCCTATACGTGTACTCTGAGACAAATTTCATATACTATGTCAACGGGAAGTACCCTGTAAGGTTTTGATTTTTGTGAGTGCAAAATACGCGGTTTTTTACGACATAAGCGGCTCTAACTTTTTTAAACGATAACTGAGAAGTTTTTCTTTTACACGACTGCTAGAGACTATAGATATACGTATACAGTTTAAACTTCAACTCGATATCTTTACGCGTTCCCGAGATAAAGAGTCTTGACATACACACAGACGGGCAGATGGACCGACGGACAGACGGACAACAAAGTGATCCTATAAGGGTTCCGTTTTTTCCTTTTGAGGTACGGAACCCTAAAAATTAGTATTTAGTGCTTTATTCTATGTAAGATGCTTGTAGCTTGTAGGTCAGGACCGTGTTGGTGCAGATTAAAAGTAATTATCTGGTAAACGATTGAATGTTAGTAAGATAGAAACATTATTTGGATTTCTGATTCTTAGCGTTATCAATTATTAAAAGTGGGGACAAAAGTCTCGAACGAGGAAACAAGATCAAGATCGTACAATCCTCAGACCATATAAAAAATCAAGATTCGTTCGAAGAACGTCGTGAACAGACAAGTGAGGCCGGTTTTTTATACATGTGGTAAGCTGGTGAGTGCGTCGTGCGCCGCCATAGTTCGACTGGCAAGCCAAGGTGTAGTTTCGTTGTACGTGTTTGTGTGTATTATTTTGTCTGTACACGGCGAGGCGTTGTTTTTCCAGCCTCTCTTGTTTGTTCGCAACAATCTGTCTTGATTTTTTTATTTGGTCTGAGGTAGGTACAATCTAATCAAAATCTCAAAGATACGTGGGATGCAAATCATTTACAATAGTCGCTATTAGAAATTTATTGGAGATGCCTCACTTTGAATGTCCCATGGCTGATGATAGCGATAAAAATGTATTAAAATAATTTAGTTATCTTATTATTATAACCAATTTTCTGCAACGAACTTAATAACTTTGCAACGTAGAAGAGACAAAAACACAATTTCAAGCAACTCCATCTCACCCCAGCAGAGACAAGCCGGCTTTTGTACCGTCCGTCGCCTTAATACTTTCTATGACAAATTGAAATTTCAACTTAGTCAGACGTGAATGCTATTGTGTAGAGCTCGATAATTAGTCTTGTCTCTCCTCCTTAGTTCGCTGGAGCCTGCAGCTGGGATGATGGATGGGGAAATTCGATTATGTGATAGGAATTGTGTGGAGATTGAAGTTCAAGTAGATACTTTAGTCGATATGGCTAGAGAATGTGACAAATTGTGTTATATAAAGTGGTATATACAAGGTATATGCTTGCCCTGTACCAAACAGAAAAGGGGTGGTTAACACCATAATTATGTACAACTGTTACTATAGAAACTTTCTTTTTGTGATAAACATTTCAAAAATTGACGCGTTCGCTGGATTTTAACCTGCATCCTCTGGGATTCCGGCCCAGATGCTTTGTCCAATTAAGCTAAAACGCTGTCTGCGAAGGCGCCGAATTAGTGAAAGTGTTTATCATTTTTACCAACTACTACATTGTTGGAAGCACCTACGTTTCTATACACCTGCTAGCTTAGCATACAAGACCACGACAAGAGTTTACCGACGTGTGCAAAGGTGACAGACATATGCTTCATCATAACTCTGTCACGTTCTGACACGTCGATAGTATTATTTTATGGTCCGTATGCTAAGGCCGCTGGTGTGTGAAGCACGATAAAAAACATTTAACTGTTACTATAGTAATCCGAAATTGGAGAAAATAAATCACCAGTTCTATAAAACTTGCAACTTGAAATGTGTATGAAAAGATGTAATAATGTAAAAAACAACTGATTTTTCTTTCTAAACTTCTGGGTTGTCTCCATAGTAAAAGTTGTTCCTATTGATGATCTGAATCACCTTCTTACGGCTTCTACGCCAGTTCTGGATAACAGTGTGTAGCGACTAACTTCACTACATTCGCTACAAGATGGCGCTAGCTACGCGCGCCGTCCGGAAAACCAATCACAAGCTGTATCGCCGCGCCTCAGCCAATGACAAGCCAGAGTCTGCATCGCGCAAACGAAATTTACAGCGACGGCCGAACCATATCAAGACCTAAGTTAACACTGTCGGATAGCTATCCCCGGGCACAACACCTCGCCCGGTGGAGTACTCCTTTGCGAGATGTTGTTTTTCTATTTTCTTTGTTATCCTATCATCATCATCATCTCGACATGGAAGACCACCTAGTCCATAAGTGTATTAAGTATTTGGTTCTACGTTAGAGCATTATTCATCGCCTTTCGTGGTAGGTTGGTGGTGGTAGTGGTTTCGTGGTAGGTCTATGTTTAGCAGCTATGGACTTTTAATAACGTTGGCAATGTACGTACAAGGACATCGGTGCATTAATTGTATTAATGCTGCATGCATGTTAAGTGGCTCGAGATGTTCATGATAATTTTATGCATAACACTATTTAAATCCGATTTTTGTCTCAAAGTTAATAATGCTTTAAAGTCTTTCGATTTGCTTATAATCTGGGCTCAAGTCTTTAAGAGCCAGCCTTTCTAACCTACTTTCACGCCAAACTTCTGGTGTATATCGTACCACCGTCACTTTCTGGGTCACGTTTGTTGACAACCTATTC
Organism: Hypomecis punctinalis; assembly: GCA_949316475.1. NCBI lineage: Eukaryota > Metazoa > Arthropoda > Insecta > Lepidoptera > Geometridae > Hypomecis > Hypomecis punctinalis. The sequence continues at coordinate 18,880,794 of OX438808.1, read as the reverse complement.
ATTCATTAGTGCTGGTTGTAACCAGAACCAGAACCACTTTTTTATCGACAGTTGATCTAAATTTATTTTTATGCAGTAGTCCGGATGGATAAATAAAATATTTGGAGGCCTGCAGGAAAAAAAAATGATAGTAAATCATAATCTTGTGTCTAAAATGAAACGTACCTACAATACGTACGCTGTAGTTCGCGAACTCTAGCAAAATAATTTATATAAGTTTTTGAAACGAGATTAAAATCAAAGAGCTGTGCAATCGTTGCGATATTAAAAAGCCTTTTGTTCTCGTATCATTGATCACTTCGTTTGAGATTTTCATACAAACCAGTGAAAGGGGAGTGATTGACTATTATTTTTAAATTCAACATAGTGGGGCGTGTAATGAATGATTATAAGATTTACGAGTTATTTTGAACTCTGAAACACAGTAGTTAAAGTTTAAAATGACATAAATGCAACTCGAACTATGTGCACTCATGAAATCCAGGGCTACTTTAGGGCCGGTGAAATGAGAATTGATATTAAATGTAATTTTTGCACGTAAAGAAAATAATTATTGGTCAAATATAAATAATTAATCATTTTGGTAGCATTCTACAGATTCGAGCATCAAAATAACTAGTCTGAATGAAACCGTAACCTAACCGTTCCTAATTTTTTCTTTCCTGTATAATAAAAATCGGACAAGTGCGAGTCAGTTCGCACACCGAGGGTTCCGTACAAATCCAGAAAATTTCACAAAATTGGGAAGTAAGTTGTTAAAATCTTTATACTATAACCATCGACAAAAACGTTTTTTTAATTTTCTCGTCATAGGTACATCGAAAATTACACATTGTTAAAATAATTAAAAACCTGTTTTAGCATGTGCTAATGAAGTTATTTTATATGATACCTTACATTATTATACCGATTTACTCACTTTGAATTTTGAACCCATATTTTGTGAATTTTGAGGCCCTATTTTTTGTGACTTAAATAAAAATGTACAGTTTTCAGATTTATTCCTATATGTGTACTCTGAGACAATGCTTATCGCTAAATTTTATATTTCTATGTCAACGGGAATTAGTACCCTGTAGGTTTTGTTTTTTGTGAGTGCGAAATATGCGATATTTACGACATAAGCGGCTCTAACTTTTTTAAACGATAACTGAGAAGTTTTTCTTTTATACAACTGTAAGAGACTATAGATATAAGTATACACTTTAAATTTCAACTCGAACTTTAACGCGTTCTCGAGATAAATAATCTTGACGTACACATAGACGGACAGACGGACAGTCGGACAACAAAGTGATTCTATAAGGGTTCCGTTTTTTCCTTTTGAGGTACGGAACCCTAAAAACGAAAAATGTCGAGGTTACAAAAATGCAATAAGTCTTTGGTCAGAAATTAACGAAGTTAAATTGAAGTTTTTAGGAGAAAGAATAGTTCTAACTTTCTTTTCAGCATCTTAAAATCGTTAATTTTTGAGAAATTTCCTTTCCAGGGAGTTCTTATACAGGGGTCGAAATTCTCGAGTGGAGACCACGTACCGGCAAGTGGCAAGAGGACAATATCCACCCACAAGGTGGACTGATGATCCCATTAAGTGAGAATCATGCTGGATGCAAGCTTCCACCTCAAAATTCACAAAATATGGGTTCAAAATTCAAAGTGAGTAAATCGTATCATGTAAGGTATCATATAAAAGAACTTTATTAGCACATGCTAAAACAGGTTTTTAATTATTTTAACAATGTATAATTTTCGATGTACATATGACGAGAAAATGAAAAAAAAAAAACATTTTTGTCGATGGTTATGGTATAAATATTTTATACCATAACCATCAACAACTTACTTAACCATTTAACAACTTACTTTCCAATTTTGTGAAATTTTCTGGATTTGTACGGAACCCTCGGTGTGCGAACTGACTCGCACTTGTTATTGGATATCCATAAGGGAAACCTGTATCGTCCTATGGCTGATGGATAGTTGTAGTTCTCTAATTGATAAGATTGTGTTTTGTGCTCTTTTTACGCTTGATATTGTTATTTACATATAAATTCTTTTTTTTTTATTGAGATATCAATATATGTAGTGTTGGTGTATTGTGTATTTCTAAATGAGACGAGACTGTTCAACAGCTTCAAGAGGTTCCCCGAACTATATCCCTTTCTCGATGAATACATACTCGTAGATACGAATGGGCGAGTCGCTCATCCGGTTTCATTATCACGGATCTGGCATCCCTGAGCCTTTGTTTGTGTGCCAGCGCAACCCTTTCTCATATTGTTCCATTCGAGCGGTTTCGCTTGTGTTTGCTCAATCTGATAGATATGAAGATGATTGAAGGTTTGAATTACTAACTAACGCTATTTATGTAGCTTTTTATACTAGTACTATTTTGGATATTGGTGTGGCTATTAATCTTATAGTAATCTATTACCTATTATCAAAACTTAAACATTTAGAAACGGGCGTAACCGTTATCTGGGTATAAGCACTGTTGTAATTTCTATGTAAGTTTGCTTAAACAGATTTACCAATTTTAACCTAAAAATGAAAAAAAACGTATCATTACAGAATCATTTCGTTGTCCGTTCGGCTATGACTTACAAGTTTGTAGTTACTTTTATATAAATTAGACTAAAAAGAGGACCTAAGATTTAACCTTGCGTTACTCCAACTGATATTCTGAGGCACTGTTTTTATCTAACTATTATCAATCGACTGTAAATACAAATAAATACATTATGGAATTGCTATATGCGACACAGTCTTCCTGGCTACTGCGTGTAGCATCGTTTCTTTGTTATATGTTACCGTATGTTTTTTTGTACGAAATAAAGAATTTTTGAATGAATGAATTGAATTACACGTTGAGGTATATCAATACTTTTGGGTTAATAGATCACCTATTGGAAAGATCGTTGAGACATCTAAAGCAGATGGAACATTGTGAGAGTGCCACAATTTTTTTTTGCTATAAGGTAGGAAATGTACATACGTTTTCTACATCAACTATTCCTCCAGTTCGTGTGATAAAAACTAACGACGACTCTCGCACTATTTTGGCTGTGTTTGCCCAATCTAATTGCTACTCAGTCACGGCCATTCATCTGTACAGAATCATATTGCGAGCCGCGTGCATTCGTGAGCAAGTCTGTGGTGCTTTTAAACCTTGGCGCACATTCATATCAGCGGATCGCATACGAACGCAGATCATTAAAATGCTACAAATCAATTTTTGAACTGATAAAAACAGAGGTTTTGTATTACTTATTTCGCTATCCTGTTTGCACTGAGACAAATTTTCTCGTCTTGTGATAATTTACTGATGTAGTTATGGGTTCAAAAATAGAGCCTCTGCACGTAACGGTTTTGTGAATACTTCATAAAAACCAAGCACATCCACTTCATAGTCAGAGATGTTGATCGTCGAAATTTTAAAAAGCTTTGCGCTTATTGCTTTGCTTTTTTTACTCACTGTCATCTCAAAATACATGCGTCAACCTTTATGATAGTATTATACCTGGCATAGGTACAAATATGTTAGGTCCATATTAAATTTTGTAATGGTTGCGTCTGTCTGTATTGTTTGGGGAGGGATGGAAAATGTAGCTTTTGTGTGTATTTGCTTTCGGTTTTCGTATTTTCTGTCCATTGTCAGTTCTTGACATTGACTTTGCCTTTTTGTTCAAAGGTATAAGGTTTAACATTATTTTAGAAAATTCATTGGGGATATAGTTATATTTTTTATTTTAGTGATAAATATGAAATACTTACCGACTACTCGAAGAAATTATTAAATAACTTTTTTTGCCTTAAAACACTTTTAAACGTATTCACTTGTATTGGCCTTGAACTAGTTAAAAACTGTATTTCAGAGCCAATGACTGCCTCGGTGGCTCAGCGGTTAGTGACCCTGACTTCTGGATCAAAGAGGCCTGGGTGGGGACCCAGGGCAATATTTATGTGATGAACATAGGTGTTTGCTCTGTGTCTGGGTGTTATTAAGGTACTATCTATATAAGTATGTATTTAAAAATATGTCTATGTAGTATATTAATTTCTGGCAGCCATATCACAAGCTTTGCTTAGTTTGGGGTCAGATACCGTGTGTAGGATGTCCCCTAATATTTATGTATTTATTTTTTAATGGCTTCTCCCTTTACAATCTGCAGCAATAAAAAGAAAAGTGATACAAAACAAAAGTAAATTTAGAAAAAAACAATATAGACTATTTATACCAATTATATTATTAAATACAAGTAAGTACTTACATTACATGCTGGTTTTATCAATTGCTTTATAATAATATATTGTTTCCCTTTTATAATTTAACCGCTGATATATTATTCGTGTAGATAAGAAATGGAATAACTCTGTAAAATTAGGAAACGAAACGAGGAAAAGACACAAAGTAAATTTTAAAAAATACCGATTGGTATCAAACAAAAAATGAAAAATATATTTGGTTAAAGACAACGTAAAAATGACATAACATGAAATATTCCAAAATTTAGATACAACGACCGGAGAGTCTCCCATAAAACTTTTCAATAAGGCCCTTATCAAAAATCACTTTACAAAACGCGTAACCTGCTCAAGAAATTTAGTCCAGGAGGCTCTGGAAACTTTTAATAAACCGTTCTATTGACATTATGCAAACGGCCCAGAGATTATGCGCTCGGCATCAATATTTTCCCTACTTGTAGGTGTTTACCCAACGTTACGCCCCGAGCCGACAATACGCTTCTTTCCCTGCTTCGGAACTCTATGGAACAGGGATGGTAAGGAGAGGATGTTAGACCTATTTGTTTTGGTTATGTGTTACGTTTTGTTTTTGTTTTATTTATAATAGAAATTTTTGTTAGTGAAATAAAGGAGAAAGAAAGAACATTTATTTTCATAGCAAAGAGAGATTTAGTAGTAGTAGCAAGCATCTGTAGATTGCCTCGAAATCGATCTCAACTCATCGTTGTAAAGAGGTTCAAAAACACTACAATAGTTATTTGTTATACAAAAGTGCAAAGTTGTTTTTTTACCGCGTGCTCAATTTTGATGACCGAGCTAGCGAAAGATTGAATCACAAGCGCTGCGAGTGATTCAAAAATTAGAATACTGATCGTTAGCGAGGGAATCAAAAGAGCACAAGGTTAAAAATCTTTGCACTCGAGTGCAACTCGTAACTTTTCATCCCACCTGAGCGAGGAAATAACTAAAGTCGTCTACATAAATCGTACTGTTAGAAATTTTTCTCAGCTCATATTTTGCGCATTATTAACAGTTGCAGTCAATTTTGTGGCTGTCAAATAAATTTTCACGTCAATCACTAATTTTAGCTCCTTTATTTATTTTCTAGTTTATTGTTGTTAACAACTTTAAATCACTAGAATCAACACTTTTTACTATGAATGTATTGAATGACCTTATTTATTATTATTAGTAGTCTGATAAAGATTTCACATTAAATTGACTTTAAAATATCCACTAGGTATTTGTCAATTATTTTATTGGTGCTAATAATCGACTTGGCATTTTTCTATCCTGTGATAATATTTTCTTACTATTGAATAATACGAGTATGTTATATCAAGTCAATTCTTATCATATAATACTAAGTGCCACACAAATTGGGGGATGGGAAGTTATGCGCAGAACGCTGAGCAAAAGCCAGAATATAGGTATGCGCGGGAGCCCGAGAAACGAAACGCCGGAGCACACCCGCCCGCCAACCTTGTATTGGTATTGTTCATACATGCGCAATAATTAGCGAATCACGGCAAAGTGTTATCTGCGGCTAACTTCTCATCCGTCTATTTGTGTGGCGATTAGTATACTACGTGTTTTTCTTTTAACTTGCTAGGAATCTCGTGGCTTAAAATTTCTAGAGTATTTACATATTACAAATATTATTTTAGTATATATTCTCCATAGCCTTCTCTGTCCAAGTTTCCATTTGCTTGTTCCATGTTATCTTTATCCGCGTAGTACAGTTTAATTTAATATGCGCTTACAAACTGGGTTACTGGAGTATACTAAACTAAATAACGTTAAGTCCAGCGATCGGTTCAAGCCAAGTTGGATTCTGTTCTTGCATTTACCTTTTCAATAGGTTCTGTTTTGTTTCTCCTATTTATAAAATTGTACGATTCTCAATATGAATATATTATGTCCTTAGTTTCATATTGATTTTGTTAACTACACAACTGACCCTTACTCAATTTAGGGTTCCGTATTCAAAGGGTAAAAACGGGACCGCATTACTAAAACTTCACTGTCCGTCTGTCTGTTTGTCAACAGGCTGGCTGTATCTCATGAACCATGATAGCTAGACAATTGAAATTATAGTTACAAACACACAATATTTGTAGGTAGGTATATTCACTTGGGCTCTCATGTATAATAATGCACGGAACCCTACGTGCGTAAATCCGACTTGCACCTGTCTACGCCTGCCTGCTACAACCGGTGCCTTATCAAAGAAGATATAATAATACTAATACTCAAATAAGTCCATGATTGACAACTAAGTCCATAATTGACAAATAAGTCCATGATTGACAAATAAGTCCATGATTGACAACAAAGAGTGCTTGTTTACGGCAATTTGTGTCACCGGACAACGAACCGTTTTTTTACCGAATTCGCGGTGGTAAACCTAATGAATGTGTATTGACGCACCAGACATCCATCCGGCAGAAACTATAGGCATTTGTTTATTAACGGTCCGTTGTCCTGTGAAATAAAAACGGCAGTGCAACAAGCGCTTTAAATTGCCTAAAATGCGACGTCATGGTTGAAGACACAAAACAGCGAACTAGTCGAAGATGAGACATGCAGCCTTAGAAGATAGGTACTTACCTATGTACCAACCCTAATTTTGAAAAGTTAAATAAAACCGGACAAGTGTGATTCAGGCTCGCACATCGAGGGTTCCGTACAAACACATTGTTAAAATAATTAAAAACCTGTTTTAGCGTATGCTAATGAAGTTCTTTTATATCACACCTTGCATGATACGATTTACTCACTTTGAATTTTGAGCTCATATTTTGTGAATTTTGAGGCCCTATTTTTTTGTGATGTAAATAAAAATGTACAGTTTTCAGATTTATTCCTATATGTGTACTCTAAGACAATGCTTCTCGTCAAATTTCATAGTTCTATGTCAACGGGAAGTACCCTGAGGTTTTGATTTTTGTGAGTGTCGAAATATGACATTTTTTACGACATAAACGGCTCTAACTTTTTTAAACGACAATTGAGAAGCTTGTCTTTTCCACAACAGCAAGAATTTATCGATATACGTATACAGTTTAAATTTCAACTCGATATCTTTACGCGTTCTCGAAATAAAGAGTCTTGACATACACACAGACGGACAGACGGACAGACGGACAACAAAGTGATCCTATAAGGGTTCCGTTTTTTCCTTTTGAGGTACGGAACCCTAAAAAACAAGAAAGTTGGTGCGTGGTCTGTTCCATCCCCTGCTTGTAAGGATATTATAAAGATTATGAAGAAAACGAAGATGCAGATAAAGAACAATAATACTCGTATGCGCGGTTTATATCAAAAAGCTAAAGTAAGAACAAAAAATTGAGAAACAACCAATGCTAATTTTAAAAGGACTTAGAAAAATCTTGTAACTGAAGATTTATTTTCAAATGTTCACGTTTCTCAATTTGGAAAGATATTGGATCGTTGTAGGCTTGGCTTCTTTTAAATTAAACAATTTGGTTATAAATCACTTGAAACATTGGTGGTTCTCTATGTAACTTGGATTGATGACTTGTTATTTTTAATCGACTTCCAAAAAGGAGGACGTATGTTAGTCTGTGTGTATTTTTTTGTCCATGTTCATCGACATTTTCGCCAATTGTAAACAGAAAAAAAAAATCTAATGTGTTTACAATTCTAAGATGGTACCATTTTTGTATACATCGATTCGGCCGAAACATTCGAATTTTGTACACGACTGAAGTTGGTGGGTTTTTCAAAAAATAATTACATTAACGGCATACAACAAAATGGTTAACCATTGTAGAAAATCCAGAGAGATAATTTGTTCTCCACAAGCACATTCACATGGTGTTTTTTAAAAAGCTGTGGAGTTCTCGTAATTAACAAATTTATATAGCTAGAAATACCGCATAGATGAAATCTTTCCCGAAGTAATGTTACGTAGTTAAATATTCATCAATATACTGCATTCCTGATAGGTTAGTCCATTAATTGAAGGAAACCTTACTCTGAAGAAGCCCTCCATATTTGATCAATCTAATTGATTCCGCGCCATCTCGATGAATAAATAACCAATGGCACTATAAAGTACAGTGAACACTATAAAGGTGATGACACACGGGTACTTTTTGCAACCACTCACGTTTACGAAACGCGCGTCAACTTTACGTCTATTCGAGATGATTCGAATTTGGACACAATTGGCACAGGATTGAGGTAATGGCACAGTAAACAATATTTTTTATTAATATGTTTGCAGTGTTTGATTCAAATTCTGTAATTTGGTAAAACTTATTGTTGTTTCTAAGCTATTTCATCAGTATAACGATTTCGATAATACAAAAGAGGATCATCCATCAGCCAAAGGACGTCCACTGCTGGACATAGGCCTCCCCTATGGATCTCCAATAAGACCGGTTGGAAGCGGCTTGCGTCCAGCGCGATCCTGCAGTCTTAATGAGGTCATCTGTTCACCTTGTGGGTGGACGTCCTACGCTGCGCTTGCCGGTACGTGGTCTCCACTCGAGAACTTTTTGACTCCACCGACCATCAGTCCTCCGCGCTATGTGCCCTGCACATTGCCATTTCAGCTTGCTAATCCGTTGGGCTATGTCGGCAACTTTGGTTCTTCTACGGATCTCCTCATTCCTGATTCGATCCCGCAGAGAGACTCCGAGCATAGCCCTCTCCATAGCTCGTTGGGCTACTTGGAGCTTACTAATAAGGCCCATAGTGAGAGACCACGTTTCTGTGCAATAAGTCATCACTGGCAACACAAAAGAGGATAACTGAATAATACTGATCACATGACGCAGTAGGTTGCTATAAGTATGTATACTTAGCTCATTGTGTCTATCTGTGACATTATTATTCCAAAAAGAGTAATTTCGTTACCATTGACAATAAAATCGTGTAAATGTATTGTTAAAATTATTTACTGCAGCTACATAATCTGCATAAGCAATAGGTTATATTATTGCAATAATTGACTGCAGTTGACTTATTTCATCACTGCTCAGTCGCTATCAACGATATGATTTATTTTCAACCGATAAAAGGAAGTTCTCAATTTTACTATAATTATGTTTTGTATGTAGGTATGTTTGTTCCGCCAATTATTATGAATTAATTTTCATGGTTTTCTTTAAATTTTATGGAAATCGGTTTGGAGAAGTTAAAAAAATCCTTACCAATGTTTAAAATAAATAATTAGTAATGTTATAAATATAATTGACTGCCTCGGTGGCTCAGTGGTTAGTGACCCTAACTTCTGGATCAAAGAAGCGTGAGTTCGATCCCCACCAGGGCAAATATTTATGTGATGAACATAAGTGTTTGCTCTGTGTCTGGGTGTTATTTAGTTACTATCTATATAAGTATGTATTTAAAATATGTATATGTAGTATATCAGTCTCTGGCAGCCATATCACAAGCTTTGCTTAGTTTGGGGTCAGAGGCCGTGTGAATGATGTTCCAAAATATATAAAAAATATATAAATATATATTCTGTACATTCTGTACATCAATTATAAACATAAATCCAAAAGTGTGTTTCTTGGTTTGTTACTCTTTCATGCAGCAACAGAGCAAAATATAGACTTGATTTTTGGTATGCATATAATTTAAAAATCGGAGAGTGATATAGGCTACCTTTATCCTGGAAAAATAAAAGATTCTCATAGTACAAAATTTCATTGAAATAGTACAAAAGTCAAAATATCATGCGGGCGAAGCCGCGGGCAGAAAAAATAATCTTATAATGGGACAGGAATGTCGGTTGTATAATTTTTGACGAAAAAAATATTTTTGTTCAACGAAACTGCTGCAAAATATTCCCGTGTGTAGTCTCTTTAAGGAACATTTACATTACCCAGTGCACGGAAATGCACAAGTAATTTCGCTGAGCTGTTGGCAGTGTCAACAAAATTCAATTAATTGAGTTTCCCGGCAAGAGCATTGTTTGTGTTTTAGAATAACCGTGCGTGCGTATGTAGCCTTATAATGGAGAATTTGCTAAAGTGTTATTTACCTAATTTGATAATTTTACTGAGAAAATTTGGATGTTGGTAATTTGCTTCGGTAACAAAACTATAAGTTAGTTAGAAAATTTTTTTTTTTTTACGTGGGCAAAAGTGCCTTTATTAACTACGATAAGATAAAACTCGATAGATCAACCAAGGCAATTTAATTGCAAGTGGTATTATAAATTGATACACCACATAATTAAGTACGTAAGTCAGTACAAGATACGGGTGCTTTATTGTACCCAGTTTGGGGAATAGTGTATCAATGTAGAAGTTGTATAATTTGTATCTTGTGACAATAAATTATTTTGAATTTTGAAGTACACTAGCAATGGAGCAAGTGATCGATTTGCTTTTCTGCAAACTTTTTTAGAGGCCTTCAGGCCAAATAAACTCCCACACCACGGCTAGTCACCCGGCCTATGGGAACTTACTTTATGTACATTGTATAGACATAGTTTAAAGGTCAAAGAATGTCATAGGGTACGAGTACTTTTTAACTCGGAAAAATTAAAACAATCTGGGAGAAGCCACGAGTATAAGCTGGCAATTCAAATATTTCAAGTCCAAACTCGAAATAACATAGTAGAATTAGTTGGGTAATTAACTCAGCTCTTCATTATAACCAGTCTTGGTCGGAGTGTGTTCAGGTCGAATTAGTTGAGTTTCGCCTCAGATTATTCGGCTTGAGGCTGCAGGCTGGCTTGCTGCCTAATAGCATGGTGGCCATTACGGCTTCACAGCGGATCATGTGACGTATTCAGGACGATGTATCTTACAAAATGATCACGTGAATCTTTATTTTGACCTGATTCTCTATCGACAAAACGTAACGTAACGTGGTAAGTATTTTTTTTTTATTTCCGTGAATTTTGTTTGGAGAAATGTTTGATAAATGTAAAATCACGTTAAAATGAATAATAAACTGAGTTTAAGTTATGATATTTGAAATATAAATATTTTTTATGCGAATTTCTTAAAAACAAAGAGTACGTTAGAGCGCGTTACACGCTTGTTTTCATACAAAATCACTCACCTGGTTGAATAGCATTATAAAAACTGTCTAAATGGGAGAAACTTTCTCAAACTACTTCACGACGACTGCCTCAGTGGCTCAGTGATTAGTGACCCTAACTAAGGGATCAAAGAGGCGTGGGTTCGATTCTCACCCTAGGTAAGTATTTATGTGATGAACATAGGTGTTTGCTATGTGTCTGAGTGTTATTTAGGTATTATCTATATAAATTAATTTGTATGCATTTAAAAAAATATGTATTTGTAGTTTCAGTCTCTGGCAGACATATCACAAGCTTTGCTTAGTTTGGGTTCAGAGACCTTGTGTAAGATGTCCCCTAATATTTATTGATTAAATTGACCTATCAGTTATCTGTTGAAAGCGTTCTTGCCATAACTACACGCGAACGCGAAAGTTTAAGTAAACTACGCAAAACCTGGGGCTCTGGTGGCCATTATGGCTTCACAACGGATCACGTGACGTATTCAGAATGATAAGGCAGGCTAAATTAAGAAAGAAACATTTTTGTAAAGTTGTAGTATTTAATTTTATTTAATTTTATTTAAATTTGTTCTCGATTGACGTTCACCGAGTTCAGACGATACTAGCACGCGTATATAATATATTGTTCTACCCTCACACCTACTTTCGTGATGGCAAAGTGTAATAGCTGCGATAAGACAATAGCCAAAAAACATGCTATTTTGGAGTGCAGCCGTTGCGAAAAAGTAGTTCATGCTTCAAATCTATGCACGGGATTGAGCAAGAAGCAGCTGGCGGCGCTTAAGGCTGCCGAAAACCTGGAATGGACTTGTAATGAATGCAACCAAAACTCGTCTAAAAGAAGGTCATTTGTTACCCTAAGTGACCTGGAGGAGGAGGATGACGACGATGAGGAAGCATTAGGTAATTCCTCGGTTGATGTAAAAAAGCTACTGGCCGATGTGAGAAAGGAAGTGAATAAGATTGTTCAAAGTGAGATGCAATCCATCACTAAAGCTGTTCAGTTCTGCAGTAATAAGGTGGAGGATATGGTCGAAACAATGGATGCCTATTCTAAAAGGATGAAGGACATAGAGAAAAAGCAGACACACCTTGAGAACAGAAATCTTTATCTAGAGACGAAAGTACAGGCACTAGAGCAACATATGCACGAATTGGACCAGCAACTTTTGTCTAGTTCAGTGGAAATTACAGGAATACCCGACTCCAGCGATTTAGATTTGCCTGGATTAGTAAAAGGTCTGGTTGAGAAGTTCAATTTGCCAAGTGAAGAGGTTATATCAGTTAAGCGGCTCCAGTCACGAAAATCTAGTCCCGGACCAGTACTGATCAAAATGAGAGAGGAAACGTCCCGTAACCATCTTCTGACAGCAGCCCGGTCAAAAATCACTACAGTGGGGAGCGTGTGGCCGAATCTAACTGGAGCCTCAGCGGATGATAAGTTAATCATTCGTGAAGCGTTAACTCCGTTCTACAAAAATTTATTATGGCAAGCCAAACAGGATCTCAATAGTGTTTTCAAGTATGTGTGGTTTAGGGAAGGAAGCATCCTGGCTCGCAAGACTGACAACGCCAAGGTACAGAGGATAAGATCTAAAGTTGATGTAAACGCTCTTCTAGCCCAAAAAGTAGCTAAGTAAATTGGATCTTACGTCACTGCATATATAAATCGATCTTTGTTTAATTTAGTTTTTGTTTATACTATAACGATATGGCAGATACACATCTAAACGTAAAAGAACTTTTTAATTGTACAGATCTAAGTTCTTATACAAACCTCCTGCAGAAAAATTCCTATAATTTAACCTTTTTGCATGTAAATATTCGATCCTTAATAAAAAACTTCTGGAAAATAGAACATTTGTGTAGCGACCCTCAATGTAATATTGATCTATTAGCATTGACCGAGGTGAACATATCCAGCAACATCCAAAATCTATACAATATTCCGGGGTACACAATGCACACGGCACTAAGAAAGGGAAAAAAAGGAGGTGGAATCATCCTATATGTTAAAAACGAACATAAATTTATTGTAACGCAAACTACGACACAGTACTTTGAATGCTTATCCGGTAAGCTTACTACTTCATCTACTTCACAATATATATGCACAGTGTATAGACCACCGGATACAAATAAGAACTCATTTGTGAACGAACTGGATAAATTGCTGGATAATTTCACTGACACTGATTGCTTATATTTGGGTGACACAAACATCGATCTGAAAAAAAACACCCCCATTAAAAAGTCGTACTTAGATGTATTGCACGCTCACGGTCTTTTATGCGGAATCACAGATTTTACAAGAGTAGAAGAACTAAATAATAAGGTAACCAAATCGTGTATCGATCACATTTTCGTGCGATCCCGCATAAGAGATGCGTTCTGCGCTGCACTAGGCACCGTACTGGCCGATCACAGACTGACGGTGGCCACACTCGTAGGGCACTCGCATGTACAGGTTGCTCCGAATTATGTAAGTCGCTGTAACAATTCTAAATTATTGGAACATCTAAACAACATTGACTGGCAACCAACGCAAACAATGTCTTGTCCTAACATTATTTATAAATACATTACAGATAATATAAATTATTGCTATAAGCAATCAGAGTTTAAATATAAACAAAACAACAATTCTAAACGTAACGCTAGGGGCTGGGTTAATAAGGAAATAATAAAACTGTGTAAAAAACGTGACGCTTTATATAACATGTGGATAAAAGATACAAGTAATATAAAAATAAGGGTTGAATATAAAAAAGTTAGAAATCAAACCAATAAACTTGTACATAAATGTAGAAATAAATATTACAAGCAAGAGATAGATAAATATAAATGTGATACTAAAATGTTATGGAAGATAATAAATACTATGGCTGGAAGAATAAGCAATTCAATCGATGGTATAATACAAAAATCATTTTACCCTGATACGAACAAAATTATTGCTGATAATTTTGCTACGCAATTCCAAAGCAATGTTAAATCTATCATACCTACTTGCTCGAGAAAATTATTAAAGGAATGTGAGTATGAAAAGCCCATAGATAAATCTATTTACTATAAAGCAGCTACTGGCCGTAAAGTGAGTAAAATGTTGAGTAATATTAACATAAATAAAGCACGAGGAGCAGATGGAATTAGAGCTGTAGACCTAAAGAGACTGTCTGATAGGATAGCTGAGGTTATCGCGCGATTAATAAACGCATGCGTTGCTAAAGGTACCTACCCTCGAGAGCTTAAATCGGGGATAGTAAGACCTATTTATAAAGGTGGCAGCACGAGCGACTACGGTAACTATCGGCCAATCACAATACTGCCAGTCATTGACAAGGTAGCAGAAAAGTACATCTGTGGCCTGATAAAAGATTTTTATCAAACGCATGAAGTCCTATCTACCACGCAATATGGTTTTCAGCCAAAAAAGAGCACCACACTACTGCTATCGCGTTTTACTGATGAAATAAATGCGAGTCTAAATGAGAAAAAACATGTGTTGCTTGTTTTTATTGATTATAGCAAAGCTTTTGACATGCTTAGGCACTATTTACTTATTCGGAAGCTAGATAATAGTGGAATAAGAGGCAAACTATTAGATTGGTGTAAAGACTATCAGAAAGATCGCAATTTTCAGGTAAAAGTAGGTAAAGAGTTCAGCTATACTGTTGACGTCACTGAGGGTACAGCGCAGGGCTCTGTAGCCGGTCCGTTGCACTACTTGGCGTATGTAAATGACGTCAACAATGTAATTGAGCATTGCAAGGTGTACCAGTTTGCCGATGATACGTGTTTGGTTGCTGCTGACAGTGACATATCCAAGGCACAAAGCTATATTCAAGCTGACTTTACAGCCATTTGCAAATGGTCCCATGATGCAGGGTTAGTCATAAACGCGGCGAAGACAAAACTACTACACGTTCACTCCAGCCATAACATATGCACAACAAAGGTCAGGGTGGTTGCGCACAGTCACGATTGTTTGCACGAATCGGTAGTCGCCGATGGAATCACGTGCACTAAAGACTGCATAGATCTAAAACGGGTGACTGAGCACACTTACCTAGGCCTAATTATTGATGATAGATTTAATTGGTCAAAGCATGTAGACAAGGTATGTGGTAAGATTAGAGCAATAATGGCTAACTTTTTTATCATAAAAAGCCGAGTGCCCTTCTCTGTACTCATGACAATGTACAGGGCACTAGTAGAAAGCATAGTATCTTATGGGTTAACTAGTTATGGGAGAACATACAAAACTTACCTTGAAAAAATATCGACGCTTCAATACAGATTGCTCAAACTAATTGTCCCAGTTAAAATAAAAGAAAAATATATAAATGACGAGGGGGGTTTGTTTAAATACTGTAATGTGATGCCCATTCAAAACAAAATTAAATATAGTTTACTTAGTGAACAATTTTTCAGAACAGACATTCAGCACGAAGTTAAATCAGTCGGTCTGCCAAGAAGCAATAGGTATAAAAAATTGATAGTGCCTAGGTATAAAAATCTTTACGGAACACGTACATCGCAATATTTAATTCCAACCCTTATTAATAACCTCCCACGTGAAATAAGGGATAAACTAACAGTGTCAAATTGCAAGCGAATCCTTAATCGATATTTTACGACTTTGAATGAACACTAATACGGAGCATCCTATATGTATCTAAAGCCGAGCGACCGGCCGCGTGTGTTTTATTGCACCTGGTTTGACGAGGTACGTCGGCGTCGCATCGGTCTCGGTTGAGCCGGAGCGAAGCAAGTAGGTACCTACGGCAGCCGTAATGAATAGCGGTGACCGCTCGGCTTTGTTTATTTTTATGCTGAGCTGGTACTTGTTAGGTACTTGTAATAACTTGTAATTGTAAGTAGAGAACTAGAACACTTTTGTCAAACCTAAGCTAGGTTTAATAGTGTTTTAAGATTTATAACCTAATGTAAATTTGATTGAAATAAATAAAAAAAAAAAAAAAAAAAAAAAAATTATTATTATATACTACGGGACTAATCGCGCATTAAAATTACGACATTACGACACGGGTCTACCCGTGACCACGGTCGATGCAACTCGGCCGAAACGTCGGGATGATGAGGTATTTATTTTATCTCGTAATTTTAGTAGTATTGTAGAGTAGTATTGTATTTAGTTGTAGTTAATAAAGGCACTTTAAAATAATATCTCGAGATACTAAACTCAATATGCACCTACCTATTTACTAAATCATATTTCAAGAGAAATTATCTAAGTTCCTACAATCTACATGGTTTATAATTATACTTCTCTCAAAGGAATCCTCTGATTCATTTGATAATAATTTTGAACAATATTTGAAGAAAGTTTTGTGTCTTCATTAATATCTACCACAAAATCAATGAACTCAGAAAACAAAAAATAATTTTAATACAATAATTTTACAAATCAAAACAAAATAAATACAGTTGTATATTTAGCACGATTTTATCTAGGTGATAAATATACCCATTATAATAAAATGATCACATCATTTTCAAAGGAAATTTATCCACGGCTGATTAAGATTAAACTCAGAAAATCATTAATTTGATATGCAATAATAGAGTTTGGTATGTTCTGATTTCCTTATCCAAACTCGAGATCTTTTAAATGCACAATATGATAACGGGTTTAAAATATTCGATCGCGCTATAAAATATTACTAGCTCCAAAGTGTAAAACGGAGGTCGTTACACTAATCATTCATATTAATTTAAGTAATAATGATTATTATAACTTTCATCAAATTTAAAATCGCGAAAAGTAATCGGCCGCCACACCATCGATACGAACTTACTGATTTTCTTTTGGTTTTCTACTTACACCTAAACAAGCTCATAACGTATTATAAATCGATAGATTGTTTCCTGATATAACTACTTAATTAAAAACTTTCAATCGTCGATAAAAGGATGCGCAATTTGCAAGTAGTTAAATACAACTCGAGCGATTCAAAGGAAAACAATTTACTGCCAGCATTGTTCCCAAGAAATTAATAAATAGAGCAATTTGAATAATTTATTAGGGTTGTCCAAATAAGTGCAGAGTGCACTTTGCGGCGACATCCGTGGGCCGGCCGGCGTACGGGCTCTTTGTATGTTAATAGGTTGTATTTCACCGAGTATAGGGCTGGCAACGCTATGCTTTCATAATATATTTTATCGTTACTGTATCAGTCAAAGTTAAGCATAAGTTGCCTCAAAAAAACTTGGTGTTCTCTTTAAGGTGAGACGGTATTTCACACTGCTTCGTCTTTATAAAGCGCAAGCCAGGTCTTGCATGGAATACTGCTCTCACCTTTGGGATGGCTCTGCCAAATACCAGTTAATAAAAAAAAAATCAGTTGTTCGGCTTTGGAGTCCATTGAAAGGCGAGCCAGGAGGCTGATAGGCAACGAAACCTTAACTGAGTCGAAGCTGCAAAGTCTCGAGCATCGACATAAGGTGGCGTGTCTGTCAGCCTACTATCGGATACACTTCGGTGAGTGCGCCTAGGAGTTGCACAATCTGGTCTCACCTGCCCCTTTCTTCTATCGTACGGCTAGACAGACGACCAAAGCGTCACCCTTTTATGGTGGACATCCCACGCGTTAGAACCAAGCGTTTTGCGTCCACATTCCTCATACGAACTGCCAGAATGTGGAACGCTTTGCCTAAGTCTGTCTTTCCGTTAAAGTACAATGTAGGTGTCTTCAAATCTCGAGTAAATAGGGTCTCTAGGTAAGCGTGCTACATCCTAGACCGCATATCTGCTTAACATCAGGCAGAGTGTAGTCAAACGCAAACCTATTTGAAATTAAAAAAACAGTCATAGTTTCAGTCATAAGACGTCTATTATTGGATATAGGTCATACCGATAGATCTCCAATAAAACCATTGCAAGCGGCTTGCACCTAGCGCTATCTAGTGAGATCAGCAGTCCATCTTTTGGGGCCACGTAGCACTTGCCTATACGTGGTCTCCACTCTAGAGCTTTTCGACCCCATCAGTCTTCAGAGTTACATTCCCTACCCACTGGCATATCAACTTGCCAATCCGCTGGGCTATGTCGGTTACTTTGGTACTTCTAGGGATATCCTCATTTTTGATTCAATCTCGCGGGAAAACTCCAAATATAGTACTCTTCATAGCTCGTTGGGCTATACTGTGAATTAGAACATAAAGTCTAGCTATAGATAGCGAGATAGCGAGAGCGGAGAGCCCTCGCAGTCAGAAGCACATGCTCGCCCGCCGATTCGCTAAATGCAGTACAGACGTAAAGACCACTCTTTTCAAAGCATATTGCTTATGCATGTATACGTGCCAGTTGTGGATAAAGTTCACGCGGAAAGCAATAAACACGATAAGAGTTCATACCGAACTCTTATGACCGCGGTGCTGCAGCGCGTCGAGCATGTTTGCTGAGGCGGGGGTTCCCGACTTCTTTGCAGTGATAAGATCTAGGGTAGCCTCGTTTTGGCAGCGTCATTCCGACAACGAAATTCTTGTGGCTGTGTCTGACGACTTCCGCAGCCCTTTGTTTGAGCATTGGGTTTCTGTCCACATGGACGCGAACAAAAAATTAATATAATATGTACCTACTATCTTTATCGACTCTGCACTATTGTGCTGTAGAACTATTTATAAGATTGGACGTTACACTCCTTATACAGGTGTAACAATTTATTTCAATTTATTTTATAATATTTTAGGTAACATTTATGTACCTCTGGGTCTCTGTGCCTGCAATAAATGGTTTTTATTTATTTATTTATTTTATAGTGAAAGATCACGCTTCTATCCATCTATGTCTATGGAAAATAAATATGCGTCTTATAAAACGTTTTCAGCAAGCTTTGGCAGCCCTAATTGTTGTTTATTCTTATAATACAAGAACGCCATGCGGTAATGGTACACATTCATAATTCCAATATTTTGCTTAGCATTTCTAACATTAAAGCAATGCCTAAATCTGTATAAAATATATGGATATTATAAGTAGATTTAGGATCATGGGATCCTAAATCTACTATATTTATAGCAATCAATATAAACCCAATAGAGCAGAAAAGTCATTTATGCCATGAATATTGTCAAAAGCAAACGAAAATAAACCTACAAAAAAAATATGCAAAATAATGATGTTCATTTATTACAAGTTCACGGTTAGTTCCTGTCATAGAATCAACACCGAAACCGTAAAAAAATTAAGTCTTCCCTAGAAAAAAAATAATTAATTATGCATAAAATTAATAAAACTGCAGATATTTTTTTTATTTGTCCCGTATTCAAAGTCAGTAAGTAATGAGATATCTCTAAAAGTGCCTGCACCATCAATATGGAATGTACGGAAAATAAATGTCGATGGTTTAAAGAACACGATTGATATAGACTATAAATTCTGGACATATTTCATATTTTATCTACATAATGTACCTATGTTATCTCTCAAGGGAGCCCAAATTTCATCCACGTACTTATCGTAGGTCACTAATGCCAAATTGGTTACCTGAAATTCGTAGCGATTACTCCACTATCGTAAATTATGAATGTATGATATCATTGAAACCAAACACGTTTCATGGATTAGAAAAGGAAAGAAGGGCAACGTTGGCATAGGGAAACGTAAAAGATATATTACACCTAAATATGTACCTACGTTAATTTTATAGGACGTATATCTAGTTGATAAGTAAGTAAGTAAGTTCGTATAGGCCGGGTGGCTAGCCCTGGTATCAGAGTTTTGAAGCCGCCTGAAAGCCTCTGACATGGCTAAGCGGTTAAAATAACCAGGACCTACAATTTAACGTGTCATCCGAGCCACGGTAGCGCTCAGTTGGAAAATGCCACCTGCGGTCACCCATCCAAATACTGACCGTGCGGAACGACTATCCCTACACGTGAGTTTAGTCCCGTTATATATAGTATAAAATGACCGTGCGGAACGTTGCTTAATTTCGGTGATGGGCATATTCTAAGAAAGAGTTTGTGCAATAAGAGAAGCGTCGTAGGTGAGGTCGCCCGTGTGCCATTTTACTAATTTTGTTACGTTGACAACACTGCCCTGTCATTGCTAGTACAACTAAGTGTTTGATACTTGACAGACACCATTCGGTTTTCATCAGTACTCGTGACTGCCAAGTGTATTTGTATTTATAGTCGGTATCTTGGCTGCTGATTAAAATCGTATTGTTAGTTAACCGTGACGTCACGACGGTTCTCTTATTGCACATATTCTATCACTTATTCAAAATAAACCGAGGTTGGCTGGGGCGGGGCGGCGAGCGGTAAAGAACCAGTGGTACTAAAGTGTTTGAAAGATGCCACGACAACGTCCGATTCCGAGAGCTCAGAGACCTCGCTACGCGTATACGGAAACGTACAGCAAAACCACAAAATTGATGATGCTGCATCACCACCCACACTGATGCATGTATTTCGGTTACAGCGACTTTAAATTTGACGCCAAAAGTGTTTGCTACAGATTACAGTCGGATTTGTATGTCTAGAAAGTCCGTAGTTATTTCTCTCTTTTATTCTATTCTTTGCACGTAACTAATCAAATTTATCATGCGGGCCGATAGTGCTATGTGTGATTTAAAGGGGAACGTCGAACTAAGCACTAAGCACGTGAGGAGGATGAACAATTAGGAACTAACTTTGAGATTCTCTGAGAGTAACACGGTATCTTGTTCTTGTCTTGTTTATCTGGAAGGTAATGTGATTTCTTTTAAAGTTTTAGTTTGTGAAATAATTGTTATCATCATCATCTTGTCAGCTATTGCTAAATACAGGCCTTTAAGATAATAAGATCAGTTGGAAATGGCTTGCAACTAAAGTGATCCTACAGTCTACATGAAGTCGTCAGTCTACTTTGTGGTCTTACACTGAGCTTGCTGTACGTGGTCTCCTCTTGAGAACTTTTTCATCCCATTTGTAGTCCTCCTTGATATGAACCCTGCCCACTGACATTTCAATTTTATTTTCCGTTGGACTTCGTTGGTCACAAGAATCTTCTCATTACTGGGTCGGAATAATCGTATTTTTTTTGTCTCCATTTTCATCAAAAATATTAAGAAGAAGAAAATAAAAAATTAAGAAGAAAATAACACATTGTTCTAGTTTCAATCTTGGTTCATTAAAAAAATATATACAATGATCAATGTATTTCAATGATTTATTGATTTGTCTATACAATGGACTTCTTGAAAAAGCTGTTTACACACAAACTGAACCGACACAAATAAAATTAAAATGTATTGAAAATTAAGAAAGTACCAAATAAATAGAAAAAGAAAACTTTTAATTAATGGACACAGAACGTGTGTAATTAAATATGATGTCACAAATTAATTTATGTCCACGATGGACGCCATACACCAAGCGAAAGACCGTCAGATATGGAAACACATATGCCATGACGTAATACAGAGGCGGGACATCACGACGCTCAGCAGTGAGCAAACGACCTGAGGAGGAGGTCCACGACGGACAAATAAGGTGGAAAAGAAAAATAGCCACTACGACATACGTATGAGAATACTTTATTACACCAGTAAACTACCTCGAAATTAACTGATGTTCAAAAATTTAATATCCATTCGATCATAATGAAATCACGGTTTGGTAAACTCATCAAACACAAAACGACTTTAAAATGTGCAGTTCCTTTCAAATCTCCACCAATTTACCGCAAGATTGATTCAATTCAGACCTGCTATTTCCCATTCTGCATACAACCGGATAATACTTCAAACGGTTCTGCTCATTGTGCAACCAGTCTAATCAGACACACCCTGCCTTGAACCCTACCTATTAGCACAAGGTAAGAAGAAGTGCATCCGTTAATTTGTAGAGGTCTTGTACCACTGGGCGAAGGCATGTCTCCTGACATTTGAGGAAGCGAGAATCACCCAAAGCGGACCCCTTTTTAGGGCGTGAAATTGAATCTTGTTGCGGACGAAGGGTGTAGAGAAAACTTAAATATTTAAGGGGGTATTACTGTCTAGGGCCCGGCCGTTTTGAGGTGAGGTATTAATTTTACGGGCCCCATTGTAACCATGGAGGGATATGTGCTCGTTAACTTCTAACAGTCGTTGGAGTTACTAACTGAGTGAATTTGGCTTGCAGTTTGTATTAATTAAAATTAGCAAGAGATCTACCCTCGTGAGGTTGAGGTTGCGGTAGCTCGTAAAAACTTTAAATCAGTCGAGAGGAAAGTTTTAGAGGAATATGGTTTTATCACTCTCGGAGAGGGTTTAGTGGTTCAGCGATTTAGTTAATAAATCCATTTTAAGTCCAGGGATGAGTGTAATTGAAACTTTTGTTGCATTTCTACAGAAGATACCTACATAAGTTATGGATTACATTCAATATTTATCACTATCATAGGTAGCCAGTTTCAGCGTGGGCATAATCTTCCTCCCTCTTTTGTCATTTTGTCAATCATCCCTATTTAAACTGATTTCATATCATGATAGGTTTCATGAAACAGTATTCTTCAATTCTTTTCTAAAAGTTTTCCTTTAGAATTCACCAACCCCTTACGTTTTTCAATACCCAAACAATTAATGCCCGTGTTATAATGCCAACGACCTGGCTTAGAATTTTACCTTGACAGCCTCCCCTCATCAAATATTTACGGAGCCCCATATCATGTTTCCTTTGTCACTGTCTATTAAACTCATTAATATCAACGTCTGTAACTTCAAAATTTTAAGCGGGAACTTGTTAATTTGATACCACATCGATACCTTTGTTTCAAGTTGGAAACAATGTGACCGCAAGAGCGAGGGGTCACGAGACACGTAAGCAAGGGGTCTGGCGTCTCCCGGGAACTCAATTTCATTAATGCTGCGGTACTACAGTGTGGTATACGGTAATCAGGGCAGTACTTGTGTTTGACGTGCTTTTGGACATCCTTCACACTTTTATAGGTATGTATCTTATCACTATCGTCACTTTGACAGTCATAGAATATCTACCGCACTAGCATCTCCTAAAAATCTGCAATAAAGACCGTTTTGTTGCGAGTAGTAGTTAGAAGCACGAAAATTACGCAGCGAAATATGTCTGTAAATTCTGTAATTATTGCTTACTAGGTAAGTAGTGCGCGTCAAAATCGCAGAGATAGGACTATACGCGAGCGTAGCAATCGCGAAAATATCGGTTTTTTTCTCAGTAACCTCAAAATAAATGTAAAGCAATATAGCGAGCGAGATTACTATATGCGAGCGTAGTGAGTGCAAAAAAATTACGGCATAATTAGTAACTTCAAAATAGACATTCACGCAGCAAGCGCGAAAACTTTTCAAGTACTCACAAGAGTAGTAGCAACTATGAAAATTCTAATATATGACGTCAATTTAACCAAAAACCATGGCCTGGCTAAAGACCGATATGGCGTGACACTTTTTGAGCAATAGCAGTTTAACAGCAAATTTAGCAGTAAGCTCGATATGTTTTCAATTTCTGTCAGTGTTGTTCAAAATGAAACCAGATGTGAGCAAAGAAAACCATCAAACATTTGACCATCGCGAGCGCAGCAAGCGCGAAATTTTATTCATACATGTAATTAAAAAAAAAGTCAATTTTCAGTAAAGAAAAACAAGTGAGCAGTATAATATAATATCGACAAAGGTCAAATATCGGGACATTTAGCGTCCTGATCAAGTACAAATTGGGACGCGTCCCCAGGCCCCTGAAAATCGGGACGTCCCGCGAAAATCGGCACACCTGGCAACGCTACTTCTTAGCCTCAAATAATGTATGACTCTTATCATAGTAAAATGTCTGTAATAATAAAATGTCTGATATTAATTTTAAAATTAAGCTGGCTAAACCTTATCATTTGATTAGATTTGTGGTTGATATTTTACGATTGCTATTATAAATCGTAGTATCGATAAGTAAGAAAAAAATGTTATGAGCCCAGGTACTGAATTGTACAGCATTATTACAGTGGCACACCACCTTTTCCAGGGGTCTACTACATTTTTAAATATATTACTCGTAATTGAATACCTCTGCATTTTTACGCAATGAATAAAGATTAAAGTGTCTGGTGAGACACTTCCGGTTTTTTGTTTCTCTCTGGGGGGTGATATATTTACGATGGTGCTTTCTAATGCACAGAAAGTGTTTGTACCTGCTTCAAATGGTGCCGTATAAAAAGTCTCTTACAAAGTAGGTTTTTTTGTAGCGTCGAAACTGAAAATAGAAAGAAAACATTGTGAATAAATAGAAAAGCTTACATTTAATATATGTTGTTAGGTTGTATCTTTTATAGATACATTATACATTATTTTGATTTCTGAAAAGGAAATTGTAATAGTGCAGATTTATATTAAAAAAAAACAAACAGATAAGTGCGAGTCAGCCTCGCACACCGAGGGTGCCGTACTAATCCAGAAAATTTCACAAAATTAGGAAGTAATTTGTTAAAATCTCTATACAATAACCCACGACAAAAAAGTTTTTTTTTTCATTTTTCTTGTCATACATCGAAAATCACACATTTTTAAAATAATTAATAACCTGTTTTGGCATGTGCTAATGAAGTTCTTTTATACGTATGATACCTTACATGATACGATTTACTCACTTTGAATTTTGAACCAATATTTTGTGAATTTTGAGACCCTATTTTTTGTGATTTAAATAAAAATGTACAGTTTACAGATTTATTCCCATATGTCTACTCTAAGACAATGCTCCTCGCCAAATTTCATAGTTCTATGCCAACGGAAAGTACCCTGTATGTTTTGATTTTTGTGAGTGTCGAAATATGCGGTTTTTTACGACATCTTCTCTTCTTCTTCTTTAGCCTTTCGCTATCCACTTTTGGACATAGGCCTCTCCCAATTTACGCCATGCTTCACGGTCTGCTGCCCTTGCGATCCAATTCCGTCCAGCATGTTTTCGCACGTCATCTACCCATCGCTGTGGCGGGCGGCCTGGTGGTCTGGTATTCACCCACGGTCTCCACTCAATCAAGCGTTTAGTCCAACGATGGCTTTCCATCCGAGCTATATGTCCTGCCCAACTCCATTTCTTCCCAGCAATTACTTCAACCACATCTCTCAGTTTCGTTTTCCGCCTAATCCAATCATTTCTTTTACGGTCGCGCAAGGTGATTCCGAGCATAGCTCTCTCCATTGCTCTTTGCGCCACTCTGAATTTTTCAGCTGATCTCTGAGTGAGTGACATGGTTTCCGCACCGTACGTGAACACCGGCTCAATGCTCTCCTGAAATACCTTTGCTTTAAGCTTCATGGATAGCTTTCCGCGCAATATTTGCTTATTAGCTCCAAACGCTGCCCAAGCTTGGGATATCCTTCGTTCCACCTCTGCTGTCTGATTCCCAAAACCAAGTGTAAGTTTATGGCCCAAGTATACATAGTCCTTGACTACTGCCACTGGCAGTTGGTAATTATTGACTTCAGCTATGTTGGTCATAATCTTAGTTTTGGCCAGGTTCATCTTTAAACCGATTTTCTCCGACTCCAACTTAAGTTCCTCGATCATGGCTAACATATCAGGGACACTTTCTGAAAACAGTGCCAAGTCATCGGCAAATCGCAAGTTTGTGAGATTCTCCCCTTCAACATTGATACCTTTATCGTCCCACTTCAATTTCTTGAATATGTTTTCAAGGACCACGGTAAAAAAATTCGGGGACATCGGGTCACCTTGTCGAACTCCTCTGGCTAAACGGAAGGATGGAGTCTTTTCGTGTAGATTTACACACGCTGTCGCTCGGCTTTGCAGGTGTTTTATAATTGCTAAATACCTTTCGTCCACCCTACATTCCGCCAAAGCATCCTCAACGGCCCAGGCTTCAACTGAATCGAACGCTTTCTCATAATCAACGAAAGTTATTATGATCGGCTTTTGATACTCGTGACATTTCTCGATTAGCGTTTTAATACTTTGCAGATGATCGCAAGTACTGTAACCAGACCTAAAACCCGCCTGCTCCCGTGGTTGGTATGAGTCTAACTTGTTTCTGAGTCTATTGACTAATACTCTCGTAAACAATTTGTAGACATGGGAAAGCAGACTGATAGGCCTATAATTATCCAATCTTTTGATATCTCCTTTTTTGTGAAGTAATGAGATTACAGCGTTGTTCCAGCTATCCGGTACTTCTGTTTCCAGTAGGCATTTTGTAAACAGCCTTGCTAGGGCTTCTGGTACTCTCTTCGATGATAATTTAAGTAGCTCTGGAACAATACCATCTTCACCTGGGGCTTTTCGATTTTTCAACTGCCGCAATGCCAAACGCACTTCATCAGCTGTGACATCCGGGAGATCCTCTGATCCAACATTCAACACTGGTGGTCTAAAAAGATCCGAAGCTACCACATCACCTGTCCAGTCCCTAGGATTTTCAACTTTGCTGCTAAAGAGGTTTTCTTAGTAACAATAAATAAGACATAAAACGCTCTAACTTTTTTAAACGATAATTGAGAAGTTTTTCTTTTACACAACTGCAAGAGACTATAGATATACGTTTACAGTTTATATTTCAACTCGATATCATTACGCGTTCCCGAGATAAAGAGTCTTGACATACATACAGACAGACAAACGGACAGACGGACAGGCGGACAGACGGACAACAAAGTGATCCTATAAGGGTTCCGTTTGAGGTACGGAACCCTAAAAATAACGTAAGATGAATGATGAATGACGAATGATGTAAGATGAATCAATCAAAAAAAGTTCTAAAAGTTGCCAAATAATATCGTGAATGCCGTCAAGTACGCACAATACAGACAAAACAGAACTGGAACCGGCAAGAAAATAATAATTACAAGGCAAATACACTTTTATGACATCACATAAATTAGCTGGGACATTTCGTTGCACCCCAAGAAACCCCAAAACCCCTATGTATTTCTTGTAAGAAAAGTTAATAAGTTTTTGTGTTTATTATTCTAGAGAGCGGGCGTAAACTCCCGCAACAAAAACATATTTTTCGCATAAAGAAAATATGAAGGCTTAAAGAGTTTGAGTTTTTTCTGTGATGTAATCTTAAGAGATTACCTTGAAATACTTTTAAAGGGGAGAGGAGCTTTGTAGAGAAAGAAAATTGTTTCTACAGACATTCCCGACAAACTTTTCAAGTGGAATTCATATCCGTTTACGGAAAAAAAATCATAGTTTCCTAATTCCTTCAGATTATTTGTCTTTATCTGTTGGGTATCAGTTTTTGATTGCTGGTCTAATCTTTTAAGATAGTAAATGGGCATAGTATCAGTAACCCATTAAATTTATCAGTTTGCGTCACTCGTTACTTGCGAACGGTCGCCATGGCTGTCAAATATTTTACTATCGCCGTGTGCTTTTGTTTAGCTCTTGCTAACGTCCATGGATTGCAGACAGTCAATGGAAGGATCAAGATAACTGTAGGAACTACTGCAGGTTGTAGCGATACCGTGACCTTCATTGCCAGACTTGTCGAAGTGTACGATCTTTATAAAGACTTCCTAGACATTGAGTTCATCCCATGGGGTCGCACAATCAGGAACGCCGATTCGAGTTTGACCTGCCAGTTCGGAGCCAATGACTGCTGGGCCAACCGTCTTCACAGATGTGTCTTAAACAAGTTGCAAGGTAACCTTGAAGCTCAGATGCACTACATGAACTGCGAGTTTACCACGCCTTTCCCATCATTCTTGCAAGGAAGCTACACTTGCCCTAATGCTGTTGGACTGAGCATAGTAGATATAGATCATTGCGTGAACAATCCCAATGCAGATAACCTGGACGCTGAAGCTGAAAGGGTAGGATCGGTAATGACGGCGGCAATTAACTTTGTTCCTGCAATTGTTTTCAACGATAACATCGATCAGGAGCTACATACACAGTCTCTATCCAGGCTCGAGAGCATGGTCTGTTTTGCTTTAGCCGCAGATCCTACCACGGGAGTAACAAATTGCTCGCTGTGAGTCCTAATGTAATTTAAGAAAGTCAAGTCCGTCGCAAACGTTGATTCGAGAACTTTTTGGACAATTACGGAACGGAGACATGGCTAATTGTGCTATAATTTTCGACGATAAGCAAACGATAGCGCTCGGATTCTTGACGTGTTACACTTATGATATCTGAATTGTGATAATAAATGTTTTTATTACAACGTTTTGTGTTATTATTTGATTCAAATAATTAATCCTTATTAAAACTAAAATTACACGCTAGATGCTTCATAAAAAACGAAAATATTTGAAACTAGCGACCCGCCCCGGCTTCACACCGGTGTATAATGCATATAAACCTTCCTCTTGTAGCCAAGCCGTGGTGGTCTAGAGGTAGTGACACCCGCCTTACAATCGTGAGGTCGTGGGTTCAAATCCACGGTCCCGTACCAATGAGTTCTTTGGAATTTATGTAATGAAATTCCTCACACCACTGGCTTTTCGGTGAAGGAAAACATCGTGAGGCAACCTGCATGCGTCCGTAGAAGAAATTCGATGGCGTATGTGAATCCACCAACCCGCACTGGGCCAGCGTGGTGGATATGGCCCCATCACACATCGTGAGTAGGCCTACGTCCTGCAGTGGACTATTAAAAGGCTGGTACAGTACAGTACAGTACAGTATGTTAGTTACTTTCATACCTAATAATTTGTTTCTTCTTCTTCTGTTTGCGGTCGCATGCTGAGCTAGCAGGTTCCGAAGTATATGTGCCCCTAGGGAATATTCTCCAGAGGTTTTACCCTCTGGCGCCCAGCCTTGGCAAAGGCAAGCGACCCCGAGGCCGATACTCACCACGCCATAGAAGGTGGTGGAAGGACCATAAATGAATCCGATGTATACAGGGCTACTGGTTATTGAACCTATTTCTTCATGTGGGTTATAGAAGTTAATTATCAACAAATTTGACTCCTTCAACCCTCATGCAAAAGTTAACCATTTCTGATAAAAACTGAATTAAAGTTTATTTTCCATTTATCGGTGCAAGGTGACTTAAGGGTTAAAAAAAGTTTAATGTTTTTGCGCAATCATTTTTTTTACTTAGCAGAGACATCAGGCTATAGTAGCCGGCAAACAACTTGAACGTTAAACCATAGCTACCTCTCTTTTGTTTTCTCTGCTAACTCCGGGACCTATATCATTATGAGTAAAAAAAACTCGGTGCCCACATTAGATAATTATGACATTAAAAAAATTTAAGTTTAATTGTTAATTAATATTTTTGATCGACGATTATAAAAAAAAAATTGCCAACACATCTGGCAGACAGATTATTTTTAAAACAATTGCATATTTTTAGCTTTAGGAAATTGTAACGTTACACTTTAGGTTATTTGTCTTCACCAGGTATCAGACAGAATTCCTAGTATTTAAATGGGTAGGTATATTCGTCGCAACGATTCTCAAAATTCATCAGATTTTAAGACTGAAATATAATCGATGGACTTGGA
Source organism: Hypomecis punctinalis (assembly GCA_949316475.1). NCBI lineage: Eukaryota > Metazoa > Arthropoda > Insecta > Lepidoptera > Geometridae > Hypomecis > Hypomecis punctinalis. The sequence goes on along the minus strand of OX438808.1, from coordinate 18,851,080 downwards.
CCTCAGAGGAAATAGTGTGTAAATATGCAAACAAGTGTAAATTAAGTAGGTATGTAAAAAACAATTATTTTTAAATATACTGATTCAAGGTTTCCGTACCCAAAGGGTAAAAACGGGACCCTATTACTAAGACTCCGCTGTCCGTCCGTCTGTGACCAGGCTGAATCTCATGAACTGTGATATTTAGAACGTTGAAATTTTCACAGATAACGTATTTTTGTTGCCGCTAAAACAACAAATACTTAGAATAAAATATTTTTTTAGGGGGTTCCCATAAAATATCTTTCTTAAATAATAGTAAGTAAATAAAATCCAATTTCTCACCTTCAACTACTCATTCGATTTCATTACAACTTTGTTTGAGAATCGATTTTTTCCACCATTATCTCAACTCTAAATATGTCAATATGTAACTGTCGCAGAGATCAAGTTAAATTTTATAGAGTATGATTGTTTTTTTTTTATTTACTGAGTAGTCTCGTAATTAAAATATTATTTGAGCATAGCTATACAATTAAAACTCTACAAACCAAGTAAAGGCCTGAATATAGGTTTGCAGATGTATTTAAGTTCCATGCATAGGTATATTAGGTCCATAAGTATCGATGCCTCTTATTTAGATTAATTTCTTAAATCATCTTGATCATGATTAATGTAGATTTAAATACGTTTTGTTAGGTTTAATCGCGATTATGACATTTTTTGCTTCTTGGAAACAAATACAAAATACCTATATTTTACGGTAAGCTTATTTTTAATATCACGAAATCACAGTTTCCTAATTGAAAGATAATTATTTTGATTAAAAGATTAAAAGCACTTAAGATTGTAGGAATTAATCTGTAGAGAGTCAGAATTTGTCGTTGATAAGTTTAAAGGTTTAAATGGCCATAATATCAGCGACCAATGAAAGTCGTCAGTTTGTGTCGTACGCCACTAGTAACCGGACGCCATGGCTGCCAAATATTTATTTACCATCGCCGTGTGCTTCTTTTTAGCCGTTGCTAACGCCCAAGGATTGCAAACAGTCAATGGAAGGATCAAAATTACAGTTGGAACCACATCAGGATGTGGTGATACGGTGAGGTTCATTGGAAATCTTGTTGAAGTTTACAATATTTACAAAGACTTCCTGGACATTGAGTTCATTCCTTGGGGCCGCACCGTCAGGCTGGCTGACGGCAGTTTATCGTGTCAATTTGGAGTCAACGACTGCTGGGCCAACCGTCTTCACCGATGTGCCCTCGACAAGTTGCAAGGCAATCTCGACGCTCAAATTCAATACATGAACTGTGAGTTCACTACGCCTTACCCCTCATTTTTGCAAGGAAGCTACTCGTGCGCAGAATCTGTTGGACTCAACTTGGAAGATATAGATGTCTGCGTGAACAATTCTGATGACGAACTGGACTTGGAAGCAGAAAGGAGAGGATCGGCATTGACACAGGCAATCAACTTTATCCCTTCAATAGTTTTCAATGATGTAATCGACCTAGACCTACACACGCAATCTCTGAGCAAACTCGAGAGTATGGTATGCCATGCTCTAGCCGCAGATCCTTCCACAGGAGTACAAACTGCTCGCTGTGAGTCCTAATGTAATCTGAGAAAGTCGAGTCCGTCGCGATCGTTGAACTTTTTATCTTAGTTGGCCTCTCAGCTTCACGTTGAGGATTTTCGAGCTTAATGTCCGATTTAAGCCCGCCTTTTAATCGGCCAACTTGTGCCATTGGACAATTGCGGAGCGGAGATATGGCTAATGGTGCTGTAATTTTCGACGATAAGCGAACGATAGCGCTCGGATTCTTGATGAGTTACACTTATGAAGTCTGTTAAGTAATTGTGGCAATAAATGTTTTTGCTGAATTTTGTGTTTTAATTCAACTAATTATACTCTAACTAACTGCCCATCTCGGCTTTGCCCCGGTACGGGCAGATTTTAAAAGTATAATAAACAAATTTGATTAAAAATTGAGATATAAACGAACCTATGTTTCAAGTTGTATCAAACTACGCTGCTTGTGCAAAATTAGGTTAAAATCGGTTAAGTAGTTTAGGAGTCCATCGCGAACAAACACGTTTGTTGCCCGTGATCTTACCAGATGTAATCACTTCATTAACCTACTACTACTACTAGTAAGACCACAACAATACAATATGTGACGCGTAATTTATATAAATTAAGAAAGATACGATATAACAGTTCAAATTGCGGGTCACCTTTGGATAGAAAATTGGCTATTTGAATGTAAATCGTAAAAACATGAAATTTTAATTTACGTTTGTACAAAGGTAACTTTACTAAGTCATGCAATAAAATAAGATTGTAAATGTGGCAGACATTATTATGTCGTTTTGAGTTAGGTGATGTGAAATTGATAGCGACTTCGATTACTTTTAACTAAACTAGTTGGATAGGGTTATTAACACCATTTAATCAAATAGTAATGACGTGTACCTATACAGTAAAGAAATTCAGTAAAACCCGTCTGTACAAATAAGTAATTCACATAAAGTCAAACCTACTAACTGCGATCTAAAACTGCTACATTTTCTTGGTATCGGCAATATGATAAGGTTGTAATTTGTATTCACCTTTAGTACCAAATGTAATTAATGTGTATTCGAAAGTGTTAATTTGTAAAACGATGAGAGCATTAATATTGCTGTTTGTTAGAGGTAAAATAAACGTAAATGGTCGCAAAATGATCACCCTAACTGTTGTCGGTGCATGTACGACAGAACATTGCAGTGACCATATTTCATGAAATAAATATTGTATATTTGATGCCGTTGTTGTTTCAACTGCATTGAAATAAATATATGTATCAGAATTTAGATTGTTAAATTGATCTTTTTATCGACATTGAGGTTGTTTTTAAACTGTCGCGATTTGAACACAATATTATAATTATGTACCACGGGACTAAACCCGTCGTCGATCATGGTCTACCCGTGACCACGATCAATATCACCAAATTAGATCACCATAATTATTATTATTCCGTGAGTTAAATTTTCAAAAAATATTGGACACTTATTTTTTCTTTTGTCAATTAAACAATATATGACAAAGATATACCTTGTCATAGTTTGGGGGTGGAGGTCGTGACGTCACTTCTATGACAAAAGTCTAAACATTTGTATGTGAGTTATGAGGTCACGTGGAACTTTAACAGGATATATATTCATAATTTTTTGTTTAATCGATAAAATAAAAGAATACATGTCTAATATTTTTGATAATAGGCTATTTGACAACATTGAAAATATACTGTTGATTGTGGTAATCCATACAGATAATAGCCTGAAAAAGACATATTTCACTTTATTTAAACTAAAATATGTCTAATTTTCGCAAATCGTACGAAATAAAATACGATATTTTATCTGTGACGTGAACGCTCTAAGAAGGACGACAACTCTGGTGACGTTAAATGCTAGTAAACAAGAATTTCTCGATTGACTGTTGTTTGTGTAATTTGTATTTTGTGTTTTTGTCGTAATATTATTGGATCTGTAAGTTACTTTTAGTTGTGAACTAGCGTATTTACCAGTATTATACTAACGTTATTTACTAGTGTGTGACGTCACAGACCAGCGCCATTACAGAATGTCGTTTTGGCGGGATCTTGAATATCTATTCTTAACACTTGATTTTCATAGTTGATTCATTAGATCTCTCGGAAATATAAATGTAGTGTGCTTATTGTGTACTAACGAATAATATAAAACCATTTCCAAAAAGTAGTCAAATAGCCTATTGTGTAATCTATCTGATGGACTAATTATATTTTTTTAGTCATCATGTCTATTCTGGGTTGTGCAGACTTGCCATGTCAACGCTTAAGGCGCCATAGTATCAGCGTAATTTTTCATATGAGCGGGTGACAACCATTTTTTTTCCCCCGGTTTCACCCGATTTTTGCATTCAAAAATCAATATCAAATTGATATTACCACTTTTTCCTAAATGTTATGGATAGCTGTGTGCTTATGGATGAAACCTATAGTTCAATTCATGTGCTTATATAACAGATTCAAAAAAAATTGTAAAAGTGTAGACAAGTGCCCAAAAATGCAATAAACTTTCTTAGAAATCATGAATTTGTTCTAAAAAGCGGTACGAGTATCTTCGCATTTAATTTCTATCGAGCGAAGTTTTTTGAATTGTGTGTTCGAGTTATTGAATCCCCTACCGTATAGTTTTGAGAATATTGTGTATTATATTTTTATTCCACAACTTCAGGGTTTGATGGAGACAAGTTAGTTTAACTAAGGGTCTATACAGGTATTTTGAGATTGGATGGCGGCTTAACATCAGATACGCATAGAGAACAGTAAAACTATTTCTCTGTGGGTGAGGGTATAACTCATCAAGATACTCAATCCCATAAGAAAAATTTCCATCTTATACTTCTTTTCAGGTAAAAAGGAAAATTATTAGTTACTATAAGGTCCTAACAATGCTAGCTGCATCGTACATCCTCAAAATATGCGCACCCCAGGACATTATACCGTTATGGACGGCCTCATAAGCCAATAATGTTGGGCCATTAAGCGATTGAAAAATGTCACAGGCCACTTTGCAACGCTGCGCTACATTAACTGTGGTTGGAAAGGGCGCATATTGTATTGAAAATGCTGGATTTATTATGATGCGCATAAGGGGCCGCTTTGTCATTATGAAAATAAGGATGGAAAAGTGGTAGAAAGTCCAAAGTGAAATAAAGCGTCAGCATCAACATCATCACCTCATCGCCATCCAGTATATCATCCAAGCCACTGGAGCAGTTATGCTAGCTGCCCAGGTTTTTTTTTTTTGATAATGACTTAAAGTTATAGGGTGACTAGCGCAAGGGCACCTGAGAAGGTACGGACCTCGGCTTGGGCCGTCACCCGACAGGGGAGATCAGACTTGTAAGACCTAATAAGTTGAGCTGTTTGACTATTTGGAGAGAATCTAACCGATTTTCTGACAAATCCTGAGGGTCCTCGACCTCGCCGGCGGGGTCGGTGTATGTCTGTGTGCCTTTGGTAACCGGCGCCTATACCAAATATGGAATACTTCCTGTTGCAGGGAGCTGTCGTATCGGGGCAGCTGTCCAAGGCCACGGTCCGTTATTTTAAGGAGCTGGGCTGGCTCTGGCTGGATAGATGCTGGAGGGAGAAATGCACAAAACACCCCATGTGTGACGTCAGTGCAGGACTTATCGCCCCTACTTCAAATGAGAATGAGAATGAGAAAGCGTGTCAATATGTTTAAAAGTGGAAGTGGAAATTGTATTTAACGAATTGGACGTTTCATTTCTTTGTAGTATATTTTCAGGCGCTAAACTTGTTGCAATCATTTTAAATAGATGAGTCAATGCGTAATAAAATAATCAGTGATTGGCTCCGGAATTCTACTGTGACATTATTGCTTATCATCGTACACTCATTTGGACAAAGGTGATAAACGTAAGATTTAGAAGCCAATTATTTGCTCCGATTTTTATAAACCAAGGTTTTACAATAGACTTTACCCATTTTTAGTGTCATTATTATCGAGCCAGTTCTTGGTGATGATACTTCCGAACAAAAACACTAGAATCAATATTTCTAAGCTAAATGTTTTCATCTTCTTACTCTTGTAATCTATATTTTGACTTTGCTAAAAAAATAATAATAATTATCTAAATATTTGATTAAAAATGTGCATTAGTCACACTAGGTACTTTCCATAACCAAAAAGCAGAAACTATCAAAGAACTTTAATAACAATTAGTTATTTTATTTATAAGACATAATTATTATTAATCACCACAAAAACTATAATAATATACTGGGCTGGCAATAATAACTAACACCAAATGTAATGTAAACGAGAAGATAGAAGAGATAATAAATTTAGCTTTAACGTCATAAAAAAGCAGACAGTCATTATTTTTACCACCCCAAAAGCATTAAGAACAAAAATGTTCTCAATAATTGAGGCCATAACTTTCAATCAGTAAGGCTTAGCCGCGCTGCATTCGCCTCCACAACCTCATTTACAAGTTAATATTGCTAATTCTACTTTATTAACTTGTAACAAAGCCTCTGTATCCATTTGGCTGGAAACTGGTAGGCATTATGTACAAAATACGAAATTCAAATAAGAATATTACCCATTTAATTTGCCACGCTCAAAGTTGTATGGCTGTAGAGACTGCTCGCTCTTGTTACGGTAAATGTTTATTTGAATACTCTGGAATATCACTATACTAATCAAAAACTTTTATTTTACTCGAGATGATCCCTAAAAATCTGTTACAAAATGAAACGATCCGTACTTAAATATCATTCATCGTATTCAAATCTTCTTTCTATAAATCTTTTTGTCTTTATCTCTGTCTTCTTTTCTTTATTTTACTTGTTGACTTGATATCCTACTTAACACGTGCAAATAAATGGTTTTCATTTGTCAAATTTACGACTCTATTTGCCAATCAGTTCTTTAGACCGTATGTCCTGTCCAATACCACTTCCAATAGATGTTAGTCGCCCAATAAGTTATACCAGTTCATTTCTTTCATTTATTTATCTCTACACGAAAAGATCCTGCACGTAGATTCCAATTACAATCTTCTCTACAGTTTGTTATAAGTTACTACACATTGAACTAATGAGGCCCATATTAAGACAGCACTCAGAACTTACTGCACCGCAAAACTAATAACAGTATAGAATATTTTTACAAGCACAAATAAGTGGCATATTGTCGGTAATACTCGTAGCCGACAATCGACTGCGGGTCCACAATAAGGTCATTCGTAGGCAGTCGAAACGGTTATGAACGTGCACAGCTCCCATTATGCAGTTCCAGAGTGATATTGCTTTTCAGCATTGTGCAGGCTGCAAGTAGTGTACAACTGAACACATATGGGTTTTTAACTTTTTGCAAATTTAACAGTTTGATAAAAATCCACACGGTTGAACTCGTGAATGAAAATGACCTGTCATTTATCAAATAACATGTTGTGCCATTCAGTAAGGTAGAATAATTTGGAAACTGTTTGCGAGTTTGAAAAAAAAACTATTGCTATGAACACTTCAGTTCTTTCGTATTGACATAGCTGCTCATACTTTTAAGACAGTTTAACTGAAAACTTTATGTTATTGTTAAAATACAGATATCTAAATAAAGATCAAGAATTGAATAAAATAGTACCTAAGGACTAAAGATGAACGCGCACTTAGACGCACCGCGGAAACCCCATGCGCCGTAGTCATTAACTTCCCTATGCAATAATATATCTCTCCCATGCGCCAGGTACCGCGTTTACAACAATTTTTATCCTGTGAATCCTGTGACCGCCCAATGCTGAGCATATGCTTCTCTTATTCTACGGCGCTCACCCCAGTTCAATGTCATATTGTCAATGTTGGACCGCGCTACCTTGGTCAAAAGATTTATCTAAGTACACTTCCGACCAGTTAAACTTACACATACTCACTAAGCTAAAACGAAACTGGGCTGGTCATGTGAGTTGCATGCCAAAAAATTTTGGGCCAAAATCACCACTCAACCCAACTCAACTCAGTTCGGCCACTTGGCAGGCCTCGAAACAGATGACGCGACAAAATCGACAGGAAGTGTTACACTACTGCCAAAACTGGCAAGATCGAGGGAGGCGGTTGCCGAACAGTAGGATAAGATAATAATATCTAGCTGATCCGGCGAACTTCGTTTCACGTATTATTTTCATAAGTTTTTCCTATGTGTTATTCTGATGTATAAGCATTATTATTGCAAAGTTTCATCTCAATCCGTTCAGTACTGTACTGTACTGTATCAGCCTTTTTAACAGTTCACTGCAAGACGTAGGCCTAACCACGAAGGGTGATTAGGCTATATCCGCCACGCTGGCCCAGTGCGGGTTGGTGGATTCACATTAGCCATCGAATTTCTTCTACTGGCGTATGCAGGTTGCCTCACGATGTTTTCCTTCACCGAAAAGCCAGTGGTGTGAAATTACGTACATAAATTCCAAAGAACTCATTGGTACAGGACAGGGGATTTGAACGACCTCACGATTGTAAGGCGGGTGTCACTACCTCTAGACCACCACGGCTTTTCAATCCGTTCAGTAGTTTTTGTAAACGTTCGCGTTTGTAATATTAGTATGATTATATAAAAACTAAGTTTTACGTACCTAGTATTTTAATTTTTGTGCTACCCTATGGGACATTTTATTTTTCCGGGATGAAAAATAGCCCATGTCACTTTCCATCTTTCAAACTATGCCCATGTCAACATTCATGTCAATCCGTTGCTCCGTTGCTGCGTGAAAGAAGAACAATCCAATAAACCAACAAACGCACTTTCGTATTTACGAGTATAATACAGATACGTAAGGATAGTTATTTTTCGCCAAAAATGGCATAAATTAACCGACTTCCACCAAATAGTTCGCACGAATCAATGTGTCATCTATGTGTATGTAGTAATTTTTACATTCTTGTCGATTTCTCAAAAACGGCTCAGCCGATTTCGATTAAATTTAAATACCGACCCTATCGAAATAAAAATAATTTTGTAAATCGGTTCACAATTGGCGAAAATATCGATGAACACACGAACCAAAACGATGAAACAAAATACATACAGACAAATATTTAGAACCTCCTCCTTTTTGGGAGTCTGTTAAAAATAAAACTGGTTTAACCATGTAAGTTGCAAACCTGTAACCATGTAAGTGCTAGAAGGTTTTTGGTCCAAAATCACCACTAAGTCACGTCCCAACACATCCCGCCCATTTTCACAGGCCCCGAAAGGAATGACGTTACGAACTAGACACTTTTAACATGAAATAGTACACTAAATCACCAAATTGCCAAAAGTGGAAAGATCAGGGATCATTACGAAGAATTGGACAAAACAGGCTAACAGCAACAACAACAGTTATACTAAAAGCTATACAACAGCTGCAGTATTTGATACTGGCAATATTTTCGGTGCAAGGAAAGTTCAAACTATCCTATCCTTCCTTCATCTCGGCTGTACGTGAAGCGAGTGAATAATTAAAGAAGTATGGTCCCCGGCGTGTGGGCTCGTCTGTATCGATCCTGCCTCGGCATCGTTTGTTATAAGGAAGCTAGATGCACTGTTGTTGAAGCCTTACACATCGTCTCTTCAATGTACCTATCAATGATTAGTACCTTTGATTGTACAAGTCATGTACCTATACAGAGTTATTTCAAATCAAAGAATAAGCTCTATTACACAGGGCATCTGTTTCTAATCAATTAGCATTCTTTTAGGGGCTTATTCTGTACATCAAAGCTAACACTTTTTTAGTCTGCGACTTTTGTCAGAACTAAAAAAAAACAGCTATTTCATACATTTTCTCGAGGGTGAACGATATTTTTCTATGGAACAACATTTTTTTTGAGAATTTATAAAAGTCGTATAACAAAAGTTGTTAGTTTTCATCATATTTATTCATTGCTTAATATGGGTTACGTGGTTGGTACTCACAGAATAATCGTATAAATAGCCCGCCATACCTACTCAGCCTTTTGGCTAGCAATATTTTATGTGATAAGTTGATGGGTTTTATCGCTTACTAATTTACCTACATTTCACACATTTAATACACCTTAACCTTAATTAAAACACTTTATAAAGTTTATGAAAAAAACAAAACAATTTTTGGTCATGCACCTGTCAATGAAAGATTGCTATTGAGGGTGTATTGAGGCATCGCTTAAAAAACTGGAAACTATATTTTTAAGGCATGCCATTCATGTCATTTCCTTACACTATTATTAGTTTTGGTGTACAGAATAAGCCCCTAAAAGGATGCTAATTGATTAGAAATAACCCTTTACATAGTATACATCGCATAAATAGCGACGTGGAATTATTCCTCTACTTACGATAGTAGGTACCATTTATCAGTGAGACTGTAGCGTTTCTAAAGGGTTACCTACTTGCTCTGTTTTACTACTCAGCTGAAAAAGGGAGATTAAGACCATCAGTTTGAACAACTTTTACTTACCATAAGGTCAATCCCGAATTCGGGGAAAAAAGCCGGACAAGTGCAAGTCAGGCTCGCACACCGAGGGTTCCGTACAAACACGTTGTTAAAATAATTAAAATCCTGTTTTAGCATGTGCTAATAAAGTTATTTTATATGATACCTTACATGATACGATTTACTCACTCTGAATTTTGAAACCATATTTTGTGAATTTTGAGGCCCTATTTTTTTGTCATTTAAATAAAAATGTGCAGTTTTCAGATTTATTCCTATATGTGTACTCTGAGACAATGCTTCTCGCTAAATTTCATAGTTCTATGTCAACGGGAAGTATAGTAGGTTGTAGGTTTTGATTTTTGTGAGTGCAAAATATGCTGTTTTTTAGGACATAAACGGCTTTAACTATCTAAACGATAACTGAGAAGTTTTTCTTTTACACAACTGCAAGAAACTATACGTATACAGTTTAAATTTCAACTCGATATATTTACGCGTTCTCGAGATAAAGAGTCTTGACATACACACAGACGGACAGACGGACAACAAAGTGATTCTATAAGGGTTCCGTTTTTTTCGTTTGAGGTACGGAACCCTAAAAACAACAAAATATGTGACAAAAAAATTATTTCGGATTATTTCGTCATAAATAATTAAGACCAAAGTTTATTACGTCAAAGTTATTAATTTCTTAATTAAAGAATTTACATGTGTACATGAGTAACATAGTTGATTTGGCTAGAGAACTAGGTATACCTATTCAGGATTCACGAACCAAATATTACTCTCTCCCAAACTAGGCTCGAGACCCGTGTAGTGTTATGAGCCGGTTATAATAATGATTACAATGATATCTGGTAAATGCAAGTCTTCAGTATGAAACTTCGAGCAAATATCTACCGAGCCACAGTCTCTAAGTGAAAGTAGTTAAAAATTACCGAGCACCGTAATACAAACAGACTCAGATAATTACATTAAATAATTCACAGTAACCCGTTTTCTCGAATCTCGACGTTATGTCACCTAATTAGTTAGTGCTTGTAGCTGAGCGCTATGGCATCGCGCGGCGTTGTAGTCGACTTCCAATAATCGCCCTACGACTAACTAAAAAGCCTGCGCACTATTACGTAACTCGGGCAGAGTTTTGGCTCGGATCATTTTTTTGCACGATTGTGACTCTATAGATATTTGCTCGAAGGTTGAAGTTACTAAGCACGAAAATGTTTTATATGCTATATTTTGTCTAAAAATGTCACGAATCTGCATAGTATGTGTTATAAGTATGTGTTATCTCAATAAAATGAGATACCTACTTATCTTATAAATAAAATATAATGACGTAGTATGTCGAGGAATTCAAATCATCGGTAAAGTACGTTGGTGAGATTTTTATCGCAATTAAATACGAGTAATAGGTAATTCGTTTCTAGATAAACTTACTTGCAGATTTTGACTTTCAAATAATATTAAGAAGGGAAATAAAATTAAGATAAAATTCTTCAATTAATTTAATTAATATGGATGGCATCAATTAAAGTATGCTCATAAAATTCTCCGAATAAATGACGACGCCATATAAATTTTCAGAGTGCCGTAAAATAAATTAAAAAATATTACATCCCAAGCGTGGCCCTCGAAGACAAAACGTCACTAATTAAATTTCCGTTTCAGCCGTAAACTGCTCAGCACGTGGCGCTTTATTGCCACAATTTGGGACTAGATCACTATTTATGACGAAATGAAATTACTAAGATTAAGATAATTTATTTAAAGAAATACTGCAAGGCATGGTGGCACCTAACCTAGTAACCCTAGCCTTTGTGTGAAGTGCATTTTTCACATTATTGTTGATTTATCAAAAATAGCTTAGCCGATTTGGACTTGGACTACTATGTATAAAGTTATGCATGGTTATACATAAAAAATATACAGGGTTATTTCTAATCAATTAGCATCCTTCTAGGGGCTTATTCTGTACATCAAAACTAACAACTTTTGTTCTACGACTTTCGTCAAAACTAAAAAAAAAATATCAGCTGTTCCATACATTTTGTCGCGGTTGAACAAATTTTTTCTATGGAAAAACAAATTTTTTTTTTTTGAGTTTTGACAAGTCGTAGAACAAAAGTTGTTAGTTTTGATGTACAGAATAAGCCCCTAGAAGGATGCTAATTGATAAGAAAAAACCCTGTATATAAGCGTCGAGTTGAGTATTTCCTCCGGGTCGTAGTCGGGTGTTAGAAAAGCATGAAAATCAACGGTAGGAATTGCGTTCTCAAGCCAATGAGTTCTTAGAGACTTGCGAACGAATTTTTCCCCATCACTACCTTTTTGCCAATCCGTGGATTGGCAAGTTGAAATGGCAATGGACAGGGCACATAGCACGATGGACTGATGACCGATGGGGTCGAAAAGTTCTCGAGTGGAGACCACGTACCGGCAAGCGCAGCGTAGGACGTCAAATCCACAAAGTGGACGGATGACCTCGATAAGACAGTAGACAGTAGGATCGCGCTGGATGCAAGTCAATACGAACCGGTCGTATTAGAGATCTTTATGGACATAGGTCCAGCAGTGGACGTCCTAAAGCTGAAACGAACGAACTACTTTTATATTGAAGGACAACATTGTGGCAAGCTACATAGGCCCGAAGAAAGAAATTTGATGACGCATGTGACCATAAATACCACCAACACGCAGTAGCCCATTATGGTGGATAGGTAAAGCTCAATCGCCTTACATCCTAGCCTCTCCGTAGCACAGGAGCCATTTAAAAAGTTCGTACATTACAATTAAAAGTACATTGAAGTTAAATATTTGAAGAAAAAGACCGATTAAATGATCACCTTGCTTTAAGAACACTTGTAAGACAGTATATGTTAGAATTAAAATAGCTGTTACACTACGGCCACAACTACCATAAACAGTTGAAATCAAATTTTCAGAACGAAAATTATCGAAATTTTTTGAAATATATCGACTAGAATTCTGCTAAAGTAATGAACTATGACGATGAATTTAGCAGACTGAAACAACGGAAGACATTGCCTACAAGGCAAAAACTATTGTAGTACCTGTCTTAAACAAGATATATGCTAAATCAGTGCACCATTACATTATCTAATTTATACAATAAACCACAATATTATTATCATGGTATGGTAATAGAACACAGTATCGAGATAACTGGAGTCGTCGAAACTGTTCTTTTATGAAACCCAATCACAATGGAAATACGAGTTATAAACATAAAAATGCAGCTTACCAAAAATGGAAAGCTACCATATTGCATTCATCCCGGTTTTACGGCACATTCAAAGGAGCTATGAAAATAATAAAGGTTCTTTTACACGGCGGGAAGAGTTTTAGTAGACAAGTTAGTTACTTTGATGAGAAAATGTACATTCTTACTTCAGCTACTATTTGTACATGAAAGAAGAAAGAAGAAGAAGAAAGTTATTTATTTACTAAAATTGAAATACACGAATGAATACAAGAATAACAGTTGAAGTAAAACAATACATGAATAACAGTTGTAATTTGGCAAGATAACTAGATTCAGGATTCATAAGCGAAATATCCTTTGGTCCCACACTAGGCTCGAGACCCGTGTTGTGGGTACCATACAGAAAGTTATCTAGTGGTGATATTCTGGGGTAGTCCTAAATTTTAAAGAAATGCTGATTTATCGAAAACTGAAAAATTAGTGAGATTAAGTATATAAACTTGTACAAAAAACAGTAATAAATAAATAAATATACAAAGGAATAGGTAGGTACATAATTATCGTGAAAGAAATGTGTGCCAGTTTTATTGCTGCGTTGAGTAAGTGGACACGAGAGTATAATATTATAGTGCTGTTTGTTTGTGTGTGTACGCGCGAGCTTGTCGAATGGGTAATCGATTGAAGTTTTGAAAAGCTATGTGTGTGAAAGTGTGCTAATGTATGTGTACTCATCTGCTCTTAGGTTTTCAGTGGCGCTATACGACAGAGTAAGCAACCAGGCCCGAATAATTTGGCTAACTTTATGGGTTTTCTCCTTTATTAAGTACGGAAAAACCTTACATACCCTATTGTAGATTTTTGGGAGGAGGGCATTGGGGTGTCTGTCAGCATATGTTGAGTTAACCTTTACGAGAGGCATCTTAAAAGCCCGTCTACCCTGCTGATTTGTGGCTAACCCAGTCTGCTTGATGAAGTTGTGAATTTTTACCACAGCTTTCTGGATGAACAATTGCCGCACTGTCAAGACTTTGGCTTCCATGAAAAGGGCTTCTGTCGGATGTCTAAATGGTTTCCGTAGCATTACTTTAAGGACAACTCTCTGAGCCCGTTCAAGTCCTATCATTAAGGTTTTAGCTGCTCCACCCCAAGCTAGATTACAATAGGAAAGAATAGACTGACATAAAGACATATAGACCATATTGAGTGTAGTTAGATCGCACGCATCACGTAAACCTTTCATGACATAAATAAGTTTTCTAACGCGTCCTGACAATTTAGATATGTGATGCCTAAAGGAAAGTGACTCGTCGAGTTCTACTCCCAGATATCGAATCCTATCAGCTCGACCAATTGTATCGCAGCTACTGTCTTCTGGAGTGCAGTTAGTTGGGCATAAGTCGCTTGAGGATATGTTAAGTTCAATTTTCACCATCGGCATTGTTTTTTTCGTGTTATAAAAAGCCATAATTTTGGTCTTTTTAGTATTGAGGGTTAAGAGATTACTGCTTAGCCACGCCGCTACTTGGTTAATACCATTTTCTGCCATAGCAACTACATCACTCCATGAAGTGCCTTTAAAGACGAGCACCGTGTCATCTGCATAGCAGATAGTGCTTGCTCCAGGAATATCGATTTCTAGCAGCTCATTTATGTAAATACAAAACAGTGTTGGCCCTAGAATACTCCCTTGGGGGATTCCGAATCTCATCGGCAGCTCATCACTTAGACTGGTCCCAACCCTAACGCGTTGACTTCGATTTGATAGGTAGCTGCGGAACCAGTTCAGTGCAATACCGCGAACTCCAAAAACTTCGAGCTTTTTTAGTAGGATTGGGACGGAGACCGTATCAAAGGCTTTGGCCAGATCTAGGAATACTCCAACGCAACGGAGCTTTGCATCAACCGCAGATGACACTGAGTCTGTAAGAAGCACTACAGCATCCTCGGTAGAACGCCCACGTCTAAAACCAAACTGTCTATCAGATATAAGCATGTTGGTCTCAAGGTAGTCGACTAATCTCGTGTTCATAACTTTTTCGGGTAACATAGAGAACATAGAGAGATACATAGATACATACATAGAGAAACTAACAGAACCTATTGCGTTGCAAAATGTATAGGGATTCAAAAACATAATATCGTAATTAGGTCAGGATGACAATTTACACTTCAGGGATCTTGTCTCTCCAATATTTTACATCAATATCTTGTATTTTAACAAAAACAACCGCACCGCCATGTTTTTCTCTATATACGAGTACATCAATGTTGCCACTTTAGGAAAATTAAACTTGCCTATAAAATTATTTTATAACATATTTGCTCGAAAAGTGGCTGTAATTACACCAATTTTAATATCGTAATGTATCCATTACGCCCTTGTGCGTTATTGTAATGTAAACCGCACGAGTTTTTTTTTTAATAAAGTAACATGCACGGTTTTTTAAGATGCTCCATCTAAAAATGAACGATACTTTTTAAAATCTCAGCAAAGAGTTTTTATGTCAGAAGAGTGGTCAATTTCCTGGCAACGTAACTATCACTTTTAAAAATTGTTCAAATTTCTATAACTGCTTTAACAAGTAATTAAAGATTTATTCGTTTAAGAAACTCAGAGTTTTATTAATTTCTTCGCAAATGTGTTATAAAACGTCGTATGACATACGTGCGCTTTGAAAATTATAGCCTCTGCTTCCGTATAGCCCTCGCCTACGGCTCGGGCTAGCAATATCGCCTCGGCTGTAATTTTCAACTTACCGCACTTATATCATAATGTACTATTAACAAGTATGAAAATAAATTAATACTCAGGCATTCAGCGGTAGCACAGCTAATTATATTATATATGACGAGTGAATTAGGGGACGATAAGGTGTGCTCAGTAACAATATACTTGTCATTTTTGACCGAGCAAACGAAGCTTTTCCGTTTTCATTTAGAGATTGTGAAATTCTCTTCCATCTTTATTCCTAGTTCCGTACTACATTTTATAGAGATTCAATAATGGTTTTGAATTAAATAGCTGAAGGTTTTTGACGTGATAAGTTCTTATAAATCGAAAATCGTCGGCTGCCCGCAAAACGCTTGAGCCAAGCTTGCAAGCGAGAGCGCGGAACATGCCAGGGGTCGAATTTTTTAAATTTGCACGGCTTGGTCTTAAAAGGAACTTGCATTTAGCATTCGCAACTCGCATTGCATAGACAATATATAGGATGGTTTTCATACAAGCTATCAAAGTTTCGTAAACGTTGACAGGCATTTGAACTAAAAAATAAGTCCCCAGAAACACATCGCAATATACTTTCTTCAATAGATCTTCGAAAAGTTGATGGCACTTGTTGGAAATCGATAGATTTTGTTTAAAATCAATCGATAAGTCACAAATCGATAGATGTTACTAAATTATATATATATGTTATGTGTAATAATTTGTGAATGACTGTAATTGTTTTTTTTTTATCGCGACCACTTTTTACTTTTGTGGTACTCTTGACCAGTTCGCACGATTGTTTTCAAGCGTGTGCTCCATAATCTTTTATTCCCGTGATTATCCAAGATTACGTCCATTTGAAAACCTCTTTTATTGAAGAAGTCCAACACCATTTTGCTTGAGAATTCTTAGTTGTAGTATAAAAGCACCTTAAAGGTTCGAGTTCGGATGAGCGAGCTTCCCCGCTAACGCGCACTTATAGTTTCCAATAAGCAATATCTTCCGATTGGAAGAGCTGCGGCCTTGGCTAATTTATTTATGAGCATCACGAACAAAGGCTATCTTTGTGGCTAAGTTTTATCATAATATATGCTTAATTTTCGGGGTACTGAATTTAGAAAAAAATACAATTACTAATATTAAACATTTTCTACAAGTAAGAAAAAATAAATGAAAATCATTCAATGTTCATTCCATTTTTTGCTCGTTATTAATAACGGTAAAATAAATATGCTTGAAATATTCACAGAACATTCAAAAATAAATAATTTAATTAAAATAAAAATACTAAGGGGACTTTTTTACCGTACGGAACCCTTCGCGAGTCTGACTCGTCGCTTTACAATACAATACAACAACACTTTATTGACACCAGCACATAGGAAAATATAACAGAAGAAACGAAGACAGAAAAGGCACAAAAGGCGGTCTTATCGCTAAAAGCGATTTCTTCCATACATGCTCCTTTGGATGTAAGGCAACGTATAGATGACAAGGACGGTGGTGTAAACGTAATAAAAACAATTAAAAATAAATAAAAGGTACAGTTACTATAAATTTCAATAAAAATAAAATAAACTACATAATTATAGCCATACCTACATAAATACTTCTAATAATACACACAGTTAAAATAAACATATTTACATACATAATACATACTACAAATAAATTTGATGACGAAGAGTGACATGAGTATCAGTGAGAGAAAGCTTCGAGAGATAATGTTTCTGAACCTGGGCCTTGAAAGCCTCAACGCTCTGTGCTCGTCTGATGGTCACAGGAAGGTCATTCCAGATAGCTACAGCTCGGACACTGAAAGAAAAATCATAAAAAACAATATAATGAGATGGAGTGGATAGAAGGAGATTGCTAGAAGATCTAAGATTGACAGAGTGAGTGTCACAGAGAAAAGTGAAGCGAGAGCGTAAATAACTTCGAACGCCTTGGACGTATACTTATCTTTACGGATGACATTTTTTTTCTCGAGATTTATTTAAAATTATTCATTTCACATAAAATATTAGTACTGGTCATGGCAATTTTAAAAGAATTCACGGACTGCAACGGGGAAATCGTGAAATAGAACAAAAAGAAAATTATCAAAACAAGTATTATGGAGAATGGTTTTAAAACTGTCATTGTCAAAGTTCCGAATACGTACCTAGTAGGCTTTCGAAGTTCAAAAAAACGCACCCTTGTAAAGAAGGTCTACGTTCACCCGTGGACGTCCTATAGCCAAGATGGCGAATCATATTATAGCCTGATACGACTTATGTTATTGTAACAATAAAATTAGAACTAAAGTTATAGAAACCGTACTAAAATAGCAAGATATATACATCGTACCGGTGTGAAGTTGGCAGCCAACTGTAGTAGCCAATATAATCCGAGATAGCTCAATGCTAGTTACTGTTCGTGAAAACCTTCGAAATTACTTAAGTTCGTGTGTATGTGCATCTTTTTCTAACATAATTTACATATTAAGTGAGACGAAGTATACTGGTGTGAAGTTGGCAGCCAACTCTAGCAGCCAATATAATCCGACCAAAAAAAGTGAACTTTATTTTGAAGTTAGCAGCCAACGTCATAAACGATACAAAGCTTTAAACGAGAGAAAACCAATGCTATGATTCAAAGAGCTCAAATATAGTCGTAATATAAAAAAATCCGAACACGTAGCTGATAAATGAGAAAAATGACCCAGTGCAAGTTCGCACGGCGCGGTGCATTTCGACTCCAAAGCTCCCAGCAAAGTCAAATAAAGGTATAAATTCTGATCAATAGATACACAAAATGCAATTTACAAGAAAATTGCAATAACAAAGCGGCTAAAATGTTTCTTGGTGCTGCTTTGGCTCCACAAACTTAACTCAATTTTCAGAATTTTGAAAAAGGTTGAAAAAATACATAAGTATTTTTTTTTTTCAAAAATATAAAAAATAGTGAGGATTATCAACCCTTACTGCATTATACAACTACAATATCTTCAAGGCCCTGAAAAAAAACCATTTGGCGAAAATCCTCGAACAAATCAACAAAAGTCCGTAATTTTCGTCGACGTAAACCGGAAAAAGATATACAATTATTGGTTTATTATCAAAAATGATGATCCGGAAAACCCAATATTCATAATTATTAATCAAGACCAAAATGTTACCAATAGCTTAGAAATTGTACCACAACGCGGAGAATATTCATGGGATCGAATAATACAAAATCGGACTGCAGAAATCGCGGACTTGCCACAATGCATATTTTGTGATAAAGATGATAAATGTCATCGTTGTTTGGGCCCTGACGCAATAATTATGCATAACATAAATCAGAAAAGCTACCAAACTGTGACAACCAAGAAGCCCGAGGTTTTAAAACAAATTTTAAATATTTCTAGTTCTGTAAATTCAACTATTGTTTTACCTTTAGGGACTTAAAACGAAAACAATTTAGGGTTAATGCAGGGTATTATTTACCTTGAAGGTAGTTTCGAGTTAGAAAATTAATAAAAAAATATATATTTTCCGACACAATAAACTCAACGGATATACTAATCCGTATATCCGTTGTTATGTACAACTACAATATCTTCAAGGCCCTGAAAAAAAACCATTTGGCGAAAATCCTCGAACAAATCAACAAAAGTCCGTAATTTTCGTCGACGTAAACCGGAAAAAGATATACAATTATTGGTTTATTATCAAAAATGATGATCCGGAAAACCCAATATTCATAATTATTAATCAAGACCAAAATGTTACCAATAGCTTAGAAATTGTACCAGAACGCGGAGAATATTCATGGGATCGAATAATACAAAATCGGACTGCAGAAATCGCGGACTTGCCACAATGCATATTTTGTGATAAAGATGATAAATGTCATCGTTGTTTGGGCCCTGACGCAATAATTATGCATAACATAAATCAGAAAAGCTACCAAACTGTGACAACCAAGAAGCCCGAGGTTTTAAAACAAATTTTAAATATTTCTAGTGCTGTAAATTCAACTATTGTTTTACCTTTAGGGACTTAAAACGAAAACAATTTAGGGTTAATGCAGGGTATTATTTACCTTGAAGGTAGTTTCGAGTTAGAAAATTAATAAAAAATATATATTTTCCGACACAATAAACTCAACGGATATACTAATCCGTATGTTTTAAGGGAAAAAAACAATGCAGAGGTAAACAATACGTGTCTTATAGTTTTTAAATATGTCGAGTATAATACTGGAAATATTTCGATTATAGCCCAATGCAAACACATGAACTGTAAAAAGTTCAAAATAATAATTAAAGACAATACTGTATCAGAGTAGGCCCGATTACAGAGGCGCCAGCGCAAATTTAATAGCAACGTAAAAAGTGTTCTCTCTATTGAATGCCTAAAGTAAATATGAAACAGAACTATGCTATTCGGCAATTATAACTAAGATGGCGCCTCTGTAATCGGGCTTAGTATCAGTTGCAAAATTTATAGCCATTGTGAATTGTTAACACTGCCTGTATCAAAAGTGGAGAGAGAAATAGTTAAACAAAAACTATTGATTCAAATATCGAAACTATATATACGAATTCACACCTTTTAAAAATTGACAATATCAAATTACAACGGGTCGAATTCTTCCAGTTTTTTGGAACACTTTCTGAGAAACATGATAGTAACACCATTGCAAAGCTATTGAATGATTTTCGCAATTTCTGTGAAATCCACGGGCAGTGGCCGGCATTTAGCTGTGCTGTCACAGATTTAGCTTTAGTATCTATGTATACATGCTATAAATGCAAATCATTAAATCGTTTTGACCTTTCACAATATGTAAAGGAATGCTACACAAACCTGACGAGCTTAAACGATATAAAGTCAAAGGGTATGACACCGACATATTTATGTTGCGCCCATTTTGTTAAAATGATGACAAATGACGTCGATAAAAAATGTTCGACCGAAAAAAACGAGTTGAAAGATATGTTAGCTCAATTTACTCTAAGTCAAAACATGGCAAAAATCGTCAATTTTGTCAAACATTTGTTCATTTTAACAAATCCAAAAACTTTAGGTGATCAAGCTGCCATTGCACTAGATACCTAACTAAACTCAAAATTTGACTTTTACCTAACTAAACGCCTTTGCGGTCCAATTTGATAAAAAAAGAAAATTCATTTGGACCACTAAAAATCATCACTCTTAACGGACAAAAAAAATTGAAATGCACTCATTTCGTCCGAAACGTAAGATCTGGAATATTATCTGTGTAAAATATTGATATAAATAAAATTTAAAAAAGCAGGCTGACTAAACAGTCTAAAGAAATATCTGAAGAAGAATAATGGGAGAAAAGGCCAAAAAAATACATAGTCATTTTGATTCTCGATACCTGAAAAAACAAAAAAATCAATTACTATATAAATGTCGACGAACATTTAACACAATGCGCGTATTTTGGCTGTGGCTCCTCACAAATTGACATCATCACCGACTGGGTACAATGTGATACCTGTGATAAATGGATACATAGTGCATGTTTAGGGCATGCAGATAATGATTTTACAAGATGGGGTTTTCGAATGCCGTTTATGTAAATTTGTTATTTCGAAGGAGCAACCGTTGTCTGAAAACTCTGACGAAGTACCACAACCAGGACTTACTAATTACCCAACTGTCTGATTGATGATGTCAATTATTATAAAAAGTGTTCAACAGAAAGGGGTTATGTGGTTAGCAAAACCGACATTTCCTACACCATCAAG
Source organism: Hypomecis punctinalis (assembly GCA_949316475.1). Taxonomy (NCBI): domain Eukaryota; kingdom Metazoa; phylum Arthropoda; class Insecta; order Lepidoptera; family Geometridae; genus Hypomecis; species Hypomecis punctinalis. The sequence continues at coordinate 18,829,392 of OX438808.1, read as the reverse complement.
GAACACTTAATTGACGATTATATTGCCCTTGATGAGAAGCAATATTTGTCAAATTTTGTGATAGCATGAACAGCCAAGAGAAACACAAGATGGAAATAGTGACAGCGATGAAGAGGGTGGAATAGTTATTCCCTCACCTCAAAAATGGGCAGAGATTATTGGAGTGAACAGACCAGAAGACTTGTGTATAGGTAGTGGATATGGAGGAAGATCCAAACGAGCACTATCAATTACACCACCTTCATCAGCAACCAAGAAAATAAGACCAAGCAGGCAGTATAGCACTGAATCTGAGGAATCGATTGTGTCCGACACATAAGAGCAGTCAGACTCATTGAAACAATAATAATATGTTATACCCATTAATATAAGGAACAATATAAAAAAAATATATATTAAAAGACTTAAAAAGACTATTTCACAAAGTGATTATAAAGTGTGAGACTCTTTTTACTAGAGTCAGTGTAGTGTTATAGAATCCCGGAGGAAAGGCATGTTGTGTCTAACCTAAAGTGAGGGTAGTTCTAAAAAGACAGTCAAGTGATTCGAACTGAAGTGTCAACCGGCGCTTACGGAAATCCGCGGAAAATCAGTGAAACATAATAAGTACTATTGTTAAGAATAATTATTGTAAAATGACTTACCTAATGTGACAGAATGTTATAAGGTCAATAAATTATTACTATTACTATTCCTAGATCTGGCCAAAGCCTTCGATACGGTCTCAGTCCCGATCCTACTAAAAAAGCTCGAAGTTTTTGGAGTTCGCAGTATTGCACTGAATTGGTTCCGCAGCTACCTATCAAATCAAAGCCACCGCGTTAGGGTTGAGACCAGTCTGAGTAATGAGCTGCCGATGAGATTCGGAGTCCCCCAAGGGAGTATTCTAGAGCCAACACCGTTTTGTATTTACATAATGAGCTGCTAGAAATCGATATTTCTAGAGCAAACACTATCTGCTATGCAGATGACACGGTGCTTGTTTTTAAAGGCACTTTATGGAATGGTGTAGTTACTATGGCAAAAAATGGTATTAACCAAGTAGCGGCGTGGCTAAGCAGTAATCTCTTAACCCTCAATACTAAAACGACCAAAATTATGGCCATTTATAATACGAAAAAAAACAATGTCGATGGTGAATATTGAACTAAACATATCCTCAAACATAAGCGCCTTATGCCCAACTAACCGCACTTCAGAAGACAGTAGCTGCGACGCCATTGATCGAGCTGATAGGGTTCGATACCTGGGAGTAGAACTCGACGAGTCACTTTCCTTTAGGCATCACATATACGAGTATAAATTGTCAGGACGCGTTAGAAAATTTATTTATGTCATGAAGAGTTAACGTGATGCGTGCGATCTAACTACTCTCAATATGGTCTTTATGTCTTTATGTCAGAATCCTGGTCCATCCGACGTGTCGTATCTCTCCTACCCAGGGTACTCCCTGGAGCACCGTTTCAAACCACGTGCGGGGGTATGCGTATACGCCCGGGATGAAATTTGCTTTCTGCGCCTTTGTAGGTTTGAAGACCCCTCACTAGACTTCGCGCCGGAACACGAGTTCGAGAGAGTCGCTTGGAGGCGCGGCTTAGTCAGGTGGGTGGTATCTTGCCGCGGCTATAGCCTACCACCAGTATGGTTACTGCCTGGTTAGCACCACCCAGGACCACGTGGGGTGGACGGTGAAAAATTAAAAGAGTTCCAACCCACGGACGCAGGCAACTCGGTCCCAAGTCTGTAAGTAGACGACTGCCAAATATCAAACTGGCTAACCCTACATCTATTTCTGATTTTTTTTCTCTGTGTTCAATAGATGTAAGCAGTGGTCCATCACAAAACTTGACAAATATTGCTTCTCATCAAGGGTAACATAATCGTCAGTTAAGTGTTCCTTGATTGTGTAGGAAATGTCGGTTTTGCTAACCACGTAACCCCTTTCTGTTGAACACTTTTTATAATAATTGACATCATCAACCAGACAGTTGGATAATAAGTTAAATCCTGGTTGTGGTACTTCGTCAGAGTTTTCAGACAACGGTTGCTTCTACGAAATAACAATTTTACATAAACGGCATTCGAAAACCCCTTGTAAAATCATTATCTGCATGCCCTAAACATGCACTATGTATCCATTTATCACATGCATCACATCGTACCCAGTCGGTGACGATGTCAATTTGTGAGAAGCCACAGCCAAAACACGCGCATTATGTTAAATGCTCGTCGGCATTTTTGTCGTAATTGATTTTTTTGTTTTTTCAGGTATCGAGAATCAAAATGACTATGTATTTATAGAGTTATACGATTATTTTTACTTACTTCTTCCAGTGGATGGTGACATTGCATTGTTAGCCCCGAGGAGTGATCGTAACGTTGTAGCACTCTCAGCACTGCACCGCTATCCGAAAGGATGCTGATTCTTTGATCGGTTACTTCCCTTTGGAGTATCGCCGCTGCCACCTGAATAATACCTACACATTCCGCTTGAAAAATAGAGTTATTTTACCCAGAGTTGCCGCTATGTGTATATTGAGTTCATCCGAGAATGTGCCGGTCTCGGTACCTGTATCTGTTTTGGAGCCATCGGTGTAATCCTCACTTCCTGTATACCGGAGCTATCACATGATTCCTCATGTAGTTGAATGTCATACCTTTTTGTTTAGATGTGTTTTTTGGGGACCCTATCATAAATCGATAGAATTTCAGGATCATATTATATGAAACTGTCAATAATAGTGGTATGCGTTGCTTGCTTGTTGTACGTTCAGAGGTTCAGTGCTCTTAACCTGTAAGCAGCAATCGCTGTCTCCTGCTGTATGAAAAGATGCAGCGGCGTTTGCCCCATGAGGGCTTCTAACACCGCAGTGGGTGCAGTTCTCATGCATCCGGTCATCGCCACGCAGGCTGTTCTTTGTAATGTTCTTAGCTTCGAGTTGGCGATAGTCATTATACTAATATATTAAAACGGGACTTATCGCGCAATAAAACATGAGATATATATTAATAAATACCTCTTTTTCTCTTTCTCCCGACGTTTCGACCAAGTTGCATTGGTCGTGGTCACGGGCAGACTAAATGCGACGCCGTATCACTCAAATTGAAATTGTCACCACGACACACTACACTGACAGTATCTGTAAAGGTCTTAATGCCTACACCACGCAGTTTACATTTGTCGACTACAGGATTCCACGACACTGATAGTTTGAAACCATCCTCTCGGTTGAAATTACGGTGTTTTTTTAATTTCTACTGCCTCACGAACTATTCTTGAGAAATAATGTCGATCAGTGGAGAGTACTTTCGGGTCGTGGAGCTCAATCCAATGACTAGTTCCTCCGTCAAGCAAATGCTCCGCTATGGCAGACTTCTCTATCTGGCGGTTTTTGACTGCTGCGATATGTTCTTTGATCCGTTCAGCTATATAGGAACTACCGCAGCTGCAATCCACCTTGTACACACCAGGAGTCTGAAACGGAATGACATCTTTCGGCGTTCTAACTTGGCTCAATAGTTTGGATAAGGGAGTATACACTGTTTTGATGGAGTAGTATCTCATGTTTTATTGCGCGATAAGTCCCGTTTTAATATATTAGTATAATGTGCTCAAATCGCGAAAGTTTGAAAACAACATTGGCGATAGTCAGTTTGATTTTGGGCCATATGCATACCAATGCGCCATATGACAACGAAGGTCTCACTACGGTATTGTACAACTATTGGGTTATATTGGGGTTTAGCCCCCATGTTTTACCTATCATTTTACTGCACTGCCAAAATAAAATGGTCACCTTCTTTATTTTGTTTTCTGGGTGGCTCGCCCAATTAAGCTTCTTATCAAGTGTAATACCCATATATTTCACTTCTTCTGATAATGTTAGGTGTTTACCAAAGAAGGATGGTATTTTTTGAGGTCCTAAGTTCCTCTTGTTCGTAAACATGACTAGTTCCGTTTTTGATGGATTAGGCCGTTTTCTGTGCACCGATTTTCCACGATCCTCAGTGCATTATTTTTGACATTACATGCTACACTAGCGAAGTGTCCCGGAACCAGAATAGCTAGATCGTCTGCATAGCCCTCTGTAAGAAAGCGTTGAGCATTCTACAAGGTGTTAAGAATGTTTACTACCATGTTCCAGATGATAAGCGACATGACCGCCCACTGAGGGCAGCCCCCTACCACCACTACCCTGGTCGCGCCAACGAGGTCGACTCGCACCGACCTCAAGCGCAACACGCTTAGTATCCACTCCACTAATGTCGGTTCTACCTCATGCTTTCTAAGTGCTACGCTGATGCTGTTAAAATTTGTCTTGTCGAAAGCTCCTTTTATGTCTATGAAAGCTCCTAAACATGGCGCTTTATTATTTCTCTCATGTTCTATAGTTTGTACAACTTTGTGTAGGGCTGATTCTGTTGATTTGCCCGAACTGTAGTTGGAATATTTAGTTGTTGTGCGTGTAACGAAATTTTGCTTAAGATTTCGTCTTTTATATGCCTGTCACACAGTTTTTCTAGTGTTTTTAACAGGAAATATGTAAGGCTAATAGGTCTGTATGCCTTTGGTTTTGCGTAATCGCTTCTACCTGGTTTGGGTATGAACATCACTCTCACTTCTCTCCATGCCAATGGCATGTACCTGTAGGCTATACAGGCTTTGAAGAGTTGCGTGAGTATCTCATTAAATTGGTGTTCTCCCCAATGCAAAAGTGCTGGTAAAACGTCGTCCAGACCTGGTGTTTTGTATGGTTTAAATGACTTTACTGCCCAGGTAATCTTTTCGCATGTTTCCACTGACGTGCGGCTGCCCAGTCTGTATTTGTTGCAGTAACCGCTTTGTTCTCATCCCAATCGGTTTGTTCGCTAATGTAGCATCCTGGGAAGTGCGTCTGTAAAAACAAATTGTGTGTTTATTTTTCAGTTTTTGTATAGGTGTTGTCAGGTTTCTTGAAGGTGCTAATTTCACGTTTGGAGCCAGCCCCTAAGATCTTTCTAACTCTATTTGCTTGGTGAATGGACTCAATATTTGTGCTGAATTTCATTCCATGATTGTTTTCGTTTTCTACGTATCTGTTTTTTGTATTCTCTTTGGGCCGTCTTATAGTTATCCCAATTTTTGTCGAGATTATTGTTTCTGGCCCTGTTGCATAGCTTGCGTGCTTTCTTGCTCAGTCTACCACCAGTATGGTTGCTGCCTGGTTAGCAGCTATAGCCTACCACCAGTATGGCTGCTGCCTGGTTAGCACCACCCAAGACCACGTGTGGGGGACAAAAAATTAAAAAGGTTCCTCTTCCTACCCACGGACGCAGGCAACTCGGTCCCAAGTCTGTAAGTAGACGACTGCCAAATATCAAACCGGCTAACTCTACATTTATTACTTGAATTTTTTTCTTAGATGTAAGCAGTAGTCTATCACAAAATTTGACAAATATTGCTTCTCATCAAGGGTAACATAATCGTCAGTTAAGTGTTCCTTGATGGTGTAGGAAATGTCGGTTTTGCTAACCACATAACCCCTTTCTGTTGAACACTTTTTATAATAATTGACATCATCAATCAGACAGTTGGGTAATTAGTAAGTCCTGGTTGTGGTACTTCGTCAGAGTTTTCAGACAACGGTTGCTCCTTCGAAATAACAAATTTACATAAACGGCATTCGAAAACCCTATCTTGTAAAATCATTATCTGCATGCCCTAAACATGCACTATGTATCCATTTATCACAGGTATCACATTGTACCCAGTCGGTGATGATGTCAATTTGTGAGGAGCCACAGCCAAAATACGCGCATTGTGTTAAATGTTCGTCGACATTTATATAGTAATTGATTTTTTTGTTTTTTCAGGTATCGAGAATCAAAATGACTATGTATTTTTTTGGCCTTTTCTCCCATTATTCTTCTTCAGATATTTCTTTAGACTGTTTAGTCAGCCTGCTTTTTTAAATTTTATTTATATCAATATTTTACACAGATAATATTCCAGATCTTACGTTTCGGACGAAATGAGTGCATTTCAATTTTTTTTGTCCGTTAAGAGTGATGATTTTTAGTGGTCCAAATGAATTTTCTTTTTTTATCAAATTGGACCGCAAAGGCGTTTAGTTAGGTAAAAGTCAAATTTTGAGTTTAGTTAGGTATCTAGTGCAATGGCAGCTTGATCACCTAAAGTTTTTGGATTTGTTAAAATGAACAAATGTTTGACAAAATTGACGATTTTTGCCATGTTTTGACTTAGAGTAAATTGAGCTAACATATCTTTCAACTCGTTTTTTTCGGTCGAACATTTTTTATCGACGTCATTTGTCATCATTTTAACAAAATGGGCGCAACATAAATATGTCGGTGTCATACCCTTTGACTTTATATCGTTTAAGCTCGTCAGGTTTGTGTAGCATTCCTTTACATATTGTGAAAGGTCAAAACGATTTAATGATTTGCATTTATAGCATGTATACATAGATACTAAAGCTAAATCTGTGACAGCACAGCTAAATGCCGGCCACTGCCCGTGGATTTCACAGAAATTGCGAAAATCATTCAATAGCTTTGCAATGGTGTTACTATCATGTTTTTCAGAAAGTGTTCCAAAAAACTGGAAGAATTCGACCCGTTGTAATTTGATATTGTCAATTTTTAAAAGGTGTGTATTCGTATATATAGTTTCGATATTTGAATCAATAGTTTTTGTTTAACTATTTCTCTCTCCACTTTTGATACAGGCAGTGTTAACAATTCACAATGGCTATAAATTTTGCAACTGATACTTAGCCCGATTACAGAGGCGCCATCGTAGTTATAATTGCCAAATAGCATAGTTCTGTTTCATATTTACTTTAGGCATTCAATAGAGAGAACACTTTTTACGTTGCTATTAAATTTGCGCTGGCGCCTCTGTAATCGGGCCTACTCTGATACAGTATTTTGAACTTTTTACAGTTCATGTGTTTGCATTGGGCTGTAATCGAAATATTTCCAGTATTATACTCGACATATTTAAAAACTATAAGACACGTATTGTTTACCTCTGCATTGTTTTTTTCCCTTAAAACATACGGATTAGTATATCCGTTGAGTTTATTGCGTCGGAAAATATATATATTTTTTATTAATTTTCTAACTCGAAACTACCTTCAAGGTAATTAGTACCCTGCATTAACCCTAAATTGTTTTCGTTTTAAGTCCCTAAAGGTAAAACAATAGTTGAATTTACAGCACTAGAAATATTTAAAATTTGTTTTAAAACCTCGGGCTTCTTGGTTGTCACAGTTTGGTAGCTTTTCTGATTTATGTTATGCATAATTATTGCGTCAGGGTCCAAACAACGATGACATTTATCATCTTTATCACAAAATATGCATTGTGGTAAGTCCGCGATTTCTGCAGTCCGATTTTGTATTATTCGATCCCTTGAATATTCTCCGTATTCTGGTACAATTTCAAAGCTATTAGTAACATTTTGGTCTTGATTTATAATTATGAATATTGGGTTTTCCGGATCATCATTATTGATAATAAACCAATAAATGTATATCTTTTTCCGGTTTACGACGACGAAAATTACGGACTTTTGTTGATTTGTTCGAGGATTTTCGCCAAATGGTTTTTTTCAGGGCCTTGAAGATATTGTAGTTGTATAATGCAGTAAGTGTACCTGACCTATTTTTAAATTCTGAAAAAAAAAATGTATTTTTTATATATTTTTTTAACTCCGAAAAGTTGTGTTAAGTTTGTGGAGTTCAAACAGCATCAAGAAACATTTTAGCCGCTTTGTTATTGCAATTTTCAGGTATTCTGTGTATTTAGAAATCAGAATTCATACCTTTATTTGATTTAACTAGGGGTCATGGGGTCAAAATGCACCGCGCCGTGAGAATTTGCACTGAGTCATATTTCTCTTTTTACAGCAATAGTTTCTGGAATGATTTGCGTATAAACCTCCTTAGAAAAGAAAGATTAAGGTAGTGCAGGCAATATTTTTCTGAAATAATATGCAACATAGTACGCTTATATTAGAGAACTAAGCCCGTTATTCACCAGCAGCCAAATCGAAGAATCGACTCGCACCGCCCTCAAGCGCAACACGCTTAGTATCCACTCCACTAATATCGGTTCTACCTCATGCTTTCTAAGTGCTACGCTAATGCTGTTAAAATTTGTCTTGTCGAAAGCTGCTTCTATGTCTATGAAAGCTCCTAAACATAGCGCTTTATTATTTCTCTCATGTTCTATAGTTTGTACAACTTTGTGTAGGGCTGATTCTGTTGATTTGACCGAACTGTATGCGTGTTGTTGTGCGTGTAACGAAATTTTGCTTAAGATTTCGTCTCTTATATGCCTATCACACAGTTTTTCTAGGTGACAGGCATAGGTTTGACTAGGTGTTTGTCAGCGATCACCGAAATTAAGCAACGTTCCGCACGGTCAGTATTTGGATGGGTGACCGCGGGTGGCATTTTCCAACTGAGCGCTACCATGGCTCGGATGACACGTTAAATTGTAGGTCCCGGTTGTTTTAACCGTTTAGCCATGTCAGAGGCCTTCAGGCGGCCTAAAAACTCTGACACTAGGGCTAGCCACCCGGCCTATACGAACTTACTTACTTACACAGTTTTTCTAGTGTTTTAAACAGAAAAGATGTAAGGCTAATAGGTCTGTAAGCCTTTGGTTCTGTGTAATCGCTTCTACATGGTTTGGGTATGAACAGCACTTTCACCTCTCTCCATGCCAATAGCATGTACCTGTAGGCTATACAGGCTGTGAAGATTTGCGTGAGTATCTAATTCAATTAGTGTTCTCCCCAATGCAAAAGCGCTGGTAAAACGCCGTCCTGACCTGGTGTTTTGTATGGTTTAAATGACTTTACTGCCCAGGTGATCTTTTCGCTTGTTACCACTGACCGTGCGGCTGCCAGTCTGTATTTGTTGCAGTAACCGCTTCGCTCACATCCCAATCGGTTTGTTAGCTAATGTAGCATCCTAGGAAGTGCGTCTGTAATAACAAATTGTGTGTTTCTTTTTCAGTTTTTGTATAGGTGTTGTCAGGTTTCTTGAGGGTGCCAATTTCACGTTTCGAGCCAGCCACTAGGATCTTCCTAACTCTATTTGCTTGGTGATTGGACTGAATAAATTTGTGCTGAATTTCATTCCATGATTGTTTTCGTTTTCTACGTATCTGTTTTTTGTATTCTCTTTGGGCCGTCTTATAGTTATCCCAATCTTCGTCGAGATAATTGTTCCTGGCCCTGTTGCATAGCTTGCGTGCTTTCTTGCTCAGTCTACCACCAGTATGGTTGCTGCCTGGTTAGCAGCTATAGCCTACTACCAGTATGGCTGCTGCCTGGTTAACACCACCCAGGACCACGTGTGGGGGACAAAAATTAAAAGGGTTCCTACCCACGGACGCAGGCAACTCGGTCCCAAGTTTATAAGTAGACGACTGCCAAATATCAAACTGGCTAACTCTACATTTATTACTTGAAATTTTTTATCTGTGTTCGATAGATGTAAACAGTGGTCTATCACAAAACTTGACAAATATTGCTTCTCATCAAGGGTAACATAATCGTCAATTAATTGTTCCTTGATGGTGTAGGAAATGTCAGTTTTGCTAACCACATAACCCCTTTCTGTTGATCACTTTTTATAATAATTGACACCATCAATCAGACAGTTGGGTAATAAGTTAAGTCCTGGTTGTAGTACTTCGTCAGAGTTTTCAGACAACGGTTGCTCCTTCGAAATAACAATTTTACATAAATGGCATTCGAAATCCCCATCTTGTAAAATCATTATCTGCATGCCCTAAATATGCACTATGTATCCATTTATCACAGGCATCACATAGTACCCAGTCGGTGACGATTTCAATTTGAGAGGAGCCACAGCCAAAATAAGCGCATTGTGTTAAATGCTCGTCGGCATTTTTGTCGTAATTGATTTTTTGTTTTTTCAGGTATCGAGAATCAAAATGACTATGTGTTTTTTTTTGGTCTTTTCTCCCATTGTTCTTCTTCAGATATTTCTTTAGACTGTTTAGTCAGCCTGTTTTTTTTTAAATTTTATCTATGGATTCTTTGCACACAGATAATGTTTCAGATCTTACGTTTCGGGTGAAATGTGTGCATTTCAAATTCAAATTTTTATAACGGTTTTATCGGTCCAAAATATTTTTTCTTTTTTCATCAAATTGGATCGCAAAGGCACTCACTAGCCATAAATATTTTTCTTGTATAATATTCCACATTTCGGGTCTATAGAACTCATTTGTGTTTGGGGCTAAAATGGCTATAAGGTCACATATTTTTTGCGCGCGTTCATAAAATGGACTGCTTTAATACTGAGCTTCATATTTGACGTTCACAGAAATTGCGAAAATCATTCAGTAGCTTTGCAATGGTGTTACTATCATGTTATTCAGAAAGTATTCCAAAAACTGGAAGATTCGTCCCGTTGTAGGAATAGCTATAACACCTGTATAGTATAAAATTCTGTTTGTTTCTAAAATTTAGTCATTTAACGCTCTTACATGGAGCAAAATTTGGCCAGTTTGTTTCAGAATCTCAATTTGCTCTAAACTGTATAATTTTGAAAATTCCAAAAAACATTTTGAAAACTCGGGGTTTTTTGGTATCACAGTTTTGGTAACTTTTGTGATTTTTGTCATGCATAATTGCGTCGGAACCCAAACTACGATGACATTAATTATCCTTATCACTAAATCTTATGCATTATCGCAAGTCAGCCATTCTAATTCTAATTTTAATTGGGGGCGATAAGTCCCGCACCGACGTCCCGCATGGGGTGTTTTGTGCGTTTTCCCCTCCAGCGTCTACCCGAGCCAGCCCAGCACCTTAAAATAACGGAGCGTGGCTCTGGGCCGCTGGCATAACTGCTCCAGTAGCTTGGATGGTGAATGAGATGATGATAATGCAGAGGCATCGTGCAATCCGTTAGCTATTCTAGTGTCTTCTGTGGCTTTGCAGTGCCACAGAACATGCTCTACAGTTTCGTTATCCTGCAAACAGCCGCGACATAGTGAGCTGTCAGTGGCTCCTAGTTTATACAAGTGACTATTTAAGTTGCAGTGACCAGTTATGAGTCCTACCATAAGTCGAAGATCTTGCCGCTGCAACTTGAATAGGTCGTTTGTGATGTTTCTATTTAGATTGGGGAAAGCAGCCTTAGAGTGCTTGCAGACCTCCCTTTTGTTCCACATATTCTGTTGTTCTTTTTCGGTATGACGACGCAGCAACTCGCGCACTTCCGCCGCTGTTGGCTTACAGTGTTTTGTTGCCTCGTCCCCTACCTATTTTCTCGTGCCCTCTTTGGCAAGGGTGTCGGCTATATTGTTGCCTGAACATGGTCCGTGACTCTTTGTCCAGCGCATGATTGTTCTGTGCTTACTTGAAATAGTTTGAAGTGCTGCATGACACTCAGCGGTAACTCTAGACCTCGTTACAGGTATTTTGAGTGCGTAGATAGTAGCAGCACTATCAACTGTGAACACGATTACTTCTTTGGTCTCGGTATTTACTGTAGCTGTCAAAAGGTCATTTAAGGGTTCAACTGCTTTTGCGGCTAGTAATAAGCCCATGACCTCTGCTTGCAAAGTCGTTGTAGTTTTGCTCAGGGGCTGGGACTCTCTGAGCCCTAGTTCCGGCGAGTAATAGCCGCAGCCTGTTCCTTTCCTGTTTTTTGCGCCATCCGTGTAGACGTTCCAAGATGGCACTACATCGTTTGACACATCGTTTTCTATGGCCAGCTCATACTTTTTGCTATCTAGATGAGTTTTAGCTATTCTATCCGTTCCACGGTTTGCTTCGGGAATTATTGCTACCGCCCGATCGATTATTCTGGAGTGGTTTGTCATGACACCCATATTTTTCCACTGATTTGTTGATTTGATTCGTAGGGCAGAAGCTATAGCCTCCTGCTGTATGTGCAAGTGCAGTGGTGTGAGCCCTAAGATAATTTCGAGAGCAGCTGAGGGTGTCTTTTTCATACATCCGCTGATTAGAGAGCACGCAAGTCTTTGTGTTTGTTGTAGCTTAGTTATAGCGGTCACTAGGTTTATACGTGTCCACCACACGACACAGCCGTATGTGAGAACCGGACGTACTATGACAGTATATAACCAGTAACAGAGCTTTGGCTTTAGACCCCAGTCTTCCCACCGCCCTGGTGCACTGCCATAGAATGTTTGTTGCTTTCGTGGTGACATACTCTAGTTGTTTTCCCCACAAAAGTTGACTATCTAGCCAGATACCAAGATATTTAACTTCCTTGCTTAGTGTTAACTTAGTACCAAACAGCGAAGGAGTTTTTAAATCTGTTTTCTTAGTTTTCGTTTGAACAGCACTAACTCCGTTTATTGTGGATTCACGGAGAATCCGTGTCGTTCACACCATTTTTCAACGATCTTGAGCGCTTTCTGTATCTTCTCGCACAGAGTCGACTCGAAGAGTCCAGACACCATGATTACTAAGTCGTCAGCATATGCGACAGTGACAATGCCTTCTTTGTTCAGGAGTGCGACGAGTTCGTCCACCACTACCATACAGTAAAGGTGACATGACTCCTCCTTGCGGGCAGCCCTTTGTGACTCGACAGCGTGTCGCGCCTGCGGTCTCAATGTTGGCTGTTCTGCCAGCGAGCATTGTGGTTATCCAACCATTTACTCTGCTGTCTACTCCGTGTTTTTTCAAACCTTCCTCAATACTAGTGAAAGTAGCCATATCAAAAGCCCCCTCAATGTCAATGAAGGTGGCTAAAAAAGTCAGCCATATCTTCAGTTTGATTTTTTACTGAAAATTCTTTGCATTCTAGTAAAATAAACTTTAGATGTCATCGCAAATTACTAATAAATAATATAGTAGAATGTGATTTTGTGTGAAAGATAATATATACCTGTCATAAAACGTTATTCGAAATTGTTGATAATTTCGAAGGTTTATCAAACAGTAACTAGCATTGAGCTGTCTCGGCTGTCCAAATTAGAAAAAGCAAGAAGTAGGAAGATAATAATTATAATGATCAGAGATTTGAACCTTCTACTGGATAACTGGAACTAGAGGGTTCAATTTCCGATCATACCTCAAATCAGTTACGACTACCGAGTTTGACCATCAGGAGGGACTCCAAAAGACAAAGTTGAACCACTTTTAACCATTTTGACATTCTAACTTGATTTTGACGTATGCCGACAGACAATGTTTTCTTCTTGTACCACTCACTCTTGCGTATGCTTTTTAACCAGATAAATAATAAGAATAAAATAGTTGTAACAAAGTTTTCATTTCAGTAAAATTTTGTAAGTATTATATTACTAGTTCTAATTATATGATTGTAGCCCCATCAACTAGTTTACTTTGTATTTATTGACTGGTGAATGTCAACTGTGAGTAGTAAGTACGTAAGTAATATTTTGTAAACTGGGTAACTAACCTTAAGCTGTAATAAATTTTAATAACGAACAAAACAAGTTTTAACAAGTTTATCCATAGTTTGTGAAGCAAAGTCTGTAAAGTATTCATAGTGAGCCGAACTAAGATGACAGTAACTTAATAACTTTAGCACAACCATCCACTTAGCGGCTTTATTATTTTATCAGAAGATTTTATAGGAAGAAAACTTTGAAATTATGCCACAAAATAAAATAAAAACCGCTTCTCTTTCATAATGATAGGAGATTGTTGCGTACCTGCTATAACTAAGAAACTAATAGGCTTTGAGTAATTTATAATTAACTTTAATCTGATTAAATACCTTTGCACATATGGAGCATTGCATTTTACACCAGTGAAACATGGATGTTAACACAGAAAGATACGTAACGGCTTGAGGTGTTCGAGCTGTAGTGTTGGAAAAGAATAGAAAAAATCAGCTAGACCGAAAAGAAAACGAACCAAGAGGTGCTCGACATGGTGAATGAGAAAAGAAAAAATTTGGCAACAGTAGAAAATAGAAGGGGAAAGACCTTTTACGACTTGACAATCTAATGAAAATCATAATAGAAGGAAAAGTAGAAGGAAAGAGAGGAAGAGGAAGACCACGGAGGGCGTTTTTAGTTCATATCAAACAGAAGGTAGAGGTCATGTCGTACAGGGAGGTGAAGACACTGGCGGAAGACCGCAAGACGTGGAAGTTGCTCCACCGAAAAGAGCCGTGCTCTTAAATCCTATGAATGAATAATTCATTTGTTTACTTGCATATATTATGGGTTACAAAGATGTTGTACAATTTTTTGAGTGATAATTATAATTTTTCTTAAAATTTATTTGTGGATGTTATTTCTTCTTTTTATTATTAGCTTTTTTGTACACTATGTACATATTAATTGGTACTGATCTGGAAACACCGTCCGTTAAAAATATTTAATGATTGGTTTAAAATTAATCCAAATTAATAAGTAATAGGGATAGTCATTTCCAAAAGCTATTTATGCTAATCATAAAAATATAGCTACAAATTCTTATTTTAGTGACCATTCAATATACTTACCAACTTTTCATAATGTTTATTAGTAGCTACACAACTCGCAGGTATTAAATATGTTTAATGTTTAGGTACATTAACACGCTAAGAAATGAGCAAGAAACAAATTATTACCTACTTTGAAGCGTTCAATCGCCCCAGTGAAACTCAAACTCCCAAAAAGCATTCACAGCCACTTTCCAGGAAACAAAACCGACACTAATTCTCATTTCGCCACGTGTAAATCCAAGACGCAAAATCCAGGACACGAGCGCGCGATTTTACCTCAATTTTCCATCTCAGTTGCGCCGCGTTGGGTATAAACAATGTCTTCCAGTCGGCTGGAACCAACCCGATCGCTAATTAGGCCGCGATCAAAAAGAGCCTTTGATGCGAACTGGAAAGGTGACAGCGAGGCACTGGAGCGTGCGCTATCGATGCTTGCAAGCATCTGTTTAGTAGCTGGATGGATACAAAGCGTCATTAATTGTGATGTTCAGTGTTAATACCCAAATTGCACTCAAAATAGTCAATTACCATTGTTAGACATCCGTTATCGAGTATAGGCTTCTTATGTAATTTTTTAATAAGACCAGTTGGAAGGGCTTACACCTAGCATATTTCTGCAGTTTTGATTTCATCACATCAGTGCGGCTTGTCAGTGGATATCCGTTGGTTTGTATGACCAAAATAGTCATTTTAACTAACGCGTTTTAAGTCAACTAAAACTAAGCTCATTTATAACCAGGTCACGATCAAAAAGAGCCTTTAATGCGGACTGGAAAGCTGACAGAAAGGCACTGGAGCGTGCGCTATCAATGCTTGCAACTCTTACATATGTCCGATCAGTAGCTGGATGGATATAAAGCGTCTTTGAATGTAGGTATAATGGCGGTCTGTGTTAAAACCTAAACAGTGCCGGAGGGCAAACATATCAGTTGTAGAAAATTAATTGCCAAGAATAGTCCTTTCTTATAGTTTTCTAGTAGGATCGGTTGAAAGCAGCTTGTACACAGAGCATTTTTGCAGTTTTCATCTCATCGTCAGATCAGCTTGTCAGTGGACATCGAAGACATTTGTTATCTCTGTCAATGGACGTATTTTAGTCAGCTGAAACTAAACTTACCGCTAATTAGGACGCAATTATAAAGATCCTTTGATGCGGACTGGACGTGACAGCGAGGCACTGGAACGTACGCTATCGATGCTTGCAAGCATCTGTTTAGTAGCTGGATGGACACAAAGCGTCATTAGTAGTTTACTATAGAGCGATCTTTGTTAATATCTAAACATTACAGAACAGTTAAATTTCTAATTATAATCACCTTTATCATATCAGCCGAAGGTAGGGAATGCAACTTCGGTCGATATTTTCAATCCCGATATTGACGGGATTGACCAATCTAATCGACCGGAATCCGGGTAATACCCGGGGGTATTAATAGGGGGATTGAAGTATTTAAAAAAAAAACATGGTAGGTAAAGAAGTAGTTTAAAATTTCGGCTGACTGCTGATGTAAGTTATGTAAACGTAATTATAGAAGCGGTAGCGATGCAAATTTCATCTTATGCTCTAAACTAATTCACAATTTTTCTCAAAATCTTTGTATGAAATTCGTATTTAACAACATAAATTCATGTGCACATCTAAACATTATGTTGCATTCATTATATTTTTTCACTGGATTTCTACATTTGTTCATCATTAGAGTTCGATTTCGTAGACAAATGTACGCAGCAGCATACTATAGTGTCGTCACGAAGACAAGCGCTGCTATAACTAACGCGTCGTCAATCGTAGTGTTACTGTAGTCAGCTGGTGCTTTGTGAAGTTGGCTAATGTATCGTAACTTTTAGACCCAAAATTGTGCATAGATTAATTGATGTGATGTGATCATAATAATATGGTGATTTAAAACTTTGATTTTACTCCAGTGTAGCAAAAGTTTTAAAGCTAGTCTAGAAGCCAGTATTACGTCATGAATGCAAATAAATAGGCGTTCTTGTTCACAAATGCTACACGATTTTGAACTGATCACTAAATATGGCGCGATTAAAGAGCCTTTGGCAAGGATTGAAAGGGTGACACCGAGGCACAGGAGCGTGCGTGCGCTGCGTGAGCATCGATATGCTTATCATATTTTTAGTAGCTGGATAAATACAGAGCATCTTTGATTGGTAATACTCGAAGTCAGTGGTAAAACTGACATAGTAAAAAATACCGTCACAGTAGATGTCTTCCTAACAGCTGGAACCAATCCTTTTGCGGGCTAAAAGTGCATTTCATGCGGACTGGAAATATGACAGCGAGGCACTAGAGCGTGCCTCGCTCTATCTCTATGTATCACTTATTAAATTTGAGTACTATTATAAAATAATGTAAATGATAAACATGTAAATAATAATTACGCAATAAATGACTAAGACTATCGATGCTTGCAGGAATCTTTTTAGTAGCTGAATGGATTCAAAACGTCGTTGAATACGTATATGTAAATTGTTTGCCAATTTATTTATAAAACAATCTGGTGCATTTACATTGTGGCCGCTTTTAAGACTGGTGCACGGTTTCCACGCCGCTGAAACCAGCGTAGTTACAAAATATCAACAGAGATGCATTATACAACTGGAAAGGTAGGAGCGAGCCACAAGAACATACACTGTGCTATAGACGTTTTCAGGAACATCTATAGTATCTGAATAGAAAAATGCAGGAAAGCTACTGTAGACTGTAGAGGCCAGAGACAAATTCCGTTTTTTAACGATTCCACTCCTGACTAGGGTTTTGTTTTTCAGAGAGAATCCATTTATACTAAATAAAACACCGGTTTTCACTCACGTATGATATATGGCCGGGCCGCTGGGAACCCGACCGGTTTCGGAGTAAATTAGTACTCCTTCGTCAGGGAATACGCGCGCTCCCGTCGACTGGCGCACGCGCACTTTTACGTATATCATACGTGAGTGAAAACCGGTGTTTTATTTAGTATAATCATTTCTCACGCGAGTTTTAATGAAAATCTATTTAATTTAGAGTACATGATTATTTACAAATAATCAAAGCTCGAGTCATAAAAATCAGCATTCATGATATAATGAGGCAAAAACTATAAGTGAAGCTGAAAAAACTGTTGAATGAGATCCCGAATTAGGTACAAAAACCCCGAAATAAATAAAAATCTTTCAACAGAAATAGGTATATAATTAACTTACTGATTTCAACTTAATTCCAGAACAGTTCTTAATAACGTAATCGTAGCTACAGGTCAATTTAACGATCATATACTTATTAAGAAAGAATACCAAAATAAAATATGCGCCTCAAATGTATTCATAAGTACGGATTACAAGCAATCACATCATTAGCTCTTTATCGGATCTAGATAATTTTTAATTAAATCAGATAAAAAAATAAATTACGAAACTGCATACACCAACCACCACAATCATCTTGGATTTAGATACAAATCTATGTAAAAGTATAATAAATATAATTGCATAATCACCCTCAAAATACAAAATGGTTCACTTGGAAAATCTCTAACTTACTCCGTTACCAAGTAGCGCTCGTAGCGTAGTTAGACTAGTTGTTTGTCAGCGTTCACCAAAATTAAGCAACGTTCCGCACGGTCAGTATTTGGATAGGTGACCGCGCGCGGTATTTTCCAACTGAGCGCTACCGTGGCTCGAGTGACACGTTAAATTGTAGGTCCCGGTTGTTTTAACTATTTAGCCATATCAGAGGCCTCCAGGCGGCCTAAAAACTCTGACACCAGGGCTAGCCACCTGGCCTATACCTACAGCCTACGCACGTACTTACCAAGTATGATAAATTGAAAATAATGGCCGGTATGGCCCTACACAGAGGTAATTCCGGACATCAATGTTTGTGTAGTGAGAGCTTGCTAACGAAATTAATTACATAATTAGATTAGATCTGATTGGCTGCACAGCATGCTCCACAACCAGCATCGTACAATGTAGGTACATGGCAAAACTCAGGACAAAATATGTACCTCGTGTATAATGTACCTATATTCAAAAATACCATCTTAATCGAAAAGCGTTTTTGGCGGCGTGCAGCGCTTGGCATTAAATATCAAAGTCATATCATAGACATCAAAGTCAAGAAGTGGCAATGGGCAGGGCACATAGCGCGGAGGACTGATGACCGATGGGGCGAAAAGTTCTCGAGTGTAGACCACGTAGGCCCACCTACAAGGTGGACGGATGCCTTCATTAAGACCGCAGGATCGCGCTGGATGCAAGCCGCTACCAACCTTATTGGAGATCTTTAGGGGAGGCCTATGTCCAGCAGTAGACGTCCTATGGCTAAAACGAATATCAAAGTTTCTATAAGTACAATGCTACCGCAATAATAACTCACTGGCTAGCTAGTCAATTGTTATAGTTTATTTTTTTCTTTGCTTTCCCATGTTAATTTTGTATTTTATGATACATTTATAATAAATTAGATATCACAGTAGCTTTTCCAACATTTCAAACACGACCCATTTTTTTCCAAGTTGATTCCAAAAATCCTGACTATCGTTCACGTCCTTAACATGCATACAGAGCTACCGTCCGTCGTAGAGCCGAATGCAAAACGTGACGTCACGATAGTACCGTGAAAAATGTCGGTCACGCGATCGATTTCAATAAGCGATAACTTCTGCATGACCAGTGCCGTCGGTCCGTTTGGATCGGAACACGGACGATCAAAGCGACCAAATGCGGATGTGGGGTATGTTAATGAGGGTGTTTTTCACAGAACCGATTTATCTTTGAATTTTAAGCAATTTTATAATGAAAATAATGTACCGCGATATGAGAAAATTAATTTTTAATTTCATGCCACGGTATTAGTCTAAATAAAGAAATTCTTACAAAGTCAGTGCCGTCGTCCGTTCGGATCAAGACACGGTGTCGATCAAATCGACCCAATGCGGATGATTATTTTTAGGGTTTACACTTTTAATGGAATAATTGTAATTTTCAAACAGCTTTGTCAATGGACGAACATTTTAGCAGAACCTAGTTTGAATTCCAGATAGCTGTATGAACCGTCACGATCACAGATAGTGTAGATACAGTGTAATAAGAAGATTTTAGCTTTGAATGTCGATAATGAAGTCGCTGTAGTGCTGTGAAAAATGTCGGTTACGCAATACATTTCAATGGGCGAAAACTTCTGCATAACTGACATCGACATCATTTCGACGATTGGGACACGGACAGTCAAAGCGACCGGATGCGGATGTGTGGTGAAACGGTGAAGTTTTGTGGGCTTAAAGAATGTTCTAATTTATGAACAGTATTTTCAATGAGTAGTTTACACAGCCTATTTAGCAGCTCTGTATTATAAATGTTCTATCCTTACTAGTGTTTACTGATTATATACAGGGTTATAAGTAATCAATTAGCATTCTTTTAGGAGCTTATTCTGTACATAAAAACTAACAACTTTTATTTTCGGACTTTTGTCAAAACTAAAACAAAAAACAGAAAATTAGTTCCTTACATTTTGTCGAGGGTGAACGGTATTTTTCTAAAGAACGGCATTGTATTGAGTTTTTAAAAAAATCGTTGAATAAAAGTTGTTAGTTTTGATGTATAGAATAAGCCCTTAAAAGGATGCTAATTGATTACCAATAATCCTGTATATTACGAAGTGTCCTTACCTATTTGTTAGTTTTTTTGTTACTCTTTAGTGCAGCAACGTAGAGACCATAATATGACCAGATATTTTCATGAACATAGTTTAAAGGTCAGAGACAATCATAGGCTAATTACGTAAGCAAAACAGTGAATAAGTCAAACAAAGCTGTGATATTAGATAATTAGATTATTTAGTATACAAACTATTGTACTGTACTGTATTAGCCTTTTTAATAGTCCACTGCAGGACGTAGGCCTACCCACGAAGGGTGGTTGGGCCATATCCACCACGCTGGCCCAGTGCGAGTTGGTGGATTCAGATACGCCATCGAATTTCTTCTACTGACATATGCAGGTTGCCTCACGATGTTTTCCCTTACCGAAAAGCCTGTGGTGTTAAATTCCATACATAAATTCCAAAGAACTCATTGGTACGGGGCTGGGATTTGAACCCACGACCTCACGATTGTAAGGCGAGTGTCACTACCACTAGACCGCCACGGCTTCAAACTATTAGAGGCTCAATAAGTACCTATTGCTTATTATTATTCTGAAATAATTGCATGGTATTATATTTATTTAAACATTCAAATAATTAATGTGGCCAACAATTTAAGATATTCAAGCATTTTGTAATGAAAAGCCTCAAAATATTATAATTTCTTGAACAAAAATGAACTTTTTAAGACCTTAAGTCGAAACGAATATAAATCTTTTGTAACATAAGCTACTTAATGCACTCAAAGTAATTTTCTTTGACTGCACAAAAATATTGCTCAAATTTTAAATCCCAGAGAAAGTTTTCAAAGAAAAAAGCTAGAACAAGTAATGGGTCCCTCTTTAAAGCAAATTACGAAGTTTCTCTTGTTGGAAGCATGGACGCATTAGGTATGAAATGCACTATAATAAAAAGTGGGTAATGACTTAGTGTGTCCAAAGTGAGTAAAACAGATAAATTCTTCACACTGCCAAGATAAATATAAAATGATTACTTTTTCCCAAAAATGACTCCACCGACTACCACCGTGTACAGAATTCGAATAGTTTGCAACTTTACACTAATCGATGTGATAATTATGTAGGTACATTTTTGATGATTTACTATAACCAAGAATTATAGATATCTATAACCAAGAATTGAATTGAATTGACAAATCTATATTGTAGTGGCATTTATTTATTTTGCTTTTGTATAACCTTTGTGACTTGTGACCCTATAAGAAAACTTAATTAAATAGCATATTAATTTAATGTAAAAACATTTGCACGTCAGAAATATTGTAACACCTTTTATGTACTACATTCTAGCAAATAAATAATTTCATTTCATTAATCAAAAACGGCTCGGCCGATTATCAGCTCGAATGGTATGACCTCAACAATATACCCTTTTGAAATAAAAAAAAATCTAGTCCGTTCACAATAGGCAAAAATATCGATGTCTACACAAAAATATACACACAGACGAATATTAGTACTTCAATCTTTTTGGAAGTCAGTAAATACCTACTAATTTAAACTTAACTGTAGCAGCTTACAAACAGCAGGAAAATAGATCAACAGTCATTTATTTAAATGAATCTTCATAAGACTGTCACACATACTTAAACATATATAAACTCGGAAATATTGTTCACAATTAGATGTTAAACGATCTTGCTTAATATTATTGAAATCGGCTGATAAATAGCATATAATTTGTTTGTTTTTTTTAATTTTTTTGTAATATACTTTTTGTAATATATAGAATTTTTCCCCTTTTTGAGGGAAATACCTCTCAATCTAAAATCGACAACGTCAAAAAATATCCTTTAGTATCTAAATGAACGTGTGTACCAAGTTTTGTCAAGATTTATTGAAAAATGTGACCTGTGGACCACAGAAGAACCAACATCCGAAGAAATATAAGAAAATTTTGTTTATATCGGGGCTCCTATACAATAAACCTGATTTTTTAGCCATTCGCTCGAAATTAAAAACAGTGGCAGATAGATGCTTGAAATATTCGCAGAATATTAAATTGTATTTTTTTTTGCTCGGTCACAATATCTGTGCACCTGACCTCGTGACGTCATATCGGCGGTCTGGGTACGGTGTGTATTAAAAAACAAAACAACAACAAAGCGAAAATATCAAAATTATCGGGACGTGTATCGGCAACGAAGATGCTAACCGTACTGTCGCACCGGGGAGTGCGCGGAGAGGTGACAGGGCTTCCCCTGTCACCTCTCCGCGACGTGCGGGAGAGGCTCCCGCATTCCAGCGAGGTGCACAGATATTCTGACCGGGTTGTAAGTATCTATTTAAAAATAAGTATATGTAGTATATCAGTCTCTGGCAGCCATATCAGAAGCTTTGCTTAGTTTGGGGTCAGATGCCGTGTGTAAGATGTCCCAATTTTTTCTTTCTTTTTATTTTTTTTTTGCCCTTAAAAATATATAGTTAAAATAACCCTATGTGTGCGAGTCCGAATCGCACTTGGCCGATTATTACAATCTATGTAAAGCTGAAACGTTCAAAATATATCATTTTAGATTTGTGAGTTTGTTTACAGCCGAAGTGCGAGTTGACCCTAATAAATTTAAAAAGAAGAGCCAACGCACAAGATATACATATTTTACACTTTAGACAGATGTGTCTCCCCTTAAGAGATTTATTGCTACAGGAATATGAAGTAACGTGTCTTCTTTTCGGAAGGATTTTTCGTTGTTTTCTTCTAAAAATAGGTACTAGAGATGTATTTGTAAAGTTATGCCGGATAACGTTACGGCTTTAGGTTACGTAAGTGTTTGAAAATCTTCTAGTACCTAGACATTTAGGAAATGTGAGTTTGTCTCGTTTGCAGTCAAAATTATCCGTGAGATAGTAAAATAATTTGTGCTTTGTGGAAGATTGCTTATTTTTTTAGCGTCCAATGAAAATGAAATGTTTTAGAATTGATATTTGTTATTTTTATAACCACTGAAGAAGCAATCTAGACACGCGGCAGCGTGTCCAGCCAAGTCTAAGAAAAAGGCGACACAGCAGCCGTGTGTAATATTAAATTACAGGAACCATTTCGAGCCACTTTTGACCCCATCACAACAAGATAACTATTTAACCTAAATATTTGAAATTTAGCATATTTAATACAGTTCTTTAGTAATTTGTAATTTCATTATTTTTTCTGTAATAGTTGATGAAACATTAACGTTTAAAAACCGGGGTTTCATTGACTGATTCACTGACCCACTGACTTATAGATCAAAAAATTCAAATATCTAACCCAGATTTCAGATGATCTAGACACTGATATTTGGCATCAAGGTACACTATCAGGCATATGCAAAGGAAAAAATCTAAAACTTTGAACTTTTACCCTCCCCCCTCCCCCCACAACCCTATAAAATAAATGAATGGGGATGAAAGTTTTTATGAGAATTCCAAATTTTCATGATATAAGTCTAAAAATTTATATAGAAGTCTCTATATCAATTTTAGAAATAATAAAACACGTGTTTCAAGATGTTTAATAAATGATCCCCCAATCCCTAAAATTGGGGGATGAAAATTTTAAAGTTTTTATAAAGAGTGATAGAAAGTGTAAAAAATCTTTATTGAAACGACAATTAAGCGACAAAATCATTGTTTTTATATTTGAGGGTATTACAAATAACATGATGACTTCGTTATATTTTTGTTCTAAAAATTATTACAATGTTTTTTTCCCTGAGAAAAAATTTCGAATTCTCAACGAAAGACTTACAATAGCTGGTTGGCTATAACAACTCTAGAAAGGAGATAATATTAAAATGCTTTTCTGTTGTTACGTCACTCGGAAACAGTTTCTGAATGCATAAATCAAAGCGGAATCTAGGAATAAAGCGGTTTTAGAACGCTCAGCCGGAGTTATGCCGTGTTTATACCAAAAGTAGAGGAATCTCATGGGACTTTAGCACTGTTACAGAATTCATTTAGCAGAGATTGTGGTTTGGAGTTGCTATTTATAGAACACGAATTTTCTTTTAGCTATTTGGGGATGATATTGTTGTACACTAAATTGGAAATTTACGTAGAATTATTTTTGTAATTCTGTTTTCTATTAGAGCCCACAACTAGAGCAATGTAAAATTATTTTTTATAGTTCTTTTCTGAAAATTACAGACTAATACTGCCAGTTGTTGCATGCAATGCATGCATAAATATGCATACGAGTAAATAAGTACAATACTCGTTGTTATTTTTTGTCTTTCTTCCCAATTTTTCCATTTTGTACTATACCTAGTGTACAATACCTACTCGTTATTAAACTATGATTTTATGTGAGCTGTAACTGAAAAGGTACCAATTATGATTTAAGCTTTTTTATATTATGCTCTTCAATAGTTCAATTGGTATAAATAATCAAGATTACAATCATCTACCTATTTAAGTGGCTAATTTATGTTGATAAGTATCTGAGTAGGTATTTAATTGAAATATGAATATAATTATGTCAACAGTAGTACATATGCAACAGTACGTATGCCGGCCGTAGTACATTATGCAGTGGGTAATAGTAAAAAACCGGACAAGTGCAAGTCAGGCTCGCACACCGAGGGTTCCGTACAAATCCAGAAAATTTCACAAAATTGGGAAGTAGGTACGTTGTCAAAATCTCTATATCGTACTCACCATCATCATCGACGAAAGTTTTTTTTTTACTCCTCTTGAATCGAAAATTGTTAAAATAATTAAAAACCTGTTTTAGCATGTGCTAATGAAGCTCATTTATATGATACCTTACATGATACGATTTACGCACTTTGAATTTAAAACCCATATTTTGTGAATTTTGAAGCCCTATTTTTTTGTGATTTAAATAAAAATGTTTAGTTTTCAGATTTATTACAATATGTGTACTCTGAGACAATGCTTTTTGCCAAATTTCTTAGTTCTATGTCAACGGGAAGTACCCTGTAGGTTTTGATTTTTGTAAGTGCGAAATATGCGGTTTTTTACGACATAAACGGCTCTAACGATAATTGAGAAGATTTTCTTTTACACAGCTGCAAGAGACCATAAATATACGTATACAGTTTAAATTTCAACTCGATATCTTTACGCGTTCTCGAGATAAAAAGTCTTGACATACACACAGACGGACAGACGGACAACAAAGTGATCCTATAAGAGTTCCGTTTTTTCCGTTTGAGGTACGGAACCCTAAAAAATAGACTAAGAGACTACGTTTTGTTGGTTAGGAATAGTTTTATTATAGATCTTAAGTCATCCAGATGATTCAAAATCTCGCACAACCACAAGCCGTGGTGGTCTAGTAGTAAAAACACCAAGGTTGTGAGTTTAAATTCCGGCCCCGTACCAATGAATTCCTTGGAATGTATGTACGGAATTGCACAACACTGGCTTTTTGGTAAAGAAAAACATAGTAGAAGAAATTCAGTGGCGTATGTGTATCTAGTTATCTACCAATCCGCATTTGTAATTGAGTACGTCCTGCAGTGGACTATTAAAAGGCTGGTACAGTATAGTACACAACAACACATAAATAAAATTAAAAGAAGAACTCAACAAATTGGGACATGACGGTGCAACATTAAATGAAGCAGAGCTCCCGTCCAACTCCTCCCATCCGTGCATACTTCCGCGAAAAGTATTTATTATCCGAGGCAAGTTCTTCCAGTCATCTTTCAAAACTCTATCGACCGTTAAAGATCTATCTTCTAAGTTTCCCTCACAATTTCCTCGGCGACTGGTGCCGGCAAATTGTTCAGAAATATGTTTTGTTGTGATGCAAACTAACGTAGCTGTTTTGAGGGGACAGTGAATAAGGTTTATTGAATTGGGTACCTATTTAGTTGGTGCAAGCGTCGGATGACCACCCACAAGGTTATTGTTGGATTATTACATTTCATCGAGTCTATAGAGTAACAATCGTGTAAAAAAAGTGTCCAAACCAAAACTTTGCCCAAGCAAGCAAAAGCGGGCAGGCTTTATAGTTAGTCGTGAGGTGATTGCAAGCCGATTACAACGCCGCGCAATGCCAAAATGCGCGGTTACACTCACTAATTAGGTGACATAACGTTAAGATTCGAGAAAATGGGTCATTGACAATGGGCTATTTGACTAGTTTTTGGAAATCGTTTTAAATTATTCGTTAGTACATAATAAGCACACTACATTTATATTTCCGAGAAATCGAATGTATTAACAATGAAAATCAAGTGTCAAAGAATATAATATTCAAGATCCCGCCAAAACGACATTCTGTAATGGCGCTGGTTTGTGACGTCACACACTAGTAAATAACGTTAATCAATACTAGTAAAAAGGCCAGTTCACATCTAAAAATTGACAGAAAATACTTTAAAAGTAACTTACAGATCCAATAACATTAATACAAAAAACACAAAACACAAATTACACAAACAACAGTCAATCGAGAAATTCTTGTTTACTAGCATGTAACGTCACCAGAGTTACCGCCCTTCTTAGAGCGTTCATGTCACAGATAAAATATCAAAAAATACCGTATTTTATTTGTGCGATTTGCGAAAATTAGAGTATTTTAGTTTAAATAACGTGAAATATGTCTGTTTCGGGCTGTTTTCTGTAAGGATTACCACAATCAATAGTATATTTT
Organism: Hypomecis punctinalis; assembly: GCA_949316475.1. Taxonomy (NCBI): domain Eukaryota; kingdom Metazoa; phylum Arthropoda; class Insecta; order Lepidoptera; family Geometridae; genus Hypomecis; species Hypomecis punctinalis. The sequence continues at coordinate 18,802,632 of OX438808.1, read as the reverse complement.
CAATGTTATCAAATAGCCTATTATGTATTTAATGTATACATCGTAGTAGGTATGTATGACGGCGCTAGGACACTTTTTACTACTTTCACTTAGGGACTGTAGATATTAGCTCGAAAATTAATTATATTACATTAGAAGCCATAGGAACTAAATATAACAGTTTAAAAAAAAACCGCATCAAAGCTTAATGAGAAATTGGGAAACGCATATTCTCAAATAGTATACTGGCTGAAAGTGAAAATACAAATCTCAGTTATAAGAACAGTTTCAATGAGAGTAAGAGGCACGCAAAAACATATCAAGACCTTTCAATGTGAAGATGGAGCAGGGATACTCTAGTGACAGTCTGATCTCGTGAAACAGAAATACCTACATGTGTTTTTTTATAATTTTATAGATGTATGTGTGCAATAATATCAAGCTGTCGTTGAAATCTAAGGATAATAAGTACCTATGGTTTAAAATTATAAAATATCTTACATGTGTTTTTTTATAATTTTATATAAGTATGTGTGCAATAATATCAAGCTGTTGTTGAAATCTAAGGATTGTAAGTATGGTGTAAAATAATAAATTTTCTTAAAGTTGAAAAACAAAAATTACATTAGAAGCGCAGGATCGCGCTGGATGTGAGCCGCTACCAACCGGTCCTGTTATAGATCTTTAGGAGAGGCCTGTGTCCAGCTGTGGACGTCTTATAGCTGAAACGACAACGACGAATTATCTAGTTTGTATACTGATAAGACTAAATCATTGATGTCAATTGTGTCTAACAATAACGTCATAAAATTTATTTCACGGGATTTGGAGGATTATTCCTAAAAAACTTTTGACCTGATTTTGTTAAATTATATATTTTTGCGTTCCTTAGCTAGAACAACCGTACAAGTCTCACTCACTCAAAATAGATTAGATATAGCTTTTTTCTGTTGTTATATAATCTAAACCTAGTAATTGAAGTTTAAAAAAAATAACCGAATCTATTTTTTCCATATATTTTTAAATGATGTTAACTCTACCTTATATATCGAGTTCTCTACCTCTCTACTATCTATATAAAAACTTAAAACGATTTTCATTTTATGTTTAAACTAGCAAGTGTAATAAAGTAAGCACATAATCAAAAATTCTAACCACAGTACTCGTTACAATGCGAGAAATTTCATATTTTTCTGAGCACAATATTATATGTGTGAAGCCAAAGCACTGTTTTTATAAGTCTATATTTTGTTGTTTTGCGAAAACTTTATACTATTGAATAGCCGCTCTAGAAGCCTATGAATTTAATTTTCTGTCGCCAAAACAACGCGGTTCACTTTAATAATAGTTCCTCTATTTCAGTGGTGGCATTGAATTTTGTAGAATAATTCATAAATTGATAAATTGTTTTCAAAACGTAGCTTCTTTAGCTGAAAACGATTTAAAATTTTGTATTAGCAATTTGAACACAAATAAAAATACTGTTTCACATACTGCATTCGAATAAATAGTGGTTGCGAAAAAAATTAAACAAGGTGTCAAAAACTCTGTTTAACTGGTAATCCAGGAAATTTGACAAAACGGAGTAATCTAAAGTGTTTTAATAGGTGCGATCTGTGCCATCGTATATGTATAACTCAACTGTAAGTAAATCAAATCACATCAGAATTTCATGAATATCTTCTCTTCAACAAAAGGTTTGTAGTTATTCTTTGTCTTATGGTCTGTGCCACTAAAATCAAATAAGAGTTTCTGAAAACGTTGACTTTATTGTTTATAAAGTGTTTCTACACAAAAAAATGCATGCGATTAAAAGACAGGTATAATGCCACAGAAAACATACAAAATACAGAAACAAAAAGACCGAGTTACAGTTACCAGAGAGAGCCTATAACAACCTTTAAGCTTATAACATCCCACTTTTTGCTCCAAGGGTAAAAAAAGAGTAAATTGCATTGGGCATCATAATACAGTGTCCATTTCTAGCTTGTTGCATCGTCTGCAATCTCTAATAAGAAAAGTTCTCCGTGTACCATGTCAGTAATTTAAAGAGGGGCCATGCGAACTTCCGTAGCGAAATTAAATTTTTGTTGCGAGCCGTACTCCGTACCTCAGAGACGGGAACTTTCCGCCATTTTACGTTGTTGCGGACTCTACAGATAGTTTTCGTTCAATATAAAACGTTAATTGAGTTTGGTTTTGTAGCTATTTGTTAGTATTAATTTTCTAGATACCTAGTAGATTTAACACTATAGAAGAACTAGTTCTGTTATCTAATGAAAATTATCTGTAAAGACTAAAAAAATGTTTTCACTTATCCGTATTGTTAATTGAATTATTGTACTAGCGTATTAGGGCGTACTTTTTGCGAGACTTTACAGATTTTATATATTTATAGGATTTCTGTCGATGTAACGTCGGATTAAGATAGTTTTCCATCACTATCGGGGCCGCCGAGGAGCGCGGAAGGGTGTCCGTAGTCCCGACCCATGGCGCAAAGGCGGTAACTCTCAGGTTTAAGTGGGTATACGCCACCTACAGTTGGTGGGGACTCCCACATAACCACCGGTCTCTCCAGGCTAGTGGTATCCATAAATGATTTTCCTAGTTAAAAAAAAGGTAGTGTTTCATGCATATGAAAGTTGGTATGTGGTAGTAATTCGGTACCTACCAAAGGTTCATTACAACGATTTAAGATGTTATGAAAATATTTGCCTAAAATTGCTTTTCAATGTTTTTTCGAATATTTTTCTGAAAAGCCTAATATCTATAATTCATTTTAAGCCATGCAAAACCAGGTTGTATATATATGACTAAACAGCTCATCAGAAAACACCCTTGTGCTACATAAATAAACAAAACATAAAGATCTACAAAGACAACCAAACGCTTTCAAAATAATGAAAAACGGGCCCAAATTGCGGGTATTCTTTGCGAATTTGAGAACAAACTGTAGTAGTGTAACGAGTACAATGTATGCACATATTTTGGCTGGAATTGGCATCCCCTGTCACCTGGACCTTCATGAATTATACAAAGCAATTTGTCGGTGGAGTTATAAGGTCGCTGTCCGAATGAGGTAGCTATTGAAAACTCTATTTTGTGACTGTTTTTTTTCGTCTGTGCTGGTTTATTTTTTCTTATTTTGCAAAGTAATTTGGAGCACTTTAAAGAAGCAATCGAAAATTCTCTTTTGATCTTTTTAGTCGTCCCAATCCAGTAAATTTTATTTTTAGGACTATCGTTATTTTATTTTAGGGTATATGTGAAAAAAGAGAGATCTCGTGGCGTTACAGTGAATTAAAAACAAGATTTTAATCAGCAGCCAAGGTACAGACTATACTTGGTAGACGCGAGTACTAATGAAAACCGAATTGGTGTCTTATTCTTCTTCTTCTTAGTTTTGGCGTCGCATTATTGTGCATTTGCCAGTGTCAAGTACTAAGTTTTAATAATTTTTGATATTTTATCAAAATAGTCACTGTCGTAGTCTCGTCATAGTCCAATAAGGTCGCTGTCAAGTCCAATCATAGTCCGATTCATACCTCAGTAAAGCAGTGGAGACTTTACTAGAGGCTTCTATGGAGTTTTGGTAACAACACGGAACAACATGATACGTCACATTATATCACTTGCCTACACTCATGCACGTAAATCAGCTTATATACGAAATACCACGATTTTTCACTAATTATCACTGATAAAAACACAAGTTTAACAAAATAATACATGATTTTTCCGCGGTCCCGCCAAAACTCCAATTGGTGTTTTCCAAGTATCAAACAATTTTAGTTGTACTAGCAATGACAGAGCAATGTTGTCAACATAACAAAATTAGTAAAATGGCGCACAATTCTTTTTTGCACAAATCTAATAATTATTGTAGAGTTCTTTTTGGTCCCTGATGAAAAAAGAGGGTATGTATGTAAAACTGTGCAGTCTGAGTTTGTATGTTTTTCAGTAGCATCATATCGAAGGAAAATACTTATTATGATGTAATTATTTTTTGTACAAAAGCTCATGCAATCAAGATGGGTTTTTAGAATATAACTAATAATACTTTTTATTGAAAACAATTGAATCATCTGAAGGAATTTACAGGTCTAAAAATAATCCAAATGCTTATTTGGGGCGATATCGGTTGCATTAGTCGTAATATTTTCTTATTTCTAATTTATTTGTTGTTATTCAATATTTACTTACAAAGTTATTTTTAACTCTGGCCATAAGAACAAATAATTATTTTTCCGAAAAAAATGACATAACCGACTTCTGTTGCGTACAAAATTTGAATAGTCCGCTAGATTTGATGTATACGATTTAAACATTGTTGTTGATCTTTCAAAAATGGCTCAGACGATTATGAAAAAAAAAATGGAATCACCTCGGGAGTATACCCTTTCGAACGAATAAAACTTTTTTTGATTCGGATTACAATAGGCGAAAATGTTGATGAACATTCACAAAAAAAATACACACAGAACATAGAACCTCCTCCTTTTTGGAAGTCGGTTAAAAAATGTGGTAGATACTAACTGTAAATTGTAAAAGAAAGACTACTTGGAAAACTGTTAAGACTAAAACAGCTTGTACATTACTCAACGCAAAATAAACTATCATCAGGAAAATTATTTTGCCCAAGAATATTTCGCCAAACAATATCTATCCGATATTGAATAAAAAAAAATATCATTATACAAAATGCCCATTTGAATGTCCGAAAGATGATAGCTGTATTCCATTACTTTGAAAGGGTTCAGACGTGTTCAATTTCTATGAATGGAAATGAGCTTTCATGAAACCATTTTATATTTTATAGTATATATGCATTTTATACAATCTAGTTTTATACATGGATTAATTCATATTATTTTACTCGTTATGGATATTGGATTATTCAGGCAGTAACCTTCTAGTCGTCCGACATACCTCAGTGCCTCAAGTCGAAAGTTTGTGTGTTGCCAGTGATGGCTTATAGCACAGAAACGTGGTCTCTCACTATGGGCTTTATTAATAAGCTCCAAGTAGCCCAAAGAGCTATGGAGAGGGCTATGCTCGGAGTCTCTCTGCGGGAATAAGGAATGAGAAGATCCGTAGAAGAACCAAAGTTACCGACATAACCCAACGGATTAGCAAGTTGAAATGGCAATGTGCAGGGCACATAGCGCGGAGGACTGATGACCGGTGGAGTCGAAAGGTTCTCGAGTGGAGACCACGTACCGGCAATCGCAGCGTAGGACGTCCACCCACAAGGTGGACGGATGACCTCATTAAGACCCCAGGATCGCGCTGGATGCAAACCGCTTCCATCCGGTCTTATTGGAGATCCATAGGGGAGGCCTATGTCCAGCAGTGGACGTCCTTTGGCTGATGGGTGATGACGGATGAACCTTTTAGACAGATAAAGTTCATTATTAATTGACACATTGAACTAAAACACACATTTACACCTCTAGGTATATGCAACGTACATATGAAAAAACCTGTCTTTGAATTCATTGATAAAAATAAATAAAAATAGTCAAAATCGTTTCTTTGATTTATTTATTATCTTTTTTTTATTACCATTGCGTCTTCATCCGTTTTAATGCAATGTAACCAAATCACTGAGGTTTTTTTAAGACAAGAGCTTTGGGTCAATAAATCAGAGGTACGAGTTACCAACATCGTCGACAGTCTATAAATTTGCAATGATCAGATGTTTTTTTTTTTGCAATTTAATGGTCCTATGATACAGTTGGTTATAATGATAACATAATAATTATCGTAGCTGCCTAATACACTTATATTTATTTATGTTTACATCGCGTACAAAATTTGAACAGTTCGCTCGAATTGATGGATACAATTTTTACACTATTGTACGAGTAGATTTTTCATAAATTGCAGAGCCGATTTGGGAGTATAGGATCCCTTTCGAACTTAAAAAATATTGATTCGGTTTATAATTGTCGAAAATATCGATGAACATACACAAAAAAATACATACAGAAGAACATAGTAGGTATCTCCTCTTTTTCGGAAGTCGGTTAAAAGTACATTAAGGGTCCCCCTAAAAAAAATATCAAGTCCTACTGTCATCTGCACCGGAATGACGGAGCTTCCTGTCGCCAAAGTTTAATATAAAAATAAAAATGTAACACCATTTTGGGTGCGTGTACTTCTTACCTTCGTCGTTTTCAAACTTTTTATTTGTGTTGGTGTTTGACACTAGTGATGTGCCATTTAAGGTGACGCATTGATAAACTATTGTTTCAAAAATTCTCCCTTCACTCGGACAAATTTTACGCGGTCGCGCTCGACAGGATCGCGCCAGAGCGGCGGGTGGCAGTGAGTTTTTAATTAATTACTCATAATGTACACAGTAAAAAAATAACTTCTCGGTCTATAAAATAGAATAGCGGTCTGGCTATTTTATTCGTATAAAATAATGGGGTTTTGTCGCTGATAATTCTCAGCATTCGAATCATTAAACTTTGTTTTTAGAGAGATTTTTTTTTTAATAAAGCCGGTTCATTAAATATTTTAAGATTTTCCCTTATCTATGATATTTTTTAAATTTGTATCAATATCATTCGTCCTCCTCTCACATCGCGCATTCAAAAGTACTCGTTTTCGTGTTTCTCGGCCCGATGCCTCGTCTTAATATCCTTAGTTTAACATTTTTATGTGCCTACTTGATACATAAAAATATTAAGCTAATCATATTTTAGGTACGTATTATTACGTATTTGCATTTTTTAGTGCGCGGACATATTTTTACTATTTTTTCACTTGGGGACTGTGGCTCTATAGATATTTGCTCGAAGAACTTCCCCTTATCTGTTTCGTACCTAGTAATGATAAAATAATTGTTATTTATTTTTAAGTTTTATTTTAGTTGTTTCAAGCAACCTTATGTTTTAACAACTTTCATTAAAGATAAGTTGTAGAATCTGGTTGTTTTTTCCATGTAATTATATTGGGTTTTTTTAAATCTACCATCGAGGCTCGCTATAGCTATACGAACTTACTTTTATTGACGTTAGTATAGTCTTGAGTTTAAACTGGACGACGCGATAATATAACTTACCGTTTTAATATGATAGATAGGTATAAGATTTATAATGCCTATTTTCATAACAATAAACTCTGAGCGCTTATTTATTGAAAGCGCCTAGTAATAATTTTACTACATAATATGCGTAATCTTCCACCAGTCTTTGCTATACTATTTCGAGCAGGTATGATCATTTATTAGTAGCTGACTAGAAATTACCCTAATAGAGGTGTTTATTCATTCATTACAATTATATTTATATTATTTTTTTAAAAACCATTTTTTTTGCAAAATTCTGTGTATCTTTATTTTATTGATAGTTTTCGTCAGAAGCATCAATAGCACATCACTAGCTGGTAGCAAGTTATAAAGTAACAGCTGGCAGGGCGTCACTCTTCAATGCAAGGGGAATGCAACTTGCCTAAGTAAATGTTAATATTTACTTCTTTGCCCTTTATAATCCGACAATACCAGGCAGACATGCGTCATTCGCATTCACACTTTATTTTGGAGACGAGTGAAAAATGCCAGAAGAAAAATATTAGGGCAAAAATGTGCTTGAATAATTTTCTTCGTTTGAGTACCTACACAAACGATTATCGGTCTAACCACAAAAGTTTTACGTACGCTTTAAGCAATGGTTAGCAGTACAAATTGTGCCGTTAAACAGTGTTTAAGGCGTGTTTAAATCTTTTGTGGTAAGGCGGTAAATTTTTAACGTAGGTATACGATTTTAGGCGACGACAATTTCAAAAATTTATATTTTTATGGGCCTAGTCATGAAAGCGTCATCGTGAATTTAATAGCAACGTAAAAAGTGTTCTCTATATCGAATGCCTAGAGTGAAAAAGAAACAGAAATATGCTAATTAGCTATTATAATTACGATGTCGCCTTCATAATTGGGCCTGCTTTTTAAAGTTTTTAAACAAATATAATAATATAAAGCTATCGCCCACATACCACATGATATTTATTTTATATCTGTTTTTTCTATTTTCAACGAGTTTTTGATAAATGATTGGTGAGTAAAGTAGTTAACCACACAAAGTAAGATAATATTACTATTTCAATTCATTCATAAAAACAAAAAAAAAAAAGATAATATTATACAGGTTTTATTGACTTTCAATTGTTTTATATTATAGCTTGCCCCTGGACCTAGAACAATAAGTAATTAAGTTGGGTCTTAAGCATTTTACGCAAAGCAGAAAACAGAAAAACGCCATACAACGTTTACAATAAAACTATTGACCCCACTTAGATCCGTAATGTAATTTCTAATTTACGCAGTCAGAATCTTTAAATAACAAAATCTACTTCAACTTTCATAATCATAATCATTCATCCAATTTCATAATCATTTTTCTGTAACCTTCAATCCTCGAAGCTTTTCCGAAGAAACTTAAATCGCTCCCATCTCGTCGAGCCAGCGTGTGATCTGAGCGAGAAAACTTGTTAACATAACTAAACAATCTACAGCCTCTTTGCGAGAAAATTTTGATAAAAATATATTAAAATGTATTTATATTTCTTACCATAGTAAGCCCCCGTGGTTTCACTTGTAATGTCTTACATATTATAAAATATTCGAAAAGTAGGTTTGTTGCGGTTTATACTTTTCCTAAGCACATAGTTTTTTATACAACACTTTATTGTCACCACAAAATTAACAAATGTAATATAGTAGAAGAAAAAGCGCAAAAGGTTTATCGCTAAAATCCGTATCTTCCAGACAATCTTTATAAGAAAACCTAACTATTTGTTTATTTAGTTTTGTAATATTGCTTTCTCACGAATGTTTGGTTGTTTATGTTTATATTTATGTACCGAGTGTGACGACGACATTTTAAAATGTTAATTAAGTTATTTTTATCGTGTAAGCGACAGAAATGTCTTGAATGATAAATAAAATTCTTTAAACCTAAACCTGACGCCAGAAGTATACGTATATTGAACTCTTTTTTTTCTGATTTTTAAGGGTGTAAAAATCCCCCCCTTATATAAAAATATATCCATAGATATTGCTCTCTATGTGGATGTATTGCCCCAAAATTATTTAAATAATGTTACCGTCTAACCACGACCTACCTACCTTGCTAACTAAAGTTATTCTTACTTAAATTTAAACCTGAAATAAAATATGAACTATTTATCAACTAATTATTAACTAAATAAACTAAACACGAACTAACTATGAACTAAATATGGCCAATGATTGTCTAGTGTAAACCCAACGTTGTGATCCGCAAAACCCAGATTATGGTGATTTTGGAAACTACCTAACCGATATTTAAACAACCTACATAATGATCTACAGCTAGGATATGTCTAACGCATAATAAAACTCATACTCATATTGACTACTTGGGGACCGTAAATCTAAGGAGTCAAAATATCCCATTCTACACAGTTTCCTTAGAGCTATCAAGAGAACATAATACTAATTCCTAAAGGATAGAGTACAAATATTAAGATGATGAATAAACATGGCTTCAAATGGTTCAAGAGACAGTGATGAAATCACTTTCCTCAGGATTAATAAAATTTGATAGAATCCTTGGAAATTATAACTTTAAATGGAAAAATATTATATTATAATAGCATAACAACAGATTTCACGGCATAGGTAAGGCGCCCCTCCACCGCGCCAAATAGTCTCCCGCGTCTGACCTGACTTGGGCAGGAGTCCTCCGTATTGTTGTTATGAGAACAGCCAGAAAGGCTATACTACTTTTGTCAATGCTGTCTGTCTGTCATGTCTTCACAAAAGGGGACAAGACTATCTTTTTTGGAAATTGTCGCAATCTTCGGTTACGGTGTCCGAAGCCCCTAATTCCCAGGGATTGGAGGAACCCAGGTTCCTCCATTCCCCCAAAATTAACCTCATATGGTGATATATGAGGGATCCGATCTAAAAGTTCACTGTGGGGTTTCCCTAAGTCCCAAAGAATGGAACCAAGAGAATCCCCTAGACCCTATGGAAGTTACCTACCTACCTAGGCTATTACCCTACCTATATTTTCACAGCTAGCTAAGAGAACCTACGTCTCTGGTATAACCGTCTTAACATTAAAGGAATTACATCAAAGAATATCCAAAACTTAGTTAAATATAAACGATAGTACAATTTAGAGTCTCCCACTCTAAGAATCGGAATGCTCATCAAGGACAGTCAAAGTGTGATCATATTTATAGTTCTCTGCTTGTAGAAAGACTTTACTTATTAATAAGTTAATTTTAGTAACAGCATCAAGCCTTTGGTTCATAGTCAGTAAACTGAACTTCTCTGTTATGTGGAATGGTTCACCCGCCATTCGGTCGAGAGGTTACTGATTCCAAGATCGATGGTCTGTTTTAAGAGGCATTTACAGCTAAAAACCCCAGCCCTTGATGCCACTCAACTCTTGTGAGTAAAATAGCTAAAATTGAATCACGAAATATCTGTATAAAAGCAAAGTCAATTCTAAAATCCCCTGTGAACTTCCAAAGTATCAACTATCCTTTGATAGAACCTTCAGATTCCTTACATGATGTAATTACGTCTGTACTACTAACTTGAGTACTCAAAATATTACAATATTTAGAAAATGCACTATAACAATGTATAGTTGTTAGTTCTGAACATTAATATCATTCATATAAAACATGTTACACAAATATGATCGTAAACATGGGACAATCCCCGTTAAAGATTAATACACTTTGGTAAATCTCCGAATATTGGTACTATGAATTTGAGTACACTAAACTCTTCGAGTACGCTATTGAAAAGCCCGTTTAGGTACAGAAAAACACAATATATTTCATATAAGAAAGTCCAAACCTGCAAATGGGCACAGTAAGAACAAGCAAGCACACAAATAACAAATCAACAATACAAATAAAAAGTAAGATTGTGCGTAAGAGATTGAGGGTATCCAATCAAAAGATTCCTTGAAATAAATCAAGTATTTTTAAGGTCCAACTAAATACGCGCTAGACTTAAAATGAATAATGTAGGTATTTTGTAAATGTTTAAAAGTCGTATACTTTTACAAATCAATCTCCCACAAATAAATCGGAATTGCCTCACCAAATGAGAATGTTCCATCCTATGGCTCTCGTCCTCGTAGTCGGCTAGCTTTCCCTTCCAAAGTAGTTCAACGGCACGCTGGAAATATGCCCGTTCCTTAGCTTCAAAATCCAGCACTGCATCGAACCGTCTTCAGGTCGCACTTAGCTGTGCCAATCTGGCTTACCAAACGTTTATGAAAATCGAACAAAATCAATCCGCAAGTTTCTCCTTCAATTTGCACTATATTTCATTATAATTTCACTTATATAAAACGATCCGCACTGAATTACACTATCACAAAGCCGATGTCACTAATTTTCACTTTTCCGATAGTTCCAACAAAGATTTGACAACGCGAAATAAAACTCCCGATAATCCATCAGAGAAATGGCCTCCGAACTAAACTGTGGATTATTTCCGTCAGAGGTACCGCCTCCTCGAATTCCCGACTTAAAACTGTCCCGGAGCTGGTCTCCCGCTCTTTTATACTAAACTAGTTTTTATACGATTGCTTTAACTGCAATCGGCGCACTAACACAACTATTTGCAATAACACGGTTCCTGCTAAAAAGGCCAGTAGAACGCTCGGAGATAATAAAAGAACACCAAAGGTACCATGAGAACTGAAGCGAACACTAAGAGACGGTAAGAGATATCAAAAGGTACTAAGAGGTACCAAGCGAGTCACGCCACGCCAGCAGCCTCTTTTATACTACTTTCACAAGCTCCCGCCATGCCTTACCACCGCTGCTCGATGTAAACATTAACAACGACCAATAGGGAACGAGCAAGATGGCGGGCACGGCGGTAGTCTCCATTTTACACTACTTTTTATACGTAAAACCATCTTAAACTGCATTTCTTACTTATTAGAATTATAAGAACAAATATTGATACATTTCAAGTCATCTATAATATTATGAAATCATAGTATTAAGTAAATAGTGTATGTAAACAACAATGGCCGACATTCTGATGTCATGATATTTTTCAGTTCTATTTAGTTACTAATAAGTCTTATAATACGTAATACTTGTTGTAATTGTTACTAAATATTATCCTATCAACTATTAGAGAATAGTTGATAGGATCATAATCACTTTGACGATAGAATAACATACTGATAAACAATATCGCCAACATAACTAGCAATAGCGGATATGGTGTCTTGATTTGTCTGTTTATAATAATGGAAGGTAAATAAATAGCTTTAGACCAATAAAAGAAGAACAGGCTCACTTCTGAGTCCATTTTAAGTGATATAGAATATTATAATGAAATCCCTAATCTAACAAACGCATAAGGCAACTAACGCTGATAAACAGCATACCCTCAACTTTGATCTTAACGCTAATAAAGCAAATATTTGCAATTCCCGCACTATGGAGCACATCCGCTTTATGTCAGTGACGTCACCGGTAGTTTATTAGAATGTTGCCTCCCATAAAATTAAATTAAATATTCCGTTACTTTTACAGATTCCCTGTTATTTCTACAAATACGATTTAAACTATTTTCTTTACACAATGTAGCTAGAATAATAGTCATCTAATCTGATGACAATACAATACAATCTTATGCCACTGTTTTAACGCTTTTCTCTTTGAACAAATATTACCGTACAATAATATTACACCACAACTGTTTCTTTTTTTAAAATCACGCGCTGTCAATAGTGATTTTTGGCCCGGCTTTGCGACCATTGTTATTGTAAAGTGTAAATATTAAATCCTAGTAAAATAATCGGATAAAATTGCTCGAAATACCTATAAATATTAATACAAGATTACTGCTAAACGAATATGCAGTATTTAAAGTTGAATGGTAAGTAAAGTATTGCAATTGGACTACGATTCTTTGCATATGTAACCTAAATATACAAATCTAATTATTCGATGTTCGTTTCAGGATACTCTTTCCAGTCTTTGACATTCTCCCAGCCTCCGAAAGTCTTCAGCTCCATATAAAAGATCCCAGAGCTTGCAGGACAACTTCTAACCTGGCGACAGCGGCAAAAATCCTTAAAATTGGCTAAAATTATATTAGGTATATTACTACTCTTTACAGTTCTTCTCAATAAAGATTATTGGACTTGTATTGTATATAACTCAATCCTCCAAATGCTGATTTCTTGCTAATAAACTTCAGACTTTAAAATATCATACATAATGTGCAAGTTGCCTTTGAAACGTACATAATCTTCCTGACATCCTAATATCTCTTCCTGATTTTCTTAAGATACTAAAATTAAGAAACTTATTCCTAATTTAATCTATTCCAGCCTGGATTCGGCGTAGGAAAGGAAGGTTCCACCGTTTCTCGTTCTCTGTGACTCGCCTCCTGTTCATCCGACGTCCAGGGCGCGTCCCATCATTACCAAAGCATGTGAATTTTCTTCTCATTGTGGTAAAACATCAATAAAGGTAAAATTTATCATATCTCACATCTATTACCTACATTATTTTAGCACCTGTGGAGCTATTTTCTATAACTCTAGTTGAGTTGCTCAAAATATTAAATTTTAACAATTAAATGTACCTACCTAGTGGGAGACATAGTTTGTTACATGAGAAATACATATAAGTAGCTACATGTGGACAGCTATGTACAGATGGACCTTTACAAGGGGATTGTATTAACCAATTGAACAGTTATCGTTTATTTTTTTATTTTAAAATGTCACTTATCTTTAGTAAAGTGGGTTTTAATATCTACTTACCTGTTATAATACTAATTTGTTGGAAAGCTTTTTAGTAAGTTGAATTCGGTTCTCAAAAAAATAATAATTTTATAAAATCGCTGCACAAAAATACAAATTTTTGCATGTATAATATCATTTGCGTGACTTGATAATATTTTCATATTTCACAGCCACTTTCAGACTTGGTAAATTATTAATTTGACTGAATTTTAATATTTAGAAATATAGCGTTAAATATTGTACACGTTATGTTATTTTTCAGTTGACTTGCAATTTTTATTGGTTGGCTTTTTTAACAAATAAAATAAATAAAAAATGGTAGTATCGTAACGTATCAGTTTTCTGAAAAATGTTTTAAACGATACATCAGCTACATGCTAGTGGCATATTTCCATACTATTACATCCTGACGTTTGTAGTGTTGCTAACACCACAAAATTTAAGAGAATAGGGACCTGTCTAGGAGGAAGCAAAAAAAAAACCGGACAAGTACGAGTCGGGCTCGCACATCGATTGTTCCGTACAAACACATTGTTAAAATAAGTAGAAACCTGTTTTAGCATGTGCTAATGAAGTTCTTTTATATGATACCTTACATGATATGATTTACTCACTTTGAATTTTGAACCCATATTTTGTGAATTTGGAGGTCCTATTTTTTGTGATTTAAATAAAAATTTACAGTTTTCAGATTTATTCCTATATACGTACTCTGAGACAATGCTTCTCGCTAAATTTCATAGTTCTATGTCAACGGGAAGTACCCCGTAGGTTTTGTTTTACAATCGCACATCTCTGTTTAGATATCAAATCCAACATCCAATCTCTTTGCCTTATTGACTGCCTCGGTGGCTCAGTGGTTAGTGACCCTGACTTCTGGATCAGAGAGGCGTGGGTTCGATTCCCACCAGGGCAAGCATTTTTGTGATGAACATAGGTGTTTGCTCTGTGTCTGGGTGTTATTTAGGTACTATCTATATAAGTATGTATTTAAAATAAGTATATGTAGTATATCAGTCTCTGGCAGCCATATCACAAGCTTTGCTTAGTTTGGGGTCAGAGACCGTGTGTGAGATGTCCCCCAATATTTATTATTTATTATTTATTTATTAATAACAGGTTCAATACTTACCCGAAATAAATCGTTTCCTTTTCCTAGAATTCGTATGTAAAACGCATGTTATGAAAACGGAAAGCTCCAATCGACAGTTTGTGCATGCGTCGGGGCTATAAATCAATTGGATAGCCTATTACATTGTGTGGTGAGCCATTAGCAGTGAGTGCTCGCCCTGACTCGCTAACTACGCCCTGATAAACTATGTTTGCTAAGTACGCTGACTTGATAAATTCTAGCAAAGAGCTTATAACTTTACCGATCAAAATGACAGAAATTTAAAAATATGTTGATAAATAGTCGTCAAATAAGATTTAGCTTTAACTCTTCACGGAACGTTTATTCCGTAATAGTAATTGAAGAGTAATCTTTAAAATATGTTTGAAAATTTGTTTTTTTTTTACGCGTTTACGATGGAAATGCGTCAATCACTATCTTTCCGTATCCATTAAAATACTTCATATCAGTCAGAAAATAATTGAATAAAGGTAAACAATAAAAAAATATTTATAAGTAGTTTTTTTTCGATGAGACTCATACATCTACTCGTATGTTATAGACGCTGTTTAACTCAATCAAACAAATAACACAAAAACTTAGGTATTTCGACTAAAATAATAAACTGAAAATTACAAAAAGTTTTCAAATACAACAAGAGACTAAAATCCACAAAAACCTGTTCGTTCATTCTTTCTGTTCCGCATGAAGTATTCCATTCAGCTGTTCGCTTCATTCCATATTCAAAACGTAAATCGATCTATTGTTTAAAAGCTGAAAACAATGTATAAATAACGTGGAAAGTCCACGTTCACAAAGGTTGCTTTTGTCTGCACGCACACAAGTTATGACTGATGGCGGAAAATCAATTTTCATCGACCCCTGACGTCTCACTCATGACCCTAGTTCACTACACGGTCACAGTGGTAATAGAAAATCAGTACGAAACCTTGAATTGTAGTTGTTTTGGGCCAGTTACAGTCACAACTGTTTAGCCATGTCAGAGACCTTGATGCGGCTTAAAAATTCTGACAGCGGCCTAGACGAAAAACCGGACTAAAAATTGCACTTGGCAAGCCAGGCTCGCACACCGAGGGTTCCGTGCAAATCCAGAAAATTTCACAAAATTGGGAAGTACGTTGTTAAAATCTCTATACTTACTCAAACAAACAAACAAACAACAACACTTTATTAGACAACCAAATTACATAAAAAACAGATTATAAGGACCAAACAAAACAATAAGTCTCTAATTGGCGGCTTTATCGCTTTAAGCGATTTCTTCCAGGCAACCAACACAAAATCATCGACAAAAGTTTTATTTTTTTAATTTTCTCGTCATTCATCTAAAATTGTTAAAATAATTAAAAACCTGTTTTAGCATGTGCTAATAAAGCTCTTTTATACGATACCTTACATGATACGATTTACGCACTTTGAATTTTAAACCCATATTTTATGAAATTTGAAGCCCTATTCTTTTGTGATTTAAATAAAAATGTACTGTTTTCAGATTTATTCCTATACGTGTATTTTGAGACAATCGCTTCTCGCCAAATTTCATAGTTCTATGTCAACGGGAAGTACCCTGTAGGTTTTGATTTTTGTGAGTGTCGAAATATGCGATATTTTACGACATAAACGGCTCTAACTTCTTTATATGATAACTGAGAAATTTTTCCTTTACACAACTGTAAGAGATCATAGATATACGTATACATTTTTAATTTCAACTCGATATCTGTACGCGTTCCCGAGATGAAGAGTCTTGACATACACACAGACGGACAGACGGACAACAAAGTGATCCTATAAGGGTTCCGTTTTTTCCTTTTGAGGTACGGAACCCTAAAAACGGCTTACATTTTGGACAGAAACTTAGGAATAAGTCGGTATCATGTCATAAGTATCGGTCCAAGGAGATTATAACTGTATAAAAATGAGATAGCTCTCGTGTGGTTCTATACATTCTTGTAAAGTGTATCCCTAGTAAAAGCTGAGAAAAACCACACGTTGGAATTAATTAGTTTATAAAATACACCATTCATTAAACATATTTTAATTCTCGTAGTATTGCAAATGGTAGAAGATGGGGTGTAGGAAGTGTGCATAACGGCTAGGATATAATTTACACTGGTGTTTGTACTTTTCTTGTAACTTTTATGAGTAATAAAGACTTTTTAAAATTGAAATTGAAGTGTGCATAAAACCACAAGTTTTAAAATATATTTTAAAACTAAATTTTTATATCTACGTTATTAAGTTTTAATGCAACAGTGTCAGCTGAATAAGAATAGGAATTTGGGAAAGGGAAGGTAAGCAATTTTTGCGAGTTTCTTAGTTCTTTAATTTTCTCTTGCCTGGAAAATCTGTTTCTAGAAATAGCCGTTAATAAAAATACTTGCTCTAATTTAATTTGAGTTTTCAAATAATTTATTCAGAAATGTCTGAACTACTGACATTTTTAAGGCTTCTACTTTGATGGTTTATTAATGACTTTAGTAGGTAAGATGTCTTACGGTTATTTTCATTCTGTGTCCAGCCCTCTCTAGGCGCACCCTCCATAGACTGTTTTTCGCGTTCGTTACACATGTCAAAATAACAACACAATGATGAATCGTCATATCGACTAGCGAAAAATCGTAATGGCGATTTAAATATGCTTCATGGAGCAGGCATTTGAGATTTTTTCCTTGTAAAAATTCATGTGTATCTAATTTATTTTCGGTTACTTGTGTTATGAAATTGTATTTGGTATTGGTTTTCTTTTGTAATTAAAATACATATGTAAGTTTTCTCAGTGACACTGAAAAGCAGCATAATAATATATTCACTATATACTCTGTTCTGGTGGTTATTACTCGCCGTCAGCAGCACGGGTAGCTTGGCAAAGGGGAAAAACCTTTTTTACTTCACTTTTAATAGATATAACTCTTTATAATAAATAAATATATTTTTATTGTACACAGGAACACAGTACAGAAACTATAAAATATGCCGTACAATGGCGGCCTTATCGCCTTTGGCGATTTCTTCCAGGCAACCTATGGATGGATGGACTGGATTATTCTAAAAATAGGGGTAATACTAGTATAACTCTTTATCGTGTGTACTAATACTAATATGATACAAAGTAGATACTTATGTATCTTAAATAAGTTTATGCCAGTTGTCATTGTCAATCCATACTTTATTTCCTCTTCGAGGGGATATAATGGTGGAAGGACAAATTGTACCTTTGCCATGCTACCCGGGTTTACTCTTAATACCAAGTTACCTAGCTCTATCTGATGATTTCCTTCGACGCGTTTGAAGCGGTTCGTTTCTCAACGTTTCTATTCCGTACGGTCGTGAATTAACAATTGGTATTTTATTTGTCAATATTTGTATCCTCTCACGTTGTGACATCATCGATTTAAGCATTTCGAAGCAGCCAGATCGAATCAAACTAATCCCTTCAGCCAAACATGTCACAGTCTCCGGACACGGCCGCCATTTGTTGCCTCAACTCGAGACAAAGTTGCTCGTGCGAGTTTGGAGGGGAAAAAATATTTCACTCCCTTGGACCAACAAATAATAATAGACAATAATTATTTTTTTGAAAAAAAATAGCATGACCGACTTCACCCGTGTACAGAATCATTACATAGTACAAAGCAAAGTCGCTTTCCGCTATCTGTTCCTATTTATGCTTATATAATTAAAACTACGCAACGGATTTTGATGCAGTTTATTTTAATAGATAGAGTAATTCAAGAGAAACGTTTATATGTATAATACACCTGTGCGAAGCCGGGGCGCATCGCAAGAACGCAAATGTTATGCACGGATCGATGTAACATTTTTCACATTATTGTTGATTTATCAAAAATGGCTCGGCCAATTTGGATAAAATTTAAATGGGACCAATTTCGAAGTATACTCATTCCAATAAAAAACAAATTATTGAAATCGGACCACTATGAAAAAAGTAATGCGTAATTATACATAAAAATATATATACGTGTCGAATTGTATACCTCCTCCGGTGGTTCGTCGGTCAAAAATAGAGAGCAACATATAACTTTTTTTGTATATTAATGACGTTTTCTTACAATTTAAAAAGTTTTTACCGATTATCGATACGTAAATTGGCGATAGAGAAACTCATTTCAAAAACTTCATATTTTTTTTATTAGATAAGTCATACCTAGTACCTATCACAGATTTTGCGGGATGGGGCATGGCGTCTCGAACTGGCAGAGAGGTAATTTCGTATAAAACTTCGTTAATATTTGCACAATTATTACATACGGACAGACGGAGAGACGGACAAAAAGTGATCCTAAAAGGGTTCCGTTTTTTTCCGTTTGAGGTACGGAACCCTAAAAACATCTCAAAATCTCAGTGGTCAGTAGGTATATGTATAATTATGATATTTTCTCAACACTCGTGCCTTTGGCATGGTTTCCCGGCGTCTATCTTTTAAAAAACGTCTATGTTAACTCCCTTCCAGCCCTTGTTGGTGGAATCACGCGTCGCTTGCGCGTGTTTTCACGAAGATGGATCATTGGCGCGCGACAAGTTTTGTTGCAAACGAACTGCAAAAACGCCACCTGTAAATAAAAAACAAGTATCAGGAAAGTAAGTTAAGGGAGTATGATTAAATACAATGGGTATTTTTTGGCGTTTAGTTTTTACAAGAAAAACACAGAAAAAATGCACGACGCGCACATTTTATAGTGACAGCTGGCGTCAAAGAACTAAAAACAACCTAATGTGTTGGTAGTTTCAGTAGTACGACGTGCGACGTCCACTGCTCGACATATGCCTCATTTATAGATCTCCAATAAGATCAGTCGGGAGTGGCTTACATCCAACGCGATCCTGCGTCAACATACTCGCAGCCAGGTGGTTGGCAATTTGAAATTACAGTGTACATAGCACGCAGGGTTGATTATCGACGGAGTCAAAAAGTTATCGAAAGAAGACGTACGTACCGACAAGCGGAGCTTAGGACATCCATTCACAAGGTGGATAGGTGATGCTGTACTAAAGTGTGTAAAATATGAATTATCCATGCTTTCAAGCGCAGTTTTAACGCTCGTATGCAACGCCGCCGGCACCCTCGAAGACGGATCATGGCGCGGCAGGGGGCGCGATGACGCGATAACGTCTCGATATGGAATCGGAATGCAAGGATCGGGTCGCGCACGACGCGCACATTGTATTGTGCTGCTTGGGTGTGAATAGGGTTAAGCTTTACTTACAGAACCAAAAAATGTCCAATAAAAGTATAAACATAGTAAGACCCTGTATGCCATGGTCTCGGATATACTCACTCTGCGTAGAGACCATCAAAATAGACAAGAAAGAAAAAATGCCAAATCGATGGTAGAGACTCGAGTCATTTTTGAACGTATTATAATATTAGAAAAACGAGACTGGCATAATCGCTTCGCGACTAAAGCCCCAGTATAATGAATCAGATAAAAAATATATAAGATACAAGATTAACTCACGGCTTTTGTTATAAAAAAGTAGCATATAATACTCATAGAGGCCTTGGTATGGTTAATGAGGTTGTAAAGTTCTCGAGTGGAGTGGACGTACCGACAAGCGCAGCGTAGGATGTCCACCGGCAAGGTGGACGGCTGACCTCATTAAGACCACAGAATCGCGCTGTATCCATGTTATTATCAACCGGTCTTCTTGGAAATCTTTAGGGGAGGCCTATATCCAGCAGTGAACGACGTTTGGCTGAAATGACGAATTTAAATTATAAACACTTTCTCTTTGTGATAAACATTTCAAAAATTGACGCGTTCGCAGGATTTGAACCAGCATCTTTCTGGGATTCCGGCCCAGATGCTTTGTCTAAATTAAGCTAAAACGCAGTCTGCGAAAACGTCGAATTAGTGAAAGTGTTTTATCTATTTTTAAACCAACTACTACATTGTTGGAAGCGCCATCTATGAGAACTGCTTTAAACCAGTTAGTCACCTTTTCACTATTTTTATCGTGAGTGTGTGAAGCACGATAAAAATCATTTCATTGATTAAAATTATACTTCAACAGACTTTGTTATCAACGTACAAAATATTATTATGTAAACGACATTAAAAATGATTTCACCTTGTCGTCAGCAAAATGTAGTTTTAAGAGCAAGTACAGAAAGCTAGTCACATACGAGTCCTGCGAATTCACCGTAAATCAAAGGGACTGCATTCACTTTGCGCGGCGGCTATTACCACGACCTGCCGTTTTTGTGCGAATATTTTCAACTGACTTCCAAATAAAATTGTTAAAAAACTGTTTTAATCTAAACGGTTTTATGTACTAAAAGCTAAAAAATAATAACTCAAAAATAAAATCAGAGGTCTGTGACTGTAGTTTTTAGTAGGTACATAAAACCATTTATCTAGTTTAAAACAGTTTTTTACCAATATTATTTTTGCGTTTTTAGATTTTATTTTATTACTAAAAACTGTGTTCTACATGAAAAACCTTTTGATTTGATACCCATATTGAGAGCATTGTGTAAAAAATGTAATATGCCATGATGGCAATAACAAGATGACCACCACCACTAGGCCATCTTGTATTTACGTCAATACTGAATACAAAAAATTGTATTGTCATCGAAACTAAAGCTGGGTATCATTTATCATATTAATATGTCTACGGGAAGGGGGTCAAGTTTCAATGACAGGATTTGACCCAAAATAACGGGCAAGTGAAGTTATATAATAATAATAAAAACCGTTTAAAAATAGAAGATTCTGTATACTTTGAGATGTCTATATTTGTCACGAATCATAAATGTCGTTACTTGTTGAGTGGAATCTACACTATTTTGAAATAACATCTACCTACTTCAAAAATAAGCGATAAAAATAGCTCAACAGTTCTTTAAATGTTTTCAAACAATACCCATTGAATTTCTATAACGTGTAAAGAATCAAAGAAAATGAACAATTACAAGCTAACATGAAAGACTTCCTTAATGCTAGGTACCAGGAGAACATAAATAAAAGAAAAACACATCACAGCTTCACAGCCGACCTTTGTAGTGTGCACTGAACCGACCTCCTGTAGATTCGCCACGCCTGGTAGCGCAACTACTGGAACGAGGAATGAAATGTTTTTAATATTCACAAAGCGGGAAACTCTTAAACTGGAATTTATTTGTGGAAATATTTTTAAATGAATGCCCTTTGTTGCGGTCGTGAAATTTTGAAAAATATGTCTGCCTACTATACTGGGTAAGAGGCCAAAAATGCCAGCGGCGTTTTGGGATGAAACCGCAGTTATAACTTTGTGATTTTGAAGCATGATTTTGAATTAACACAACATTTGTGTACCTATGTGTATCTAAAACTGCGCCGATAAAAATACTCATATTAAAAGATTGACAAATAAGACAATAAAGTACTATCAAGCATACACCTAGTTTAGCATTTAAAATATGCTATCCATACACCATGACAATGACAACAAAAATGCCTTTAAGGGTTTTCCCAAGATTGAAATTTCTGATGAAATTGTTGGTTGGTATTAAAAATAAACCTATAGGTAGGTAATTAGGCATTTAAATTTATGCACGCCATTATTATAGGAATAATGATAGTATTTGTTTATGGTTTGTCACACTAAAACCACAGTTACTAAAACGTTATCGCAAATGTCAGGTCTAAAACCAAAAATGGTAACCACGGAGATATTTTGCTGCGGGCCAATTCTATAAGTTACACATTGATTTAAACCCTGCAAAATGTGCTAAAAATTATACAATTATTCTAAACACGAAAAATTTATAGAAAAATGGTTGGCTACCAAAATGTCCAATGGTGTATTTGGAACTAAAAATTTGTATGAGTAAATAAAGTCGCTTTTCATGTAAATATCTAAACTTTAACTTTGAAAATCATCAATAAGTAGGTAGTAGACAAAGATACTCGTATGATCGGCAAAGTGTAATCTCAAGAAATACCTGAATAATTGATAGCTTTGGACTCAAACCTAGTCCTAGGCCTAAAACTCAAAACTATTGAGATCTCTAATAAGACCAAGGAAGTGGCTCACATTGAATTAAATGTTGCCGCGTTAGAGTAACAACACATAAATATGTACATTCTTATTTTTTGCTATTCAGAAAAATATATTGTTCAGAATAGTAGCTATGTTGTAGATGCTGTTAAGAAGGGCATATGTGCCGGCGGCTGTCCCATAAAACAGTGTGTGGTACGAAACGAATGGTGGCGCAGTCACGACGCTCTCCTTGAACGCTGGACCACATGGTACGTAGTAGTTGATATAGATGTAGATATTATAAACGTTTCTTTGCGAAGTGTAGTTTTGTAGCAGAGGTATATTATGTACTAATTAACATATTTTACAATGACGTTGATGGTGTTCTCACGTTTTCTCTTCTCGTTTTTACCTTCAGAAAAACCCTTCAAGTAACCTAACAAGAAACTATGCAGTTACCGTCGCCGAAAACGGCCTGAAAATCATTATCATCATAATACACTAATTATTATGATGATTTTTTCTAAGAAGCGACCCCATAATCATACTATTTCGATCCGAGCAATTACTATCTATTCGTATTTGTTGAAGCAGTGACCTAAAATTGCTTGTCATCTAACTAAGGCCGTTTGTCCACCGCCGCCGTCACCGGACCGTCACCGAGAACGAGATGATGGCGCCGAAGTAACGGTACATACATTTACTGCCTCGGTGGCTCAGTGGTTAGTGACCCTGACTTCTGGATCAAAGAGGCGCGGGTTCGATTTCCACCCAGGGCAAGTATTTATGTGATGAACATAGGTATTTGCTCTGTGTCTTGGTGTTTAGTTACTATCTATATAAGTATGTATTTAAAAATATGTCTATGTAGTATATCAGTCTCTGGCAGCCATATCACAAGTTTTGCTTAGTTTGGGGTCAGAGACCGTGTGTAAAATGTCCCCAAATATTTGTTTATTTACTTCATTTAGCCGCGTGTCCACCGCATGTGCGTCACCCGAGCTCCGTCACCCGATTTCGGTGGACACACGGCTAACAGTAAATGTAATTATATGTACCGCTCCTTCGGCGCCGTTATCTCATTCTCGGTGACGACGCGGTGACGGCAGCGGTGGACAAACGCAGTAAGGTCTACAACCCGTTATTCTGAAAGAGGTTATTTCACACCATCATTACCAACAATTTTATATATACTGTGTTTGCCAATTCGCTGATTTTTTATCGAATTCTGTCTTGGCCCCATGGTAAATGGTCTGAATCGCCATTTTTAGGCTTAGTACGATTTCCTGTAATATAATACCACTTCTACTTCGACAACCATTTAAAAGGCTAGTACAACCAGTATAAGAGCTGTAAATAATCATTACTTTCATGCCTCTGTTCGCAGGTAGTTGTAAACACACGTTATTGCAACTGTTTACCGGGAAAATTACACAAATGCCTCTAATGATATGTAATTAGAGAAAATCCCACTTATTTTAATCGACAGCTAATAGCCGTTTGGAACATTAATGGCATGCGGCGGTGCGTTTGCTTTGATTCTGTTATTATTTTTACACTGTGACAATGTTTTTCATGTTTTGTTGTTATCTTTCCCTGTTATCTTTTGATTATGGTGCTGACGTAAAATAATGTTACCAATAAGGTGTGTAATAGGTACTTTATTTATGTCTTTTGTGTGGCATCGCACTTGTAGCTCTCAAATCGTTACTCACTCATGAACCTTAAATCTTACGCCTAAGATTTTTTTCATAAGTTAATTTATTTATTGAAAGTTGTAGCTGTGTTTTACAACTTAATTTTACACTTTTTGTATTGAATACTTTAGAAGGTGTCGGAGTTAGTCATACTAGTACTTAATATTATAAATCCGAGAAGTTTATTGGTTTGTTCCTTTTTCAAGCGGGAATGGAGCAACGGATTGACTTGGTTTTTGGCATGGTTTAGGCTGCTATTTATCCCGGAAAAATTAAAGGTTCCTGTGGGATAGCACAAAAGTCAAAATACCACGCGGACGGAGCCGCGGGCATAAGCTAGTAAGTAAAAATAATTAATAAGTTTTTTGCAAAGTTGTTCAATGTATATTTAAAGGAGTTCACTCAATGCATACAAGAAACGTGATTTATTTCCTCGATATCAATAGTTAAAGACAACAGAAAGATGCTTGAAACATTTACAGAATAATAACTTGAAGAAAATATATCTCTTCAAAAATAAATAAATTATTTGAAGGGGGCTTCCATACCAACAATACGGAACCCTTCATGTGCGAGTCCGACTCTTACTCGGGCCAATTAATTATTTATTTTGAGTGTTCAAATTTTAAACTGTCGCTCATTTTTTAACCACAACCTGGCCCAGAATTTCCGTCTCCGCTTAGTTTTTGATCCTCTTTAAATAATTCCTTCGTTTATATTTAAGCCAGGCTTAAGACTGTAAAAAAGTGGAAGCTCCGAACCTTCTTCGGATGAGGTACGTTTGAATAATTTACACCTAAAGACGTCGAAATGCTGTTTATATTTTTGCAAATTTAAGCGTGTCTGATCAACAAAGTATGTAGTCTTTATTGCGTTGTATTTTAGAACGTTTTTTGAACGATTTTAAACCTTTTTCATAGTAAATGGAGTTGGTGTTCTTGTATCTTGGTATCTGTGGCTGTCACAGTGTTCGTTTACTCCGATCCACGTCTTGATGTCAGTTTTGTTGTCCTGACTTTTTGCTGTAAAGTCCAAACTCTACCAAACCGGTGCCAATCGGAGTGAAGCGGAGCTGCATATAGCAAGCGTTGTAATCCGGGAGCCCAAAACAGAAAAGACATTATTTGCTTTTCTACAAAACAAAAAAGGAAATAGACATAATACATTCGTTCATGTATTAGTCGTTTAAAACAAAAAAAAAGTGAAAGTCGATGATTATACGAAAGCAAAACATAGGAAAAAATTATATGGGCCGTCCCATATCAAAAATATACAAATGAAGCATAGTTTTATGTCAGTTTGTAATTCAATTTGTATAATTTAATAAGCATGTCTATAATTATGGTGCTAGCTGTAGACAACCATCGCTGGTCTACCGTTGCCATAAGTAGGTAACACAGTTGTGAACAGAGCGGATTAGCTTAAAACTATGATATCCTATGACGCCTTATGTCTTATTTTCGTCACGACTCACGAGTCGATCTCATCGCATGGTGCTTGTTGAAGGTACACAATCAGCGCTGGTCTACCGTTAATGTAGGCAGGTGAGATATTCTTGAACAGAAATAGGTAATTTACAACTATACTATCCTGTCTTATTTTTGTCACCAGTCAGTCACATCTCAGCATGTTGCGACCGGCAGGTGATACATAATAGAACATAGCTAGAACCAAGCGTAGCAGTACGGAACAGAGTTAAATAAATAAAATAAAACGTTTATTGTTCTAAACAGTTGTGTTTTGTTTTTTGCTGTGCATTGTGGATTCCAAACTGCACAGCATGTAAAAGTATGGGGTCAGACTTCTAGCCAGGGGCTCTATAAAATTAATGACGGTCGCGTTACTGAGTAAATACAGGAGCGAGAATTGAAAATCTAAGCTTGTGCGAGCAGGAGAGAACGTTAAAAAATATTCTAAATTTCCAAAAATTGGGATCCGCTCTGCTCCGCATTGGTGGACTCTAATTTTTTACCTTATAAAACATTTAAATATGTCTTATTAGCTTGCGGGTGTTTGAATGAATGTTAAAGTTGACAAGCATAGTTAATATGGAGTGCATAATACAGCGAGAACAAAAAATGTTCTTATATGTCGGGTTTAATTAATAAACATTGATATTATACTGAGATGGTTTGTGAGTTGTTGCAAAAGATTGTAATTGATATTTCTGAGGAAGGTCCGACTAACAAGAAGTGATTACATGAAATAAATGCCAATCTTGAATTTTAATCTCTTCATAATTAATTAAACTCTTGAAAAACAAATCATTTTCTTTCAGATTTTGTAGATAAATAGATTAATAAAATTGGCAGGTCTTAATATTTTAAATTTCAATTATAATGAAGTACTTACACAGTCAATACAGATAAGAATATAGGTAGCTAAGTGTGTTCGTGCGTTACCAGCTATTACATATAATAACTACGCCTATATTATGCTAAAACTATACTATACCTATTGTTATACCACAATATATGAGTACCAAAAAAGAGGAGGTACTATATTCGTCAGCATATATTTCTTTTGTGTATGTTCAGCGATATTTTCGCCAATGAAGAACACAAAAGGGTCAAAATATTACTATCAAATACACCTAACATCGGAGCGTAGATCATGTACATGACATTACTTTTTATTTCACTTCAATGCATGCAGTATTTCCGAAGTTATAGAGACGAGAAGTTTAAGCCCTTTCTTGAATTTCTGAGATTTCGCGCGCTCATGCTATTACGTCACAACTCCGTTCAGCCCACGACCGCGACACGGGGCGGCGGCGGCGAGGTACTAGGTAGGTAGTAGGTACTCACAATCAACATCTCGAAGTTATTGATGATTATTTCATATGTTTTATTAGTATAAACTTTAAAATTTGCTTTATGTTTTTAAGTTTTAAGTTTCTATTTAGTAGGTACTATTTACCCATATTCAGATGTCTGTTACGTGCGCGGGCACGGCAAGTTTTTAGATTAAAATATATACCTACCTACCTTTATTTTAACCATTCAGTGAGAACAAGCCTAATGATTCATAATCAAAATTATGGAGCCTTTAAGTATGCGAGCACTTTATATATATGTATTCTAATAAGTTAGTAAGCCATGGTGGTCTAGTGGTAATGACACCCGCCTTATAATATCGAGATCGTGGGTTCAAACCGGTCCCGTACCAATGAATTCTTTGGAATTTTTGTATGGATTACTCGTTGGCGTTCGGACATATTCATTGGCGTTTGGGTGAACGAAAAACATCGTGAGGCAACCTGCATACGTCCGTAGAAGCAATTCGATGACGTATGTGAATTCACCAACCCGCACTGGGCCAGCGTGGTGGAATATGGCCCAATCACCTTTTGTGGGTAGTCCTACGTCCTTTAGTGGACTATTAAAAGGCTGATACGGAATTACTATTATGTCAGTGCTTTTTACATATATTTTTCACATTAATTAAAAAAATCTCATATCAAGAGACCGCTTTAACCATGCTCTTAAACGGGTAATTACCAGAACCGATGCACCGATGCGGGCGTGAAATTTCATTACTGTCAACTTGACGCCATCCATCAATCGGCGATGATGGATGATAGAGAGCCGTTTAGCTTTAACCGCTGGTTAAACATTGGAATTTTTGATATTGATCTGTGCTTTAAGACTTGTAATTATGTAGTCTGTGAGGCTCTTTTGTCTTGCACGCACACATCAGAACTTTAGGACGTAAAAACATATCGTTACTTCTGCTGTTTTATTAAAAATTGTTAATGAAACAATATGTTCATTCTATAAAAGAAAATTTTCAAAAAAATTTAGAAGATAATAAAAATGTCAACTATTTAATTGTTATTGAAATAAAATTTGAATTCATAGACGGTTTTCACTAACAATAAAAAAATGAAATTCTGCATGAAGTAACGGTATTCTTTTCCGTCAGAAAGTAATTAATTTAAAAAATTGGTTGCCTGTAAAGTCGGTATACGGGCGAAAGTTTTACATGACAACGACTTTGAGTGGTAAAATAATTTTAATGTGAATATTCATTCGTATAGTAGGAAGAAGGATGAAAATGTCTGTCTCTCTCGCTCTTAGGCGGGCTAACCATGACGCGTGCCTCTCACTCGCTCTCATTGTGAGCGCATAACGTGAGCGGAGCGTAACGCAGTTTCTTGAAGTGTCACCCGGCAAACCAATTTATAAGACGTTGTCACGTCAAAAAAAACAGACTCAAAATTTCGAGAACTGCGCGCGTAAAGAGTACTTATATTAGGTACGTATTAAAAAAAAACATTGAATTGTATTTGAAAATAAACTTAAAACTTAAATATTTAAGTTTAAAATATTAATAAAATATACTTAAATTAAAATATTTTTTTAGCTTAGGTTATTGTGTTTACTTACATATATAGATCAAACCAACATTATTGGGTGGGTCTACGTATTGCAGTAGACTATTTTCTATGCGAGTATGTTGTCATTATCAAGTTCCCAGTGTTTAATTTTCAGACAAGCACAATTGCGTTGCATGATAGAATTTTAAAATTAACTAGTAATTAACTTACTAATCAACTGTTTTAAATTTCTTAAAATTACTTTATTTTTAAGGTATTCATCACAGGATATTCATGCAAAGGTCTGATAAACTACATAATCTACGACCTTCACTATATCTTCAACTATTATCCTTTAAATTATCTTACGGGCCTGTTTTACATATAAATGGCTGGTTACAGAGTTGGTTAGTCTCATATTGCTGTTGTTTTAATACGCTCCCATTATGATATGAATTAAGCTAAAGTTCATAAAACGGGCTGTTACTGTACGGTTTATATTACTTTGTGTACGCAAATGTTGACCTAGTTTTATTCGAAGTTTTATTGATTTTGAATTTAAATAAACGAAAAAAGAAATTCTTATGATAATTATTTTACTTATCTACTAAAATTATAAATTTGAAAGTTTTTGGGGTGGACATACCTAGTTTGAAAGACGGAAAGTGACGTAGGCTACTTTTTATACCAGCAAAATATATAAAATGTTCTCATGTAGCCCGGGAGGTAAGCGCAAAAATGCAACAACTTACTAATAGCCGAATTTTCGGTATTAGGTTGTCATGGTGGTGTACAACAATACCACGGAATTAAGTCAGCTAGGATGCTTAGCGTATGGTGGGGATAGCCGTTTAAATTTTCAAAATTATAAATCAAAAGTTTTGCAACTAGTCTCATATTCATATTTCATATTCATGTTCATATTCATTTATTTCTTGCAAAATAGGTTAACAATTTTATTGTGATCTTAAATAACTTATAATAAGTACTCTATTTTCGCAGTCAGCATGCAAGAATGTTGTTGTTTTTAGGGGAGAACTACTTACATTATCATAATTAAATTACACATACCTACACCATTACATAATTACCTAGCTAACAAAATATTGACATTTGGAAAATTAAAAGACTAATAAACAATTTGAAAATTTAATTGTAGTTTTTGAATAAGAGACTTGTGGATCTTGTTTTCACTATTTATTTTACACTTTTACTAGCTATTACATATATATCAGATTAATACTTTATAATTTACATTTTAGACATAGTTGCCATCTTGATCAAACAGGATCAGAAAGAGAGAAAGTTTGACGTTTTAACTATTGACGTTTGACAGGAAGTCCGGACATAGATATTCTTTATGTTTTTTTTTATAATAAGAAATGGTTATGTACAGAAACTAATATTATCAACACCTATTAAACCAATTAACTAACAAGCATAAAATGAAACATAATTGTCAAGTTAAAAACATACAATGTAGAACATAGTGAAGTTATGTCAAAGTTGTCAATAGACGTCACAGATTAAAAAAATATATCAGTTACATTATGATGTCAATCGTGAAATTAATAAATGTCAATGTCAAAAAGAAAATTACCTTCAATTTTGTTTCAAGTCAGGATTTATAATAAGATTTATAATTTATAATAATGATCGAGGATATGAATTTTGCGATTTTATATCTTTATCATTTAAGAAATCGTCTATACTATAATATACTTTATCAACTAGTAGTGTATATAAGGCTGTTTTAAATAGGTTGATATCATCCTCAACTCTTATTTGAACAGGTAAGTTATTATAAATGACCGGTAGCATGCAAAATACGCTAGTATTAAGAAGACGAGTCTTTGAGCAATGTAGCCACAATTTGTTTTCCCTATTTCTACCACTATTTTTTAGCCTCAACAATTCAGGGTACATTTTAGGGAATATGGCAACTTCCAAAATGTAGAGAGAAGGCATAGTCAATATTTTTAATTTTTTGAAGTGATTTTTACATGATGGTCTCCGTTTTAACCCTAGAATTGCTCGTATGCACCGTTTTTGAGCCTTAAATGCTGTTTGTTTGTCAGTCGCTTTACCCCAAAACAAAATCCCAAATCTAAATATTGATCCAGCATGTTCATGGTATGCTATATAACAACAGTATTTAAATTTGCGATATTTCTTAATTTTGAAAGTGAGTATGCAGCAGAATTTAATCTTTTTGTAACATTGGCAATTTGTGATTTCCATTTTAAGTTATTTTGTAGTCTAAAAAGTATGCTTAGGATTCATCAATTTCTTTTTTATTATATTTTTTTTTATAAATGCACTGTCATCGGTCTTTGATAGGTGTGCAAAGTTTAAAGAAAATCTGATTTCTCAAAGTAGGTCAATATCGAGCTCAAAGGAGTTGGTTACAAGCAAGCAAGCAAACATACAGGTGAAACTAATAAAAGCGTTTTAAAAATAGTTTGAAGCGGTTTGTCCTTTAATCTTGAAGGAGTCGTCTTCTACCTTAGGGGAGAATGTCTTACACTAACCTCTCTCTAAATTGTATAAATTGAAGTTTATATGATATTTTGTAGTTTTCATCATCATATTTTCAATAGCGCTTATGGCGTAGTTTGACTAGGTGTTTCTCAGCGATCACCAAAGTTTAGCAACTTGCGGCACGATCAGTCTTCGAATGGGTGACTGCGGGTGGCGTTTGAAACTTGAAACTCAGTGCCGCTTGTTTCAACCTTTTAGTTATGTCAGAAGCTGCAAGCGGAACAGGGCGTAGACGGTCTATGCAAACTTACATGGCATATTTTCAGCCGTACGTCGGTTGCTGGATTTTTAGGTCTTGGAAGCTGCTTGCATTTGACATGTTCCCGTGGTCTTGATAACATTCCACCAGTAAAGCCGGGGTCTTGTGATCATGACGCACAACGCTGCGGTATGCGGTATGCGTTGCCGGACACTCAATCGTATGAAAAACGTCGAGAATGTTCTCCTGTTCCGTCGCAGTATGCGTCAGCGGCGAGGGGCAAGCGCGGTGAAGTGGGGAGGTGTACTGCCGCACAGCGCGGCGTCATTCTCGGTTCAATGCTGCGGTGTGCGTCACGGGTCAATATGGAATTTTTCGATGTTCATGTCTACCTTGGTAGCTGCGGCAAAATCAACTGACCACCTCTCCGCAGGGACGCTAAATGCTGCGTCGTGACGCTGCGTTGCGGCGCATACCGCAGCGTTGTGCGTCATGATCACCAGACCAAAGCTTAAGGTGGACTGACACTTACTGTGTTTACCGGTACGTATACCGTTAGGTATATGGCTTTAGTTACCTAGTATTTACAAGTACAATGGAAGTACATTCCAGTGCGGTATTTCACCCTGCAGTTTGTACACGCTGCCTTTCAGTCGAAAAACAATAACGGGTTAGTAAGTAACTTATTGATTTAGGTTTGCATGAACGGACAATAGAGATCTCGAATAGAGACCACGTATTAGCAAGTGCAGCGTCGGACGTAAGATTGTACCGGAATATTTGATAGTCCGTTACAGAACAGGCGTAGCCATTAAGGGCGATTGGGCCATATCCAACACGCTCAGTGCGGGTTGGTGGATTCAAATGTATTATTAAATTTTTCTATGGATGAATGCAGATTGCTTCACGATGTTTTGATGTAAGCCAGTGGTGTGAAAGTCCGTACATAAGTTCCAAAAACACATTGGTACAGGACAGGCATTTAAACCCACGACCTTACAAATGACAGGCGAGTGTTACTACCACTAGAGCACCACGGCTTCTTGATGATGTTAATGACACGCAATTATAGTCTTTCTAAGTTTTACTACAGCTATAGTTTGCAGTATGTACGTTTGCACTCGTACAATGGGAGTACATTCCAGGGCGGTATTTCACCCTGCAGTTTGTACACGCGGCGTTTCAGCCGGAAACCGATAACGGGTTAATTTACAGCCCGCGTTTAGCTTTGCATAGCATTTTTTCAGTTTGCTGGTTAATGGAAATACAGTTTGTTGTTGTTTTTATTTGCCACAAAATATTTATAGAGAGAAAATCGTGTGAAACGTAGTAATTTCTGGTAGTTTTCTTACTAATGAGTATAAGATTGATCTTTTCATTGTGGTAAATCAGAATACGAGCGATAACAGTTCTTGTCTATTATACACGTAATAGACCAACACCAAAAACAATGATCACCAACTCGCACCTGGGCCTGCGTGATAACCTTAAATAGTATTTTTTTTATTTGCCTTGAAATATGATTACGAGACTACTACATAACTAAAGGTTTGACTCAAAGAAAAACGAGCGCTGAATTTTGATGTGAAAAATCTTAGTTTCATAAAAATGTTACTTAACTAAATGGTATTTATGTTAACACGACTTATGTAATGTTATCATAATAATAATTATGTTATCAGTGCTAAATATTATTGTCGCTGCGAAATTCTATCTAAATTTGTTTTATTTCATAATCTAAGAGGACGATCTTGAAAAGGTTTTTAATTAATTTTTCTATTCAAAATTCTAGTTAGAAAATTATTGTGATGCCGCGTGGGTTTCAATATTTAATCAGTCTAACAAATTCAAGCCATGAAAATTTACTAAATGGTATATAGTTTTTGTAGACATAAACTAGATATTTTTTTATAATTACTTATATATGTATTTATATCATATGCTCTTCTAACATAAACATATACACACACACACACACACACACACACATGAGTAACGCTCCAAACCTTGACTTTAAAGAGATCTTGTGTATTGCAATGTTACTCTCACACACACATAGATATTATTACACAGCTCTCCTTTACCATAAACCTAATAACCCTAGATATTCGTATGAGTCAACATTTCTGTGTAACTAAAATTATTATTATTTGTCAGCAGTCATTGTAAGTAGAAAGGTACTGGCTCTTATAATACAGGTTTTGACCTAGCATAAGGGCCAGGGAACCAAGAAATCAATTGTGCTTCTTAATTGGACAAATAAACGATTTTGTATTTGTATTTTCATACATAATAATTAAATATACTTCATATTATATTATAACTTAATATTACAAAGAAAAGTAGCTATTTTTCTGTGGCTGTCTGTGTAAGGGCCGTTTTCCCTTGGCCTTAGCCCAAAAGACCATTTTTTTTGGGAGACATCGGTTTTACCAGGCATTTTGGTTCATCATCATTTAGAAAAACAAAACTTGTTTTTAATGATAATCCTTATTTTATCAAACTACATAACAGATTATTATTATATACTACGGGATTAATCGCGCACTAAAATTACAAAATAAATAAATGCCTCTTCACCCCGACGGAGGAGGTAATTTAATATAGTATTATTTAACTCGGCCAAAACGTCGGGATGAGGAGGTATTTATTTATCTCGTAATTTTAATGCATGATTAGTACCGTAGTATATAATAATAATCTGTTCAAATCGCGGAAGTTTATAAACAACATACATAACAGATTCAAATTTTTTAGAGTGATTTAATATAGGGACGTAAATAAATTCGAATAGTAGCTACTAGCTAGTACCTTATAAAGTAGAAACCAAATATGCAATATCACCCCAAATCCATCAATTACAAAGAATAAAAGCGATGGCGCCAAAATATGTCAACAAAACCTTACCGCCCATTGTGCTTGCCTTTTTAATAAATTTCACACTGCAGTAAAATTCAATCGAGCGAACAATCCATAACTCAACACCGCTAACTTTAAAACTCGTTCCAATATCGAAAGAAATCGGGGTTAAAAATTCGGGAACCCTCTAGAAGAATGCACCCGGACCCGACCCGATCTTACAAATAGAGGAGGGAAACGCGAAAACTCCTCATTCTACAGAACCTTCTAAACCAGACGTCCTAATCGACCCTTTTGAAATTCCAACTAAAGGGAAACTCTCGTATTTCCATAACAATAAAAATGTGATCCGAACATCTAGAAATGCCTCAGCGATATTCACGGATCATAAAATCGCGTTTGCTCTTTGAATAAAGCACGACTGATTTAATTTGACCCGCGGTTTCTTAACGCGTTTACCATATTTACACCTATTAGAGGCGGGTTTGGGTGTCTGAATAGGTTGGTTTATTCTGGAGTGCTGGTTTTCACTCATGTCTGGATGCCGTTTGTGGTCAATGGTGTGCCTGATGTATTCAGGAGTCTGCGTTTAATGCTGTTATTTCTGCCAGTTTAGCTTTATTACTTGAAGACAATATTTTATAGCCAAATGGCGGGGAAATGAGCCTTTTGAGCTCTTTACCTATTCAATTGAGTTTTATTGTTGCCTTAAAAATGAAATGCTTTACTTGAAACGTTCACAATACGAGAATGTCTTTGATGTTGTAATTATTAACCTTTGTCACGGCAGGCCGAATGAAAGTCAAAAAAGGGTATCATTAGAAAACTGAAACTACGTTATGGAGTTTAATTTTCAACGATATTATTAATGTTTACTTATAGTAAAATTAACATCAAATGGCAACTACCAAAATACTTTAATCTACGTGTAATATATGTTAGCTGATGGGCATAGTGCTCCAACAGCGTCACTAAGTAAGTAGAACACCATTGGACAATATCTGTCTATCCAATAGTATCTGGATATCCAATATCTCGGCAGTCATTGTACTTACAAGGCTTGCTCCAAACTACTGGCTTATCGGAGTTGTATCACACTTACCCATACACCACCGATCACTATCACAGACTGGCACTCCAGCCCGTCGCCCAAACCATCTCTCTGTCTACCCTCGTTCTATCTACTCCTCACCGTCGCAATACCGAAGTGTGTTGCGACATGTGTAGGTACCCTCTTTAATAAGCATTTGTTTCGACAAATGCAACTTCTTGTATTATTAATTTATTGTTATTTTCTAATAATGTCTATATGACCATGTAATTATTTGTTACTGATTTACAAATTTTCTACTCATAATTATATTTACGTATATTATTTTGATTTTAAGTAACTTTCAAAATAATTCTTTATGATTTACTAGTAGGCTCAATTAAATGTAATCTCAATTCTTATTCTTTAGATAATATTCTGTAAGAAGTATATTGATACACATTTTTGATAATAACAAAATCAACGTTTACGTCCCCAAAACTTCCCAAATTTGATCGCTCTCACCATTGTAATATCATAAAATGCTCCGTATATACGTACGAAGGCTTATCTCCAAACATTTTCTCCTAAAGTTCAAGGACACTAGATTTTCTAACAAAAGAAATCTGCGTTGTTTTTGTACTAGAATGTAAAATGTTCCTAAAATACCTTCGGAATATTATGTCCCGCCCTACCCGAGAGAGCCATCCGAGCCGGCTATCAGAGCTCGAAGGACCAATTAGTTTTCTGGTTATAGCCTGAATCATACAAGTCGGCGGATGTGACGTTGCGCAATACCCAATCCCGATCGAAGGCTCCAACAAACACAGGCGGTACGAGCGGTAGAGCGGTACGAGCGGTAAAGGGCGGTACGGCAGTACAACGACCGGACCAGTGTGAGCCCTTCTTATATAACCAGTACAATACAGATGCCCGCCCGTCTGCTATATCGCTCGTACTGCCTGTGTGTAAAGGAGCCTTGAAGCTCGCATAAAGCTGCGCGTTGATTGGGTTTTGTGGGGCTTGTAGCTAACTTCACAACCACCGACTTGTGTGATTCGACCTATACAAACTTTTCATTTGTCAGATTTAAACCTTTTTCTGTACTTTTGGGACATTACGAGTATTTTGAGTTTAAAACCAGCTTGTTGACAAAATAAATAATGAAAATGTTATTTGACTGTGCTCTCTAAACTCTCAATTAACCACGTCAGTAAGAAGCACATTTAAGCATTTAGCTGTATATTTACTTATTTTTCGAATATAAACTTTTTTCTCAACGGAGTGGGTTCCTCTGTCCAGTCGACCCCGAGGCCGTCCTCCAACACGATGGCGCGACGAAATCGAGAGGTTTAAAAAGGATTGGACGGAGGTAGCACAGAACAGAAAGGAATGGAAGGAATTGGGGGAGACCTTTGCCTTGCAGTGGGACAGTACAAGTTAAATAAAAAAAAAAATCATTTTTCTACATTTATGAGCCGCGATGAAAAACATATCCTAGCGATACTTATAAAAATATAAATGTTGGAATGCGTCCTAAGAGTTTGGTTAAATTTTCGGTTTCTTTATCTACATTTTTGAACAAAAGGTACAT
Source organism: Hypomecis punctinalis (assembly GCA_949316475.1). Lineage (NCBI taxonomy): Eukaryota > Metazoa > Arthropoda > Insecta > Lepidoptera > Geometridae > Hypomecis > Hypomecis punctinalis. Next base: position 18,765,498 of record OX438808.1, on the reverse strand, counting down.
TAACCAAACAAAAAAAAAATCAAAGTCGTACCACTCTGTAAAAAGTTATGCGTGGTTGAATAAATATATCATATACCTACGCGTCGACTTTTAAACCTTCTTCGTTTCGTCGGTATAGAAACAAAGAAGCTTTCGTTGTTTTTGTACCGGAATGTAAAATTTTCCCAAAAATATCATACCTTCGGAATATTATATCCCGCCCTACCCAGGAGAGCCATCCGGGCCGGCTATCAGGGCTCGAAGGACCAATTAGTTTTCTAGTTACAAACTTTTCATTTGTCAGATTTATACATTTTCCTGTACGTTTGGGAGAACATTACGAATATTTTGAGTTTAAAAACCAGCTTGTTGACAAAGTAAATAATGGGAACGTTATTCGCGTTGTTTATTAACCGCGCGAGTGAAAGCTACATAAATGGAGGATTGAGCTCTAAGCTTACATATTTTTCTATGATTATATATTTGTCGGGACAATAGCTTTAAGTTTGTCGAATCTAAAGACTATGGCATACACATCAATGATCATCATTTCAAGCACTGGACGTCCACAAGTGGACATATTATTATATACATGTAACGCAGTAGGCGACCGTTGTAGGTATGCAGTTACTATGATGTAATCTGCGGTGTTGACGTGATCCGGTTCTGGGAAGCTCTATTGTTCTGCGTTTTTTATTGGTACCTTTTGTATTCGGTTTTATGGCTTTATGACTCGAGCGCGATCAGTCTTTGTATCTCGTCTATTGTTTAGTTTATTTGTTGGGTGTTTACGTATTTGAAAAACAATAGGGATTCTCGAACTTTCAAGTTGTTTACTTGTTAACACAATAGCGTTTATTAAGATAGAGTAATGTTGCGAAATATCTCGTAGGTTCGAGACTGTAGGAAATAACGGATATAAATACGCCGGCCGACCCTTGGGGTTCAGTTGTTCGTTTACCGTCGAAGCGATAACATCTCGTGCGATACCAGTGATTGTGAAGTGACTAGTTTGTGTGAATATCAGTGCCAGTGTGAAGTGTTTGTGCGAACCAGTTGTGTTGTGTGTTTTTGTGATTTTTGTGAAGTGATTGTGTGCAATAAAGTGCAAAGTGATTAATCGGCGTTTTAACTGATGAACCCATCTCGTAACATACATATATATACAAGTGGTTATTTCTAATCAATTAGCATCTTCTCAGGGGCTTATTCTATACATCAAAACTAACAACTTTTGTAAGAACTAACCCTGTATAGATCAAAGGGCGTAGCCAGGAGGAGGTATTTGTTAGGCCCTAACAGTTAGGGAATACCTATAGTAAGTAGAAGCCGTGGAGGTCTAGAGTATACGTATTGCGTCTAATCTATGGGTAAAGTATAGGTCATATGTTACTGAATAATTTGACTAATTTGCTTAATTTGCTTAATCTGTAATTAATTAGCACTTTTGAGATGAAATTGTCAATAATTATAGGTACTTATACCTATAGTTACCTATCTGTAACAACTTTATCAAATATTTTTGCTAATATAGAACTACTAACTTCTTATTATTGATAAATAACTATTGTACGGTCGAAATGGGAAGGCCGTTGAAACAATTTTTATGTAATATCTTTTTATACGGCTTAACAATAAACATTTTCTGATTCTTATTCTTATTCTGAACCCAAAACAACTTTCATTACCTATTTGTTTTCACACAGTTTTTACCATTTTAAATGTTAGATCCCCAGAGGTCGAAGTAAACGATATTGTAGGTAATGTTTTTGATAAGGGCATAGACTTTTATTCCGTAGGTGTATAAGAGCATTGATGTGTAAAAGCAATTTGCTTCTACTGTAGCCACATTAGTTTTAGGTTGCTTACTTACGAGTACAAGATCAGTATAGTATCATTCAGTAGATAAATTAATATTCACAAGTTTCTATTACGGTGAAGTCACTGATTATAGTTAAATGAATTGGCGATTTGAAATAGCAGTAGGCAGGGCACATAGCACGGAAGTTCTCGAACAAGCCTTCCACCGCATTTTTGGTAGAAATCTATCATGGTGGTCTATGGTATGGTAGCATTTCGTGTAATGGTAAGATAATCGTGCTAAGCCCTGAAACACTTTCAATACACGGAATAAAAAGTCAATAGTCAATACGACTAGAATTAAAACAAAACCGAGCAATTTGTGAGATTTGAACAAATTTTCCCATAAAACTCCGAATTAAAGAGAAACCGTCCTTGAAAGTTTGCCTCGCGACATCCGCCAACATCAATTTTCATTTTCTCCCAAATAAAATGCTTAACAAGTTAAACTTTCACAAACCGCCCCCAAACAGGTAACTCTGAAAGAACTTGGTAACATCAAGAGCCTCTCCCAAAACGTCACTTCCGTACAATTTATTACCAGGAACTGTGACAAGGTAGCGCGCGGAATAACCTAATCCTCACGCAAGTGGGTCACTGAAGGGATATACTAGAACATGTTGCAGAGAGACATCTTTGATCCAATCTAAAAATACGTCCACTGCTGGGTGTGCTGTAACTTTTATGGTGGACATTCCGCGCGTTAGAACCAAGCGTTTCGAATCCTCATTCCTCATACGAACAGCCGGAATGTGGAATGCTTTGCCTGGGTCTGTCTTTCCGTTAAAGTACAACGTGAGTGTCTTCAAATCCCGAGTAAATAGGTATCTTCTAGGTAAGCGTGCTACACCCTAGACCGGACATCTGCTTAACATCAGGCAGTGTGTAGTCAAACGCAAACCTATTCGAAATAAAAAAAAAAAAAAATACTTTGGCCTAACCACGAATGGTGATTGGGCCATATCCACTATGCTGGCCCAGTCTGTATTGGTAGGTTAGTGTCTCTCTTATTTCGACATTTTTTCTATTTAGGTAATAAACACCATTCGTGGGCAGGCAAACTTCCTGCAGTGGACTATTAAAATGGCTGGAGCAGCACAGTACAGTACAAGTGAAAGCATGTACGTCTCATCTATTGCCAGGCGAAATAAAAGATTTTGCAACGCTTAAAAACGATTTAGAGTTTCGTCGATGGTACAACTACTTAGCCTTTATAAAGCACAAGTCAGGTCTTGCATGGAATACTGCTCTCACCTTTGGCATGGTTCTGCCAAATATCAACTGGAGGCTCTGGAGTCGACTGAGTGGCGAGTTAGGAGGCTGATTGACAACGACACCTTGACTAAGTCGCAGCTAAAAGTCTTGAGCATCGACGTAAGGTGGCGTGTTTGTCGGCTTTTTATCGGATTCACTTCGGAGAGTGCGCTCAGGAGTTGCACAATCTGGTCCCACCAGCCACTTTCTTCTATCGTACGGCTAGGCAGACGCGACCAAAGCGCCACCCTTTTATAGTGGACGTTCCGCTCGGTAGAACAAAGCGTTTCGAATCCTCAATCCTCATACGAACAGCCAGAATGTGGAACGCTTTGCCAGGGTCTGTCTTCCCGCTAAAGTACAACGTGAGTGTCTTCAAATCCCGAGTAAATAGGTATCTTCTAGGTAAGCGTGCTACATCCTAGACCGCATATCTGCTCAACATCAGGCAGTATGTAGTCAAACGTAAACTTACAAGGAATAAAAAAAAGAAGATGGTCCTGTGAAGAAAGGACTCTCTGATATATATCAAATGTAGACTAAATTGGATAAAATAATGAAAGCAAATAGCAACAAAGTGCCTACGCTATGGCTATGATTTGTGTTCAGATCACATTTGAGCAGTGCTTTGTGGTACTGCAAGGTGCAACATAAAGCGTCAAAATATCAAATCATGTTGTATAAGACACATAAATGTTGAATTAAAGCGGCAGCGCTGCTGCAAGGTATGATTCCAAACTCCACTGCAGGCAGTAGCAGCAGGCAGCAGTGCTGCCGCAGCACTAATTTTCCTCATATTACTGCCGCGACAATTCTGCTCAATAAACTCATAGATATTATGGGGACCAGTAGTGCTGCGGCAGCACTACTACGATGTTGCTGCTGCAGCACTACTGCGGTGTTGCTGTTGCCTGAAGCGGAGTTCAGAATCATACCTTGAAGCAGCGCTGCCGCTTTAATTCGAAGAAACTGAACTACACCCCGTATTTCGAAACACATCGTAGAACAGCGCTTTGGGCAACAAATGTGGTCTTAGAGCTGTTTCAGATTAGCGTTTTTCTTTTCCTGCGCGTATACGGTAGTTTCGGCATACGCACGTACACACGCGCTACATCACGCACTTTAAAAAACCGAACTTGCGTAAACGGGCATATTTCGGCATGATCGCTCGAACCGGCAGTGGTAACGTGTCAGTATAAGAGCATAAAATTGCGTCAACGCTCGTACGAGTTGCGCGTGTGCCAAAAGGCACGCCTACATGCGCTTCCAAAAACGAGCTAACGCAAAAACGCTAGTCTAAACCGCCCTAATTTTCCTCTTATTTGAGCTGTTTCTCTTCTAGACTGTTCTACTCAGTGCAGCGGGCGACGATCCCTTGTCAAATTAACGCTTCCTGTGTCTCACGGTGACAAACGACGCGGGCATAATAAAAACTTGCTGAGCGTGAGCCGCGGATGTTGTGCAGAATGTAGAGCGGAAAATTAAAGTTTGCATGTCTTCCTTGCGTCTGTGTAATTGAATTCCGCTTGTAAAGCCATTAGTTTTAAGATTCATTTTTGCAACTAATATATGAAGTCTCTGAACCGACTGCGGATACAAGTGGGCCGTTGCAGGACCGACCTGGCCAAGTGGCCAGGCCATATTCGAACAAAGTAGCAATGCAGTGCGACTGCGGAGCCCCAACTCTAACTATGCAGCACCTTCGTGCCCTCCAAGCCCAAGCGTATACACTATGCAAGACCTTCAGGAAGCTAACCCCCGAGGGAAGATCTTAGCTAAATTCTGGGAGAACATAATTTAAAAGTTTCGATATCGATGATCCTCATCATCGACACGACGAAGAAGAAGACTAATAAATGGAACATTTAGATCTAAGCTAATATTGTTAGTAGTCCTTTTCGTGATGTATCTTTCTTGGGGTCTTTTCAGTGACGTAGCTAGAAATTTTCTTTAGCACGCCTATATGCTTTATGCCCGGCCAGAAAATTAGAAAGTTTTGAGTCTCAAGTTTTCTGAGGCGCCGCCCATCCGTAGCAATCGCCGTGAGAAATTACATAGTGCTACTTAAATTATATAGGAACCGTAATAAAAAGAAATACGAAGTGTCATGATCATGACCCATGTTTACTTAAGATCAGCAGATTTAAGGTAACTTACAAATTACACGATAAGTATTTAATTATTAATTATTTAATTGCACATTTTGCATTTTAGTATAAATATGTATAATTGGTACCATCTTCTTCAATTATATTTGACTGTATTAGAACGTCTAAAATTTCAGTTGAAAATTAATCTTCTCAAACAACTTACACGATTAATAAAGCTCATAACTTGGGCTACTCGGTACATGAAACTTAAGAGTATTAAATGTATAAAGATCCCTACTTACTTGCAAGTTGGCGTCTAGCCAGAGCAGTACAGTACTACTTGATGTTTGAGGCCGAAAAGCTAGGGTCTCCATTCTTTTCATTTTAAAATGTAACAAAATATATTTATGGTTGCAATATATTTTTAAAGATAAATTGCACTTTACTATTTTATTCAGATAACTTGCCCTCAACTGTGCTTGGCGCAAAGGTGGCAATAATGCTGGCAATATTACCACGTTGAATAGCGATAGCCAAGAAATTCACAGAAAAAAAAACAATAGAGCGGGGTCACCACACTTTTCTGTAATCTGTTCGCCTATATATTTTTAGCTTCAGTTCCTCAAGGTACCAACGTCTTCATAAGAAGTCGTAACTGTTTCATTCAGAAACGTACTTACAAGTGTGTATTATTAGTTGTTGCTTCACCAACTACATCCACACCACAACCACCCGATTTGCCAACCTCAAACCGGATCCGTCAATCAAACAGAATTGTACTGGTAAAAACTAATACCTATTCACTTTTTTCCTAACCTTCACTTTTTCTGCTGCCTACAGCTGGGCAAGTGTTTCTATCTCCTTCTATAAGTCAAGATCCCCTGCAACCTGTTGGCTAGAATGAGACAAACTCGTCGCGATAGCGTTTCTTGGGCCTTTCTTAGCTGTTTCGTTCATATGGCAACCTAATGCGTGACTATTTTAGTCCATCGATCAGGATGCATCCGCGCCACATGTCTTGCCTAATCTCATTTCAGTTTTGCGGTTTTCATACTCACTTGACGACATAAACATCCCATAACATAGAACGAAATGGTGTCCCTTTTGTGCTAAAATAAACTTATGAAGCCAATTCGATTTCTAACTTCAGGCTAAGTTGCTCGAAGTTTTTGAGTAGGCGAAGTAGGCACAGACATATTTTGTGTTTAACGATGAATTTCCCGTCGCTTTTCTAAGTTAATTTGGAATTATATCACAAAGATTGTACTTGGCACCTAATTGGGTGCTGTCTTTCTCCTCGATATCTGTCTATTTAAAAAAGGATATATTAAGTGTAGGTGTGTGTGTAGTATTTTTGACTCATTTTCTTTTCAACAAAGATAAAAAAACCTGCATGCGTCCGGAGAAGAAACTCAATAATGTATGTTATCATGTTGTGGATTCAACAACTTGCAACTGGTGGATATAGCTCAATTATTCGTCTTCTCCTTAATGCTCCACAGTGATCTAACTGAAAAAAAAACACTACAGTACAGTACGGTGGTTGATGATTGAGGTGGGTGTGAGATCAAACTCAGACCGTTTTACAAAAACTGGTGATTCTATCCAATTTCCAATTGGTAATTGCTATCAATTCCTACAAGAGTAAACACTACGACGTAAATGATGGTTGTAACCGGAGCTAGTAAAAAATATACCTATTACAATATGGTTAGGTTACTTTTGGTCGGCCAGATCCAATTTTAGGTCAAACTAGTTAATTCTAGTTGAAACCAGGTATCCCGGCTGAATTGTAGCTAAGCCGGGATTACGTTTAGGTGGTATAAAGCTTTTACTAGATTTAAATCAGATTTTTAAACTGGCTTTATAAAACTAAAAGTTGAATAATATCTACCTAAAGTTTTATTTTCTCAAAACAAATAATATAGCATGATAGATGCAACTATCATATTATTATTATCTATTAATAGATAACTCCTTATATTCTAATAATATGGTGGTATCCTGATCTTAGTGCCGACAACTTCTGAAAAGAAGAAATTTCACCGTAGGCCCAGACTTTGCACCATGGTTCAAAATATGGGATTTTGCGTTAGCCCCTTAGTATAAGTTGTTCCTAGTAATAATATTATTTTATACATACTTAATTCTTTAAACCCATGCACTTTGCAAAGTAGTTACTTTGCAGGTACCTAATTATAAGTGCATTTTACATGAAGAGCACGTTGGTCAGGCGCAAACATTTTATTTCACCCTTCAATTCCTATAGATAAACCTATTTCATTTTATACTCTAACTAAATCATGTATGTTGTGTTTCAGAAAATTCCAGCGGCTGATTTTTCAGAGTGCCAGGATATTCCGCATTCAGCGAGCATCTTAGTTCCTTCAACTCGTGGGAATAAAACAAAAATAGTCAAAAAGTTCTCTGGAAGATGAAAACAGATTCTATTTATTGTTTACTAGCGACCCGCCCCGACTTTTCACAGGTGTAACATACATAATATAAAGTGGGCTTGAGCACTTGGATTATCTTTAGACCTTCAAGGGTCTGTGGGATCCAATTGCTTTCTATGTAGTAGTAGTGTAGGTAGTTTAAGCATATTAATAATATAAACCCTTATCTTAAATGACTCTATTGAAAAAAACGCATCAAAATCCGTTGCGTAGTTTTACAGGTATAAGCATACGTAGGGACAGACAGCGGGAAGCGACTTTATTTTATACTAAGTAGTGACTCCAGTTTCAACATTCTAATCTTTATTTTAGTCAAAAGTTTTTAGTTTACTACTTTGAATATCAGAAATCAATAAAATAAGATTTTTTTTTTTTTAAATATTGGGGGCCATCTTACACACGGTCTCTGACCCCAAACTTAGCAAAGCTTGTAATTTGGCTGCCAAAGACTGATATACTACATATACATAATATTAAATACATACTTATATAGATAGTACCTAAATAACACCCAGACACAGAGCAAACACTTATGTTCATCACAAAAATGTTTGCTCTGGATGGGAATCGAACCCACGCCTCTTTGATCCAGAAGTCAGGTTCACTAACCGCTGAGCCACCGAGGCAGTCAAATCATTAATCAATCAAATCACCGAGGCAGGCATAGATCTAATCCTACTCACATATGCTGCCTCGGTGGCTCAGTGGTTAGTGACCCTGACTTCTGGATCAAAGAGGCGTGGGTTCGATTCCCACCAGGGCAAGCATTTTTGTGATGAACAAAGGTGTTTGCTCTATGTCTGGGTGTTATTTAGGTACTATCTATATAAGTATGTATTTAAAAATATGTATATGTAGTATATCAGTCTCTGGCAGCCATATCACAAGCTTTGCTTAGTTTGGGGTCAGAGACCGTGTGTGAGATGTCCCCCAATATTTTTTTTTTTTTATATATAATTTATTCATAGGAAAGATTTTCATAAGCTCAGAAAAAACTAACAACCTGTAGAATCTATAGCATAGAACGTTCACTGCTGTATATAGCCTAGGCCTCCCCTTTCGATCTCCACTAACACCAGTTGGATACGGCTTTCATCCAGCGCGATCCTGTTATCTTAATGAGGTCATCAGAGCCCTTAGTCTAAGTTTTGCGTAGTACTTAAGCTATCGCGTTCGCGTGTGGCTCCATACATTTTGGTTAGCTTTTCCTCGTTTCCGCCAGGGGCGCTGTACAAAAATGTATAGAGCCATACGGAAACAACTTTAGTTTCAATTTACATCTAAACCTGTACTAACCCTTCAGTACACTTTGTAGATGGACGTTCTACGATGTGTTTGCCGGTACATGATCACCACTCGGGAATTTTTCGACTCTATCGGTCATCAGTCTTTCGTGTTATATATCTACTGCCATTTCATCTTCTTAATACGCTGAACTATATCGCTAACTTTGATTCTTCTGCAAATCTCCTTTGAATTAGATTCGTTATCCAAACTTATTTATTTATGTCACATTACAAAAGTGTGCCAAAGGGCTCAAATCTAGGCAAAGCCTTTCTCTTGAACGCTCTGAATTCCTTGATCTTAAATTTAGAAAAAGATCATTGTAGGTAACTTTAACCAGACAAAACGTTTTGCAAATGTCTTATTTACGAGCCCATTAAATATTATTCACTAATGCCTCTCGAATTCACTAGAAATAGCTCAGTATTTGTAATGAGATCAAACGAAAAAGCCTTTTCTTGTTGATTAAGACTAAAGTGCGGCCGGAATAAGTAAGAAGGTTTGGGTAAACTGTTTGGTTTTTATGATGCTTCAATTGTCGACTTGGAAAAGAGTATTCCCTTTGTCTTTCTTGTTTGATTTGTCACGAGATGAAAATTGATAACCGAAATAATTTAAGGCAGATTAAAAACTTTCTACATGTATGAATTCGTCTTAGGTCATGTACGCACTATGCGGATGCAGTTGCGGTCTGAAGCTATCCGGCGGCCGCAATACAGAAAATTGTACGAACGATTATCATAGTATTCTTACGCATTTTATAGAAGTACTTAGTAGTGCCACATTTTGTAAGACAACAATCCGTTTTTAAATATATTCCTATGCGTAAAAACAAAATCTCACTAATGCTGACTCACAACTAACACAACAACGACGAATAATCAGGATCGAGCATAGGATTCTTCATAACAATTTCCATCCCAAAAATGTTGATTAAAAACAAACAAGTTTTTTCATATTTAAATATAGGCAGAAATTAGGCTATTACTTGAAAAAAGTGCCAATGAACGCAATTCTGGCATCAATATTTTTACCAACTAAAATATAAAAGTAGTAATAAACCTAAACTCTCCTACGTTCATCGCTAACTCCACAAAATTTCATTGCTATCATCACACAAAAAGACGAATAAGTGATTTCATCTAAAGAAATCGCGAGTCCTCGCAAAATGGAGCAACAAAAAAATAATGTCGGGCCAAATTGAATCATTTGTAATATTCATTCTTTTTTACTCCTGCTTCTGTGGACGGTTTTCTAAAACTGGCTCTAGTGATTTCAAAATGGCTGGAAAGGGCTTCTAAACCTTTCAGTAAACTTTTGCAGGAAAAATGTTACTGACACTTCAAGTAGTAAAAGAAGTGGTTAAATTCTTGTTAGCTACTTAAAAATACAAATATGTCACACAAAATAAGTTAATGCAATCAAATGAATAGTGTGAAATTCGAAATGTTTTAAACGTCTAGCCGCAAATATAATTATGGCTATTAACGGCTCGAATACATTAGCTTTGTATTAAAAAAAAAACAAGATCAACATTGATTAATTTTTAGAGAGCTGTGACGCTCTAGATACATAAGCATACAGATTTACATTCAGGTTTCCTGTAAATTCGGTTGTAAGCTGCCTTGCGTCGCGCGTTTTCTTTCAGTCTCTTTCTCTGTCGTCGGCGGAGACATCCTGCGTTTTGGCACTTACAACCCGACTACGACTTCATCAGCATGGAATAGCCTTAAAGTCATAGAATAGTTTTGGCGATGCCTGATCCAGTTCCACATGTAATTATCTCTGCGACCTCTTCCAGGCGCTCGTTTTGCGATAATCAACTGTCTTCAGGAATTTGCGACGTCACCCTCAAGGAAAAGGGAAGAGAATAATCCGTTTCTAAAGTATCTTTTATTAATGTCCTTGCCCTGATGCCTATCCTTCCTACTATTTGGGGATTTCTTAAGGGATTCGCTAATGAAAGAGCGAATGGCTTTGCGCCACCTTAATTTATTACGGTAAGGATTTGCTTACCTGTTTGAGCCTAGTTTTCTGGTGGGTCAAGGCCGGGACGGATACGGGGACTTTTATTTGAAAATATATTTAGTGGGTGAAACTTGGTGAGATTAAATGTGCGATAAAAATTATGGGATTTTGTCTTGGGTTACGTCTTCTTGAAGCCGTGGTGGTCTAGTGGTAGTAACACCCGACCTGCAATCGTGAGGTCGTGGGTTCAAATCCCGATCCCGTACCAATGAGTTTTTTTGGAACTTATGTACGGAATTTCACATCATTGGATTTTCTGTGAAGGAAAACATCGTAAGGCAACCTGCATACGTCGTAGAAGAAATTCGATGGCGTATGTGAATCCACCAAACTGCACTGGGCCAGCGTGGTGGATATGGCCCAATCACCCTTCGTGGGTAGGCCTACGTCTTGCAGTGGACTATTAAAAAAAGGCTGGTACAGTACAGTACAGTACGTCTTCTAGTCATATTATTGCTATCGTGTAGAAATATGTGCCTAAGAGTACAACTAAAAGACACAAAAAAGAAATGGAACAGATGCATGCCAAAAATCCTCATGAATTAATATTTAGGTACAATGGATATCTGAACTTTTCAAATAAGCGTGAGTCCTACTAGCACTTAATCGGTTTTAACTTGTTTCAATAGTTTTACTACTGACCCCGATGAATATTTAATTTTGTAGATTTTTTTTATTTTTAATGCACAATTATCAAATGCAGTAATTGAATAAACTAAGTTTTTACTAAATGATAACGTGCTAGTACAGAGAAACCCAAAATTAGGACTGAATTTATATATATAAATTACGCGTCAAGTTGTTTGTCCGCGATAGACTCCTAAACTACTTACCAATTTTATTTTATTTCGATACAACTTAAGAGATAGGTTAGTTTATATCTTAATTTATAATCGCATTTGATTATTATAATATTTTAAAAATTTGTTCGTACCGGGGCGAAGCCGGGATATGCAGCTAGTGAATTAATATTTTAGTGAAATTAGCCAAGTCAATAACATCCCAACTTCCTCCCTCAAGTCATTATTTTAACCATGAAACATCAGAGCATCAATTTCATTCTAAAACACCAACTAAAATCTCAGCCTCAGGCAAAAGTATCGTACACGACCGTAAACAGGGTCATTCTATATACGGAACCGAGAAATCTGATTACTTGCTCTTGTCTCGACTTGGAGGGAAATAAAACTGTCGTTTCATAGCGTAACGGGGTCGGTCATGTTACTGCACACGGGGGTATGCGCGGCCTCGGTGACCCCCCATTTGCAGGGGGTCTTCCTTCCAGCTAGTCTATTTTAGTCTACAACAAAGTAAGATGTGTAAACGGTAAAGGTAAGTAACAGTAATTAATTTGTGCATTTATTTCGTAATGATTAGGTTCAATATGACTTTAAACTAAGCGGTAACTGAGGATTCAGTGACCCCCCACTTGTAAGGGGCCTTCCTGCCTAATCAGCTGCTCTAGGCTTAGACAGTATATGAGTTCGTTTGTTTGCATGCAAATGTTATTAAAATAGACCTCTTGTTTCATAGCATCATAAAGCAAACATATTGCAATCGGGGGTCAGTACACGCGGAGGTATGCGGCAATGGTTCTGCAGTGACCCTTAAGGGTGACCCCCCATTTGTAGGGGTCCTTCTAGGTTATCTGATTTATCCTAAAACAAAGTAAGAGGTGTAAACGACAAATAAAACTGTTATTTCACATGTTACAATTCCAGAAGGTATGCGTGGCCTTAGTGCCCCTACACGCCTACACCATCTGTAGGGGCATTCTTCCGACTCAGCTTACTCAGCTGATTTAGACCAAAAAAAGTAAGTTTGAAAACGAAACAGTAGTAATAGGAATAAGCCTGTAGTTTGAGAGTGTAACGGGGTCGAGAACGTATGCCAGCAGTATGCATGGCCTCAGTGACCCTCTCATTTGTACGGGTCTTTCCTTTCAATGTTAGATAATAATGTCTAACATGTTGTTGCAAGCGATGATTTGCAGAGCCCGTAACCCTCATTTGTAGGAGATCATTTTAGTAGTTCGTATGATCCTAGCTAGAATAAGTTACACTGGTATCAAACTGCAGTGACCGATATAAACAAACATACAGAGGGCTCGAATAGTACTTCCCTAGATGGAGACTATGCAGTCTGTTTCCAAAAAAAAATGGCAAATGTAACTTCCTATGTTCTGAACCAACACAAACGAGGTCTCTGAACGTCGCGCGTGACTTCCAGCCTAACAAATCACGCGAGTAGCACACGCGACCTTCCCCTGTACTAGCAACTGTTGCAATCAATTACAACCTGTTCTTTCAGCTTTGTTTTACTTCCAACGTCTGCTCAACACGAAACGCCCTGAAAAATGATAAACCAAGCTAGCAATAGCTGCGAAACTGATGTTAAAGTTGTAGATTTACTTCTAAATGTCAACTATAAAGCTTGAGCGATATGTCAATAGCTCCTGCTTATTTAGCAGTAAACGCCTTCTTTCCTAATAAAAAGCTTCTGAATTAAACAACCGGACGAAGGATAGCACGCTACATTCTTCGTACGACACGATACTATGTTAATGTTGCTTAGTACTTTTCCCACATAGTTAATATTTATTTTTACCTCAAATGCCGACTACGTGAAGAATTTTTATGCCTCAATTTATGTTTGTTTTTGAGGTCAGTGGAATTTGTTCGCGTGACTGAAAGGTGGTGCAAAAGTCACCTTGCTCACTTGATTCCTTAGTCAGTAATCAGTATAAGTGCGTATTACTTGACGTAATTGTGTTTTAAACTATAGGTAATTAAAAGGTCACAAAATTTGATAGTCATAGGCACTAATAGAGCAATATGAACAATGGGTGAGGGCTTAGGTCTAAGTAACAATTTAAAAACAGAGTCGTTATCATGATTACGCACTTAAATACCATCATAATACATTATCAAGTGTACATACATTATCAAGTGTACGGCCTTTATCGATTAATTGATACTTACTTAAATTATTTTTATATTGTTTATTTTATTTATACATCATATGTTACACAATTACTCATAATGTCTCAGCTAAGCAAATCGTAAAATGCAACAAACGCTCTGTTATTTTTATGTAGATATTTATCCACAGTCAATAATCTGATAATTTTAGTCTTTGTTTTTTATAAGTTGCGATTTTCCACATGAAAGATTAGTAGATTCGATTTTTTTTCTACTGCTAGGCAAAGGTCTCTCCCACTTCTTTTCAGATATCGCGTTCTATCTTACCAGCCCTCCAAGAAATCGTCAAAATAGTCTAGCCACCATTTTGAAAGCCTACGGTGTAGGCTTATAAAATTAAGTAGGTATTAACTAACCTTTATTAGCGCACACATATTTTGACACGAAACACATTATTAACGTGATGCAATTGTAAAGATAACATTGTAAAGTGATTAACGCCGGCCGCACGCACTAAAAAGTGTCACGTTCCGCCTGAGCTAATAAGCGTGCAAGCGACACCGCGAAACAAATGATAGAAAGGCACGATTGACCTTTCTGACTGTTTCAGCCTTTTTAATAGTCCATTGTAGAACATAGGCTTGCCCACGAAGAGTGATTGGGTTATATCCACCATGCTGGTCAAATGCGGGTTGGTGTATTCACAAACGCCATTAAATTTCTTCTACAGATGTATGCAGGTTGACTCACGATGTTTTCCTTCACCGAAAAGCCAGTGGTGTGAAATTCCGTACATACATTCCGAAGAATTTATTGGTACAGGACCGGGATTTGAACACACGACTTCAGGATTGTAAGGCGGGTATCATTTCCAATAGACCGCCACGGATTTTTTTGTTAATAGTAAGTATGTTCTTTGATAAATAAATGTAACCAATTGAAAAATTGCGCTACATCGCAACGCAATTTTTCCCATCGCAGCTGCTTAGCGATTCCGCCCACTGTCACATTACGGGCGGGCGGCGATTTAAAACAATAACCGCGCTTTCATTCCGACCTATGGTTTATGATTAGACGGCACGCAAACTTAGTACTTCGCATAAAGTATGTACTATTTCAAGAATACCTTTTTTAGGGTTCCGTACCTCAAAAGGAAAAAACGGAACCCTTATAGGATCACTTTGTTGTCCGTCTGTCCGTCTGTTTGTATGTCAAGACTCTTTATCTCGGGAACGCGTAAAGATATCGAGTTGAAATTTAAACAATATACGTAAACCTATGAATTCTTGTAATTGTGTAAAAGAAAAGCTTCTCAGTTACCGTATAAAAAAGTTAGAGCCGTTTATGTCGTAAAAAACCGCAATTTCGACACTCACAAAAATCAAAACCTACAGGGTAATTCCCGTTGACATAAAACTATGAAATTTGGCGAAAAGCATTGTCTCAGAGTACAAATATAGGGATAAATCTGAAAACTGTACATTTTTATTTACTCGTAAATCACCTAAAAATAGGACCTCAATATTCACAAAATTTGGGTTCAAAATTCAAAGTTAGTAAATCATATTATGCAAGGTATCATATAAAATAACTTCATTAGCACATGCTAAAACAGGTTTTTAATTATTTTAACAATATGTTTGCACGGAACTCTCGAGGTGCGAGCCTGACTCGCACTTGTCCGGTTTTTTACTATTCTTTGTTATATTTTATCTGTAATGTCGAATAAACTTTTTTTTATTGCATTATAGAGTTACATTTGGCCATGAGGTCGCCTGGAGGAACGAGAAGTTGTAGCCGAGGATGGAGTATGCAAACTGAGAATATACATGTTTACTCTTGCCTTAAATATATTGAGATTGTAATTGTCTGGAAACAATGACGGAGATATATAGTGCATTCCAATCCCTGGCGGTCCGCATTACGAAGAAAGAAGCGATATGCTTAGTACGAGCAGGCAGTGTCGAAAATTGTTCTGTTGAGAAAAGGAGATGAAGGGATTAGGTTGAAAGGAGATGAAGGGGCTAGGTTAAAAGGAGATGAATGGATTAGGTTGTGGAGTTTGAGCGCTTCAGCGCTCAAACTCAATGAAACCTATAGAAAATTGCCAATAACTAAAGTTGTTTAATGTTCATGGATACACAGACATTACTAGACGTCCACTTACATTTCTTATTATTATTGTTTTCCATTATTATGTATTTTTATCTACAGATACAGCAGGGTATACAGTTGAAAGCACTGATGATGAACTGCCTGTGAGATGTAGAAGCGGCTTGGGTCTGCAGACGGCATAATCCTGTGGTGTTGATTAAATCATCGGTCCTCCTTGTGGGTGGGCGTCCTACGCTGCGCTTTCCGCTCTTTGTCTTTGAACTTGTCGAACCTATTGATCTGTCATCAGTCTTTCGTACTATGTCTCTATGTATAGGGCTATGTTGGCGCAATGATTGGCAATAGATCTTTACGTCTGCTTAATACACTGAACATTTACGTTTCTTTATCTTTTGTTTAGTATATCTAAATGTGCCTAATGTCTAAAAGTACGGGGGAAGTAAATTTTGTTCTCGGCATAATGGATACATAAAATAGTATCTGCTACTTTGTGTTGTGTTTTCTTGTTTTAGTTTGCTATGTACTTACGTCGTACAGAAAAAGTATAGATCAACTTTATCTAGATATCTTGTGTCATTCAGAATAAGTATCACATTACCAGTGAGTGGTGGACCACTCAGCCTGTACGAGCTTATTGAATTAGGATCCCATATAATGAGGACAATCTCTATAAAAGCAACAAAAGGACTTTTTTGCCCATTCACCTAATACTCCTATGTTTCAAACAAAGCAATAAGACGTAAAAATATAATATCCAATATTGCTAGGCAAGCAAAGTACTAGCCTCGTTTTCTGAAGTTAGTGAGCTTGAAAATATGCTTACAATTTACCAAGTTTTACTAGAAAAACCACGGAGCGATTTTAATTAAAACACTATAGCGATATAAATAAAGCGGTTTCAATTAAGTTTATTTTTAATAAAGATGCAGATTTTCTCTACGTTTTATTTCAATTAAGAGAAAATTTAAAAGTTGAATTTTATGAAATTCTCAATGAAGTCAATGGTATCAAAATAAGTTGATTTTTTAAGCCAGACGGTTTCAACGGAGAGGAATTTTAATGAAATTATAAAATGACTAGCAGAAAGAAACCAGGGGAATGCCGTTCAAAGAAATAATTTAACCGGAGGGCAAGTCTAGGATCGTAGTCTGGAACCTTATCAGTGCACGTCAGACTGCAAAAGTGCCTTGGACAGACCGACTCGGCGGAGATTTTCAAATGCCAAGATAATAATATAATAGGGAGAGCTTTGAAGACAATATTTCGAGAAGCGAAATTGAAAAAATAAGATAACGATTTGCAATAAAGGACAATTTTTTAGTTGATATATTGTTGACATATTTTTATGAAATAAAAAAGAAATGTTTGTAAAAGGTGTTTGCATGTTCGCCATTTGAGAATAATTTTTTTTATAAGGGGGTATTTTTAAAACTATTTAATAAATAAAAGGATTTTTGCTATTCGGTTACCATTTTTGACCGACGAACCACCGGAGGAGGTATACAAATCAACGTGTATATATATATTTTTTTATGTATAACCACGCATAACTTTTTTCATAGCAGTCCGATTTTAATAGTTATTTTTTTATTGAAAAGAGTATACTTCGAAATTGGTCTCATTTAAATTTTATTGAAATCGGCTGAGTAATTTTTGATAAATCAACAATAATGTGAAAATGTTACATCGATCCGTGCGAAATATTCGCAAATTCTGTACACGGGTGAAGTCGGTCATGCTAATTTTTGTAAAAAATAATCTTGTGAGATTAAAAATTTTGCGCATAATTATACTAACGTTGCTACGACAATTACTTGTCGTACAAAATCTACCTTAAATTAGTTCAATTTACCACGTATTCACGGGCGGGCAGATTTTTTTCGATAGGTTCAAACCTATCGAAAAAAATCTGCCTGCCCGTTTGATCACACTTTGCCAGATTTTAAGCAGAGGAGTCCAAAGAGTCCAGTCTTAAAAGAGAAAATCCAAGGTCTTGCACACGTATCTAATTGGCTATTTACTTTAAATTTGAACACACCGAAATTAATAAGCAATTTCAGGGTAAAAGTTTAACTTCTTTGCTCTCCGCATTAGGAATATAGAACCAAAACGCAGATGTTTTATGAATGATGTTATAAAAATGATTTAAATTTTATTTTTATTTTTGACTGTACATATTGAGAGATGCCCTATCTCCGAGAGCGTTTTCGTTTTCCACACTCTCTATTGAGCCGTTACCTAAAATATTCAGATAATCTCACACTTAGTTTACCTCGTCACAAAACATCTTTCTACGATTCTTCTTTCTCTGTGGAGGCAGTCAGACTTTGGAATGACTTACCTTTAGAAATTAAGTGTTCACCTTCCTTGAACGTTTTCAAACAACTTGTGAAAGCTCACTATCTGAAATCATAATGCTACTTGTTCCTTTCGCTACTATTTTATAACGTATGTAGGTATATGTATAATTATATTTATATATTATATCGTATACATGTAGGTAAGTATATTTAAAACTTAGATTGAATTAAGTAGTTATTTTTTTGTAAGCTAGGCTTGAGTTTTGTAGTTAATGTTTTAAATGACGCAATGTAATTTGACTTTTGAATTAATTTTTTGATAAATAATAAACTAAATATACGTAATTCAATCTAAGCATTAAGTATATTTAGTTTATTATTTATAGGTGTTTTCTTTGTTAATATCTATTTAAGGCCACTATTTCTTGTTCTTGTCAATTCATATTCGTGCAAGGTTACCTGGAAGAAATCGCCATGAGTGATAAGGCCGCCACTTTATAATCATATTTTTTGTCGTATATGTGTAAATAGTGTTTATTTTTCATATTGTGGTTATAAATAAAGAGTTTTTCTGTCTGTCTGTCTGTCTATTTAATTTATAAACTTAATAGGTATCTGTTCGAATTTTAGATGTTAGTTGTTCTTTTCTGTACATCGGCACATGGAATCATAAAGTGGCTAGTATTTCTTCTTTTATATTATGCTGCAAATAATAGTGCCCCAACAACAGGAGCTAAGTTTTCTGATATATCACTCAAGTAACTAGCATCCACTTTAATGCTGAAAAGTTTTGAAGTACAAAGTGGCACATAGTATAGCATCTCAAAGTTTTATGACTTCATCGTAAACGCAGGGCTATCAGACCCTAAACTTTGGAAGGCTTTTAAAGATTAAAGCTATTAAATTTTTATGAAGACCCCTGTCAGTGGAGCGGTAGCACGATAAGAGACTGACTCGAGACTTTTAGTTGTTCCTAAGATAGAAACTTCTTGATTCTCCGTTAGTGTGTTGTAATAAAATAGCACTAAAGTCTACGAGACAAGGTTTATTGTTAGTGAATACAAATCCGATTATAGATAATGCGAAATTGGGGGATTTGTGAGATTAACGTTAATCTTTCACGTAAGCTGGTTTTGTGGGACATTTTTATTTTACTGTGGGGGTTTGAGTAATCTGATTTTAAGATACCCTGAGGATAGATTTTAGATTTAGCACATATAATAATCAAATCTAAGATAAAGCGGTACATTCACCAAAAATAATAAGGCGTAGAGATGAGCAGAATAAAATCCTAGCAACAGAATTAAAATAATATCATACCTGAGTCTCTAGTGGAAAATCAGCCTAAGTATTAAATAGTAAGTAAATGTGCTCTGTCATAAAAGGTATTGGATTATCTTTAGACCTTCAACTGTTGAGACCAACCATTTGTTACACCTATGTATCGACACAGTTTGAAGAAATAAAATATTACTTTACTTTACTTTACTCAAGGGTCTGTGGATAATCAATTTTCTCTCTTTGTAGTAGTAGTGTAGGTAGTTTTAGCATATAAAGTAGTATTGTATATTATTATAGTTAATAAAGGCACTTTTGTTGTTAAAAAAAGTAAAAGGTATTTATTTTAGTCGATATTTTTTTTTCTCAATGTATAGGCATTGCCATTCAGCGTGGTATTACCGCCAGCATGCTGGGCACGCTGCAAACTGGCAGTGGACTTGAGCCATCAATATGAAATTACAGAAAAAATGCCAAGTAAATGGCTTGAGCATTTGGATTATTTTTAGAATATCAATGGTCTGGGGATGATCCAATTGCGTTTTATGCAGGTAGTAGTAGTTTTAGTATTTATATTTAGCTAAAGTAAGTAGTATTGTATTTTTGACCGACGTACCACCGGAGGAGGTATACAATTCGACGCGTATAAATATTTTTTTTTTATGTATAACCACACATAACTTTTTTCATAGTAATTCGATAATAATTCTTTTTTTATGTGAAAGAGTATTCTTTAAAATTGGTTCCATTTAAATTTTATCGAAATTGGCTGCGCTATTTTTGATAAATTAACAATAATGTGAAAAATGCTACATCGATCCGTGCATAATATTTGCGTTCTAGCGATGCGCCCCGGCTTCGCACAGGTGTATTATACATATAAACATTTCTCTTGAATTACTCTATCTATTAAAACAAACTGCATCAAAATCTGTTGCAAAGTTTTAAAGCGACTTTGTTTTACACTATGTACTTAATGATTCTGTACACGGGTGAAGACGGTCATGCTGCTATTTTTTGCAAAAAATAATTATGTTGTAGTCAAGTTCGTATAGGCCGGGTGGGTAGGTTTGGTGTCAGAGTTTTTAATCCGCCTGCAGGCTTCTGAGATGGATAAACGGTTGTAGTTAATAAAGGCACTTGCTATAATTAAGGATTACTCACGGAAAGTCAAATCTATTACTAAATACATCGTCAATGAGTAGGTATCGCATATCGCCCATCAGCTAGATAGCATTGATCACTGCACGAATTCAATTCAGTAGCAATCCGATAAATGAAATGACCGACCTAGTTACATCGCAGTTTGTTTGAAAAGCCAATTTTATTTGCGTATGCAATTTTCAATTCGTTGGTTCGTAGTTTGTAATGTGAAACGTTTTGATTGATGCAACTGATAGACTAAATATCAGTTCAGTTTTAGGCAGGTCTCAGTAGGTTTCATGAACGGATGAACTTTGATTTAGTTATTCGATTGCTGTTATGATGTTTATTTTAAGTGCTTTCCACACTAGATTTTTATCTCAAAGAGTTATCTTTGTGATAAGCATTTCAAAAATCTGAAGCGAACGCAGGATTTGAACCTTGCCCCTTCGGATCACTAGCTCGACGCTCTAACCAACTGAGCTAGCTTGCCTCCTACGCAAGCTTCAAATTTCTGAAGTGCTTACATTTCCCAACTTATAGCGTTGGTGGCGCCACCTGTGGTACCCGTATTAGACAGGTTATCACTCAACTAGAAGTTATTAGAACTTCTAAAGATTGACGAGAGATGACGCACTGCTAAATCAATGTTATGATGTTTATTTTAAGTGCTTTCCACACTAGATTTTTATCTCAAAGAGTTATCTTTGTTTTGAGACCATGTACCTAAATAAGTGGGATAAATGCGAGTTACTTGCGCCATAAACTAACTAGGTTAGTCTATGCTTGAGCATTTTAAATTAAGCGTGTCAGGAAAGATTATGAGCATAACGTTTTAGATAGGCAGCTACTACAGTACCTAATTTCCGTAATTTTCAGTATTTAGCTAACTCTATGAGTCCTAGATCTGGAGTCGCTATGGTTACTTTGCTCTATTTAAAAATATATATAAATCAATCAACAAAGAATTGCGCAGGATACCTACCTAGTTACAGGCATCTTGTTGTATTGTCAATAAATTAATTTGAACTGAATATAGTCTATACAATGAATTTGTTTCCTGTAGAGTTTTGTTTTGTTTTTGTTAGCTTTTGGGAAATATTCAAGTGCCAACACGAAAATAAAGATAGAGCAGGAACGAAACAATATCGCGACGATCTCAGACAAGACTCAGCTCGCGAAATAAGTCAGCTGTCTCCACTTTAGGTGGACTACGTTCTGGACAAGTATACACAGATCTCGCAAGATGGGGCATATTTCGAGCCAGCGGTGACCTTCTTATTATTATTCGGTGTGGCGATAAGTCCTGCACTGATCTCATCTCTCATCTGACTGGACTCATCACTGCTCACTGCAACTTAAATAGTCACATGTATAAACTGGGAGCCACCGACAGCCCACTCTGTCGTGGTTGCCTGCAGGAAAATGAAACTGTAGAGCATGTTTTGTGGCATTGCAAGGCCACAGCAGAAACTAGAATCGCATGCGGGTTGCATGACGCTACTATTGCTTTGTCATCAGCATCAACATCATCATCCTCATCGCCATCTAATATACCATCCAAGACAATGGGGCAGTTAAGCCAGCGGGCCAGAGCACTTTCACGTAATCTAGTGTCTTCTGTGGCTCTGAAACGCAACAGAACATGCACTACAGTTTTGTTTTCTTGCAGTCAGCCACGACAAAGTGGGCTATCAATGGCTCCTAATTTTAACAAACAACTATTTTTAAATTGCAGTGACCAGTTTTGAGGCCTACCATAAGTCCTTGAATTCCTACCATAGGTCTTGAATCCCATAGGTCTTTTGTGAAGTTGCTGCAAGCGGTGACCTTATTTCGCAAGAAAATATCAGGTTCAAATCACAATTACGCGTATCGCCAATAATTACACAACTATTAGTTATTTATTATTAGTACAACAACGTAACAAATCATTTAATCATATGCGCTCACTCTGCACTACATTCTGCTAATATATACTTCCTAAACAGGTATTTTGTGATCTTATTTGGCATAGCATGAGTATTTGCTACATACGAGGCTTTGTTTTACAAAGTGCCTATGGGCGATTTGCGTACGTTCATACTTTCACAGGTGTATTAGCTCATAATTATGATTTTTTTTACCAAAGGTACATCTGCAAAATCCGGTGAAGTCCATCTGCAAATGTTGTACATTTTGTAGAGAATAATGACTTGTTATATAGACTAACTTGGGAAACTCGAAGACATTTAAATTAGTGATCGAAAGATACCGCAATGCCTGAAAACCAAGCTTTACATCCAATGTGTCCTGCCCACAATGACTTACGGGGCTGAAACATGGACGTTGACTAAAGAATGAAATTATTTTTATCGTGCTTCACACACTAGGTGTATAGAAACTTTATTTTTGTGATAAACATTTCAAAAATTGACGCGTTCGCAGGATTTGAACCTGCATCCTCTGGGACACCGGCCCAGATGCTTTGTCCAATTAAGCTAAATCGCGAAATTTTTTAATTGCTAATTTTTGAAATGTTTATCACAAAAATAAAGTTTCTATACACCTAGTGTGTGAAGCACGATAAAAATAATTTCATTCATTAAGCAATGCGTCATTTCTCGTTAATGGTAAGAAGTTCTAATAATTTCACATTAAGTGACTGACTGGTTTAAAGCAGTTCTCACAAATGGCGCTTCCAACAATGCAGTAGTTGGTAAATAATGATAAACACTCACTAATTTGGCGGATTCGCAGGGCGCGATTTAGCTTAATTGGACAAAGCATCTGGGCCGGTGTCCCAGAGGATGCAGGTTCAAATCCTGCGAACGCGTCAATTTTTGAAATGTTTATCACAAAAATAAAGTTTCTATACACCTAGTGTGTGAAGCACGATAAAAATAATTTTCATTCATTAAGCAATGCGTCATTTCTCGTTAATGGTAAGAAGTTCTAATAATTTCACATTAAGTGACTGACTGGTTTAAAGCAGTTCTCACAAATGGCGCTTCCAACAATGCAGTAGTTGGTAAATAATGATAAACACTCACTAATTTGGCGGATTCGCAGGGCGCGATTTAGCTTAATTGGACAAAGCATCTGGGCCGGTGTCCCAGAGGATGCAGGTTCAAATCCTGCGAACGCGTCAATTTTTGAAATGTTTATCACAAAAATAAAGTTTCTATACACCTAGTGTGTGAAGCACGATAAAAATAATTTCATTCATTAAGCAATGCGTCATTTCTCGTTAATGGTAAGAAGTTCTAATAATTTCACATTAAGTGACTGACTGGTTGAAAGCAGTTCTCACAAATGGCGCTTCCAACAATGCAGTAGTTGGTAAATAATGATAAACACTCACTAATTTGGCGGATTCGCAGGGCGCGATTTAGCTTAATTGGACAAAGCATCTGGGCCGGTGTCCCAGAGGATGCAGGTTCAAATCCTGCGAACGCGTCAATTTTTGAAATGTTTATCACAAAAATAAAGTTGACTAAAGAGGCTATTTACAGAATGAGAGTCGCACAAAGGGCGATGGAGCGTGCCATGTTAGGTATCAGTTTAAAAGACCGAGTTCGTAATACGGAAATCCGACGAAGGACGAAAGTCACAGATGTTGGAAACCGTATTACGAGACTCAATGGCGCTAGGCAGGACACGTGTCTAGGCGTATTGACGCCCGGTGGAGTAGATCCCTCACTGAGTGGCTTCCAATAGCAGATAAACGCTCTATAGACAGACCACCAGTCCGATGGATCGATGACATCAGACCCATCGCTGGTCAGGCGTGGATGAGATTGTCCCAGGATAGAGAAGAATGGCACATAAGAGAGGAGGCCTATAATACCCAGCAGTGGATCGACACAGGCTGATGATGATGATGATGATAGACTAACTGTTGTTTGTCATAGCTGGTTCTTTAGTAAATGTTGTTTATCATCATGAGTATATATCTACATACATCTCTAAAAAGTTCCTGCAAGTACTTTGCAATACAACACGTTATAATTACTTCATATGTGTCTCGCGCACATCTCTAGAACTCTATGAGTATACTGTCAGCGTCGTTTACTACAATACGAGTACTAACAACAAACAGCGCTATTTCAACCTTATTCTAGTTCTAATATGGTTGTGTTTTGTCTAATGTCTACAAATTTGGTGATACATTTTAGTAATACGCCTTTCTAGTAGAACAGAAAATACAGTATCGTGTTTCAGACTTGCATTAGACGATTAGATTTGCTTTTACTAGAGCTTTGCTTATCTACTGCTTAAGAGTAAATAAGTGATTTAAAAATATATTATTTTAAAAATATAACTTTCTTAAACAAACTTCCTAATACAAACTTTTAAAATGCTGGATATCATGTACCAGCAGAGTGCTAGCCAAGATAAGTTAAACGAGCCCAAACATGACAAGTACATCTTGATTAGTACAAGAGTTTCTATGGCCACCTTTCAACTCCACCATCAGATATCATGTAGCAGCTGAGTGCTAGCCAAGACAAGTAAAACGAGCCTAAACACGACAAGTCTTTCGTATTTAGTACAGAAGTTCCTATGGCCACCTTCCCACCGACTCCATCATCAGATCAGCTCTATGGTACTGGTGTGGAGACAGCCACTCACCTTTGAAGCTGTGCTGAGGTAGTTGTTCCTGTTCTCGGGTCTGTGTGGTGATGTATTGTGGTCTCGCTCGCCTCTTAGAATTCATAGGTCGTGGGTGGTTGCTTTTCCTGCAGCAACCATAAACTCCGCGTACGCGGATGCGGGAAAGATGCCTCCGCTCTCGTAGTTCGATACTCAGGCTCACATTAGGAACGCGTCTGTCCTTCGTGGTATCGGACGTAGAAGTGTTGCCAACACATCACAACGAACTCCTCTAGGTTTGTGGCCATACTACCAACACCATACTCAGAAAATAAGTTTGTCGTGTGTGGTCGCATGACATTACAAAGCGCAAAAGGCGCGAATTTGAACTCGGGAAAAAATACCATATTTATTACTATGTTGTCGCGCGATATAGAAATGCGTGCAAAATTTCAGCTCAATGGGAAACCGGGCAGTTGGTCAAATTTAACTTGCAAGATTCCACCCGAACTTACTACATAAGTACATCGAGTGCAAGTTAAATAAAAGCTTGTACAATAATCTTTTTTTTTTAATTTATTAGATTGGCCCAGGAAGAAAGAACGCTAAGTTAAGCTGGAAGGCTAGCCCTGGTGTCAAGAGTTACAAAACGTCTGAAGGCCTCTGACGCAGCTAAACGGTCAAAACAACTGTAAAACTAACTACACTAATCTAAGCCACGATACTATCGTGAACAATCGTCAGTAATCGTCTCAGTTGAAAATGCTATCCTTGATCACCCATCCGAAGATTGACCGAAAGCACCGAACGTTGCTTAACTTTATTACTCATTAGGCCATCCACCTACACTACACGTTATGGATTATTGGCATCACTTTTAGCCTGGCATCATTGCTAAGTATAAGTATCTCCTCTTGTACGCCATTCATCTCGGTCCTGTGCTTAACTCGTCAAGGTTGGACCCGCGATTCTTACAATATTAGTGCCATACATTTTATTTATTCTGGTATTGTTTGCTTTACACTAGCATAGAATAGAATAGAAAACGCTTTATTGTTCACACAATTTACAATTTAACAATAAAAGAATACAATAGAATTAAAATAGTGCAACAACCGGCGGCCTTATCGCTTAGAGCGATTTCTTCCAGGCTATAAATGTATTACATAGTTTTACTATAATAAGATTAGATAATACATACATACGAAATAAAGCTAAGTTCTACTAATTCCCTTTTCCTCCCCAAAAAAGACAAGCTCACCAAATTGGCCCCGTGCAAGTTTGCAACCTAGTTCGAGCCCGCATAATCATTTGTAACGAGATTGCGCCAAAATAGAAGAAATAGTTCCTTTCAACGACCACCCTTTGTACCAGCGTGTCTCCAAAATAGCTGAAAAGAATCTTTTGTGAGTCGACAACTCCTTGAGGACGAATTTTGAGACGTTTTATCGGCGTCCGCTTAAACAGAGTTTGCTGGTTCCTTTTTGTATTTCGTTTTTATCTGGGCTAGTAACATAGCTGTTTTAATGGCTTTTCAACCGTCTACATCGGTGACATTTGCCATTAATTTGAGATTAGTCACAAGTTTTGTCATTCAAGTTTTAGATCGAGAATGATTTTTTTTAAACTTTACTACGCATTTGTCGATTCGAGTAAAAAGTCGATTATCATATCTCATGATTTAACAGAAAAAAACGAATTTTTCATCATATTTTTCGCTCTACTGCGTTAGTATACAAAAATCCCTAAATAGTGTATAGTTTTATGATAAGCAAATATTAGAAACACATAAGACCCAATTATGAAGGCGCCATTGTAATTATAGGTAATTATAGGTTAATTAGACTGTTTCTGATTTTGCACTTTAGGCATTCGATAGAGAGAAACTTTTTATAATACTATTACATTTACGATGGTGGCTTCATAATTGAGCCTACAGTCTTGTGAAATTCACATTTGATTTTTCATGTGAAAATGCGCGATGGGGAATTTGACGTATAAGATCCCCTTAAATAGAATATAGTGGATTCTTTTTGTGTTTCATTTTTATCTGGGCTAGTAACAGAGCTGTTTTAATCCTGTTTCTTGGGACAGGGCTTTGGGACTTTTCAGGGTTGTTGGGCGGCTGGAAAGTTTAAAATAAAGACAACGGAATTTAGTTTTACTTAGTTATTTGTTTCTAAATGTTTGGGCTGAAGTATTATTTATTTCGTGGACTGAATTAGCCCTGAATTTTAAAGGGGAAATTCCCAGACGACATACACAATAAACATTCATTCAAGGCTCTTGTCGGTGGAGCAACATCCATGTCTCGCGGTCTTCGACCGGTGTATTCATCTCCCTGTACGACATGACATATACCTATCTCCTTTTTAATCTGGACTAAAAATGGCCTCAGTGGACTTTCCCTTCTTTCCTCTCACATAATGTACATATAAGTATGTAATAACTTTTGCTATGGGACCAATCCTGAAATCAATCCTGATTCACTATCAACAAAATGCAATTTACAGGAAGAAAGTCATATTTTTGCAAATTTTCTTGGGGATACAAGTTTAAGACATTTGCTTGTTATGTAGTAATTTATGTAGTTTTAGATTATGTAAGTCTTGTATTTAGCGGTAGTAAATAAAGGCACCTGCCCCATATTATAAAAGGTTTAAAACGTTGACGTTATATACAAACCGAGTTTAAATTACATTATTGGCAAATGATGATTTTTAAGCGCACTTCTCTTAAAGAAACTTATCGGAAGGCACATAAGTAAATAAATAATAAAACACATTTTCGTTCAGAATCACTTTGTTGTTATTCCTACACACAGTGTTATTCCTAATCAATTAGTAACCTTTTAGGGGATTATGCTGTACATCAATACTAACAACATTTGTTCTGCGACTTTATCAAAACTAACAAAAAAATAAGTGTTGTTCCGTAGAAAAATATCGTTTACCCGCGACAAAATGTATGGAAAAGCTGATTTTTTTATTATTTTGACAAAAGTTGCAGAACAAAAGTGGTTAGTTTTGATGTACATAATAAGCCCCTAAAAGGATGCTAATTGATTAGGAATAACCTTGTATACATAGAAACATTATGTCCAAGGTCATTGTCAAAATGTCAGAAGTTCTGCGTTGGTTCCAGGTCCATTTGTTATGTTTTTTGTAGCAAACGACTTATAAACATCTTCATCCAACCATTTTACTATCAAAACTAAAAAACTCGCTCAAGCCAAATTTAATAGAGCTATAAAACTCCTCTCAACATGGTCGTATCCACATCGCCTGGGAGCAGAATAAACTTGCACCTACCATCCAACATTACTCGTGCACCCGTCTCGTTAATATGCAAGGCCACGCGTCTCATCAGCGTAAATCGACTTTATCGATAACTTCAATAAAACTCAGACGGACCTGTGCTCTGATGTAACAAGTTCACAAGAACTTGTGGAGGATATTATACCATGGCTTGTGGGGAATCGTTTCAGTAGGTATAGAGTAGAAAGGTCCTACGTTGCGCGAGGTGACTGCAAATTCATTCGCAATAGGTACTATAGGATATAGGATGGATGTGATTTTTATGTCACAAGTCCACAAGAGTTCGTGGGAAGTTATTGGAGTTGGATGAAGTGGTTGGGTCCTCTATTATATGGCGTGACTGTAAATTATTTCTCAATACTCTAGAATGCAAGTCGTGCTCGTCGCTATGATTAACTTACTATGGGGCCCAAATCGCTAAGAAAAATTTACTCTAATATTTTTTTTAGTTCGACGAACTTTTGCACGGAATACCAAATTTTTGCTAACAAAATGCTACTTCGGGTTTGGTTCATTATTTATGAAAGTTACACAGCCCGGTTGATTGACAAGTTGAAATGAGAACGGGTAAGGCACATGACACTGCTACATGATAAGAGAATAAGAGCTTTACAGCCCCAACAAGCTGTGAAGCTCTCATTATAGAGATCACGTACCGGTAAGTGCAGTGTAGGGCGTCCAAAAACTAGATGGACCAATTATATTATTATTGTTACGAGATGGGTTCTTGGATAGTCAGTTAAAACGCCAATTATTCACGTTGCACTTTATTGCACAAAATCACAATTCATACGACACAACTGGTTCACACAAACACTTCACACTGGCACAGATATTCACACAAACTAGTCACTTCAAAATCACTGGTACTGTACTTGAACACGAGATGTTTTCGCTCCGGTATAAAACACGATAACTCATTCCCCAAGGGTCGGCCGGCCTATTTATATCCGTTATAACAGTCTGGAATTTACTAGACAATTCGCGACATTACTCGATCTAATAAACGCTATTGTGTTAACAGAATAGCAGGTTAAAAGTTCAAGAAGTTCTATTGTCTTTCGATACAAAAAAAAACACCATTAAAACCGAATATAAAAGACACCAAAAAAAACGCAAGACAATAGAGCACCTCAGAAGCGTAAACACGTAAACATCGCAGATTACATCATAGTTACTACATAACTACGACGCGGCGACGTGCGTGCGCCTACTGCGTTATAATATAACGCAGTAGGCGTGATCCTACAATCTTGTTTAGATAATATTATTATCTAAACAAGATTGTAGGATCACGTTGGATGCAAACCGCTTCCAACCGATCTTATCAAATGTTCGGGGTGGCCTATATCCAGCAGTGTACGGCTGATAATGACGAAGATGACCCGTAAAAAGACTTGTGATTTTGTAAAACTAGCCTTAGTCCACACAGTCAAAGCATCCGACCGAGCTATAAACGGTGATGTATTCCAGCTTTAATCAATGGGTAAGATAACCTATCTGGAGGTAGATCTAAAAATTCTGATGGGTATTTTAGTACCCTGGACCGGGCTTGGATATATTATGTTTCAGGTATTTTCTTTCTACATTTTGTTGCAAGCTATACAGGGTTATTTCTAATCAACGTACAACCCCCGGAATGCTAATAAGCTTGTGAGCATACCGCGCTCACTCACGAAGTCTGGGAAGCTGACGCACGTTATGGGACCGGATGTTTACAACAGACTGCCTGAAAAGGTTACTGAGGCTCTCAGCCTCAATAGTTTTAAAAGCAGGTTGAAGCGATACCTAATCGAGCAAGCGTTCTACGACTTTGAAGAGCTCAAAGATCATAGATAGTAGTAGGTACTATGTACAATTATATTAATTGCCATTATTTGTGATTATACTATTGTTTATACATAAATTTGTTGACTTGTAACTATGCTTATGAATAAAATGACTTTGACTTCAATTAGCATCCTTTTAGGGGCTTATTCTGTACATCAAAACTTACAACTTTTATTCTACGACTTTTGTCAAAACTAAAAAAAGAGCTGTTTCATACATTTTGTCGCGGGTGAACGATATTTTTCTATGGAACAACAAAATTTTTTTTTGAGTTTTGACAAAAGTCGTAGAACAAAAGTTGTTAGTTTTGTTATGCACAGAATAAGCCCCTAAAAGGGTGCTAATTGATTAGAAATAACCCTGTATAGGTCGCAGCATATAAGTTTAGCGCTGGGCGAAATGTGGAGGGAATGGCTTCGCATGGGTTTAATACGGTGGTCACCATACGCATTGCGCAGCCATTCCCTCCACACTATCCTTAGCGCCAAACTTACATGCTGCGACCTATACAGGGATATTTCAGAGTACGTGCAGCTACCTGTACACAAGTTTTTGAATTTATTTCGTGACGTGAATGATAGAATATCTTAATACATCCATATTGTACGTATATATTAGGTATACGTCCGTCTGCGTCGTCTCAAGATACAACTATACTCTTCATTATAAACAAAAATATTTTAGAGGACAATCTCCATGTTTACTGAATTTGAGAAAAATGAACCTGTCGAAATACTGTCAAATAAAATTAAGAATCTCCATTGAACATAATATGTAGATTACTTTGTTATTCATAATCATCAGTTATTAACGTTGAATTTCTAGTGGGTACAGCATTTAATTCGTATTATGGCAATTTGACAGATTGCAAGCTTTGAAACTCAACAAATATAGAAATTACGTTATAATTCGAAAAAAAAACAGACAAGTGCGAGTCAGGCTCGCACATCGAGGTTTCCGTACAAATCCAGAAAATTTCACAAAATGGGAAAGTAAGTTGTTATCTTTATACTATAACCATCCACACAGACGGACAGATGGACAGACGGACAACAAAGTGATCCTATAAGGGTTCCGTTTTTTCCGTTTGAGGTACGGAACCCTAAAAAGGTGAAAATCTTACTTCTCTCTGCTTCCTCTGCTTCTATATCCCTCAAAATTATAAACCTAATAAGTTTGTGCACTTTGCAAAGCAAGATCTTATATAAAGATCTTTAAAAAGACTACGTAGATCAGACTCCAAAGAGGAGTAGTCCAACTCATAAAATTAATTAATTAAAAACCGTTCAGCTGACGTCCGCGAGTAGAGATAAAGTAAAAGTTACGGCTTCTTAATGTCGGTTTAAAAAGATTCCAACAGATAACTACTGAATTACGAGATATGTAATGAATGAAAGATTTATTTCACTGATACAGCATTCAATTGATTTAGATATCTCCATGATCTTACATAAATATTTGATCAAAAACCTGTTAGAAATGGATCGGAGTAAGGTTACTACTATTAAAAAAATTGACTCTTTCATCAAGAAAAAGTGTATATTTATTTTGTGTATAAATTGTATCATTTTTTCGCAAATTATTTTTCGCGCTTGAGCAACAAGCGTGATTAAGTAAGCGACGGTTTGTTCGAATGAGACGACCTTTTGTCGACGGTCCTTTTTCAAGAAATTGTGAATGAGATTAGATACTATCTTTTATTGGTTAATTTCCGAATATGGCTTTAAACTTAGCGAATATTATAACGTATCTCGAATTGTAACTAAAGCAAAAATGTTCCATGAAAGAAATTGTGCTTTGTACTTCATACTGAATGAAATGAAAATTAATGAAGATGAAAATGAAATTTACTGGCTTTAACAAACGTTTCTTATCAATATTAATATTATTAAACACATTAAACACACAGTAACTTTGCAAGTCGAGAAACATTGACATCAAACCTGTGTTTTGGAATAGCAATAGAAGAAAATAAGCTTAAACGTAACATGCGCGTAAAACTTTTTACTGTTTTAATAAAATGATATAAAGTCTGTTAATTGACCATACTGTTTGTTTATTATAATAATATCGTTACAATCGGTACAACTGCCGTCATTATTATAACTTACCCAAGTTGAATAAACATCTTAATTAGTGTAAAGTAAGAAGTTATCGATTATCGAGATCGGAGCCAACGTTTCATTACCAATGTTTTAATTAACAACTCGATTAATGGCCACTTCATATTTAATTTCATTTACGGAGTAAGAAACATTCTACCAAAACGGAGCGGAACGGACCTGTGAAGAGCATTATAGGACCAGTCAATGTCATATCAGTCAGACAAAGTGTCGATTATATTTTGTAACTAAGAAAGCAAATACAACACGTATGCAATATGCTCAAGCTCTGTTTCCCTAGTATAGCGGTGTCCATTATATATCGGCATAAACATCAGAAGAAATCTTGATGTATGCTGATGATGCCGCTGCTTTGGTCACCGCCCCCACCGTAGACGAGCTGGAGTTTAAACTGTCAGCCGTAATAAGCAGTGAATGACGTCACTGGAATGACTGTAATTGTCAGTGAAAAATGACACCGTTCCCTAGAGAACGATAGAAACATAACAGAGATATGAAAACGCTATCGTAAATTTTATGGCAACTTAAAAAGTGTTCTCTATATCGAATGCTTAAAGTAAAAAAGAAACAGAAATATTCTAACTAGCTATTATAATTAAGATGGCACTTTCATAATTGGGGTTATTGACACCGTAAAGTCAGCGATCAATCAGCGCGGCTCACCTAAGAAACCAGAGCTTTATGGACTTGAACGTTTTGGTCTGTTCTGCACATCTCCGCTTTAGTAGAATTCGCCTGAGAGAGGAAGCACTTTAACCGCCGGTAAAATAAAAGAAATTTTAATATCGCCGGTTGGAACTCGGTAAAAAATTCGGAGGAAAAATCTTTGGAAATTTGTTCGAGGGCAGGGCGACGTGACTGGTTACTGGTATTATTACAGATAGTAACTCTACATTAATTGGTAGGTAATGCTCATACCGCTAAAACAAATCAGCTGTTCTATACTTTTTGAGGAAATCGAAAAAAATACGATGAACGCTATGCTACATAGTCCTTCCCCATAGATCTCCGAGACCGGTTGGAAACGGCTTGCATCCAGCGCAATCCTGTGGTCTAAATGAGGACATCCATTCAACTAGTGGTTGGACGACCTACGCTGCGCTTGCTTGCTTGTTTTAACAATACAATTTTAAAATTATTATTAAGAATGGGCTATAATTATTTATTTATATTACATATTAGAAAAGTTTACCGATAAAGAATTGTATTGTATGTTGCACATCAAATCACATCGAGATTGCACTCACGTTTATTTAATGACTATGAAAATATACTAAAGAAAACACCGGTTTTTACTCTCGTATAATGTCGCGGCCGGGCCGCTGCGAACCCGACCGGTTTCAAAGTAATTAGTACTCCTTCGTCAGGGAATACGCGCGGACCCATCAACTGGCGCACGCACACCGCGTAATACATTTCTAAGCTTTTATATTCGATCAAGTTAGTCGTTCGATTACGCTATGAGCTACAAATATGACTCACATAAAATTAATTATCCACAGTGCTACTCATGTTATAGCATCGTGACTCAAATGATCCTACTGCGATAATAAATAATTATAATAAATGCGAAAGTTTGTTAGTTTGGATGGATGTTTGGTACTCTTTCACGCAAAAACTACGGAATGGATTGAGATGACACTTTCTATTAATATAGCTTATATATCAGAATAACACATAGGCTAAAAATTATAATGATATTGAGAAAATTTTCTATAATATAACGATAAGTGTAAGTAAAAAAAAATTCTGCTATTTGTGAGCTATTCTTAAGTGCGCGTCAAGAAATGTCAAAAAAAAAACAACAGTCAAACAACAATCAACAGTCAACGTTTATTTTTTATTGTTTTTCCACCTCCTATATTAAAGCTGGAAACATACTATCGGACGCGGCTTACGGACGCGACTGACAGCCGCGACTGATGGGTATCTAGACTATGAAAGAACACTGAGCCGTGCACACTATCGGACATAAGTCGCGGACGTCACCATCGGACGTCCTTGAGCGTCCGGACGTCCGAGAGCGATCTAGCACACCGGATATTTTAAGACGTCCGTCAGCCGCGTCCAATAGTATGTTTCCGGTTTAAGGGTGGTAAGCTAGGGCCTCGGGCTTAAAAGACGGAAAGTGACATAGTCAACTTTTTATCCCGGATAAATAAAGGGTTCCCATGGTATCCCATGGGAACCCTTTATTCATATTATCGCACAAAAATCTTATCGTGCGGGCGAAGCCACGGGTAAAAGCTAGTTATGACATAAATTAATAACAGAAAGCCTTGAGATTTAATTTGGATACAACTAGACAGCTGCGTGTATACTTAAAAAACTTCAATTCTTATTGGCAATAAAAATATTTCTAAAGATTTTACAGTGAAAATAATTTCGGATCTAATTTCATTGATATACCAACTCAATGTCGCAATGAAACAAAAATATCATGTTTTACGAGCATCATCTTTTATGACAAAAACATTTTAGTTTTGATTTATTGAATTATTTCTGTCTCTGGCGTAATGTTAGAATCTAGTTACACTTACATCCATGGTACACACTTAGCCATGGTGGTAGTGACACCTGCCTTACAATTGTGAGGTCGTGGATTCAAATCCCCGGTCCCGTAGATACCTATGAGTTCTTTGGAATTTATATACGGAATTTCACACCACTGGCTTTTCGGTGAAGGAAAACATCGTGAGGCAACCTACATACGTCCGTAGAAGAAATTCGATGGCATATGTGAATCCACCAACCCGCGTGGGCCAGCGTGGTGGATATGGCCCAATCACCCTTCGTAGGTATGCCTACGTCTTGCAGTGGACTATTAAAAAAGGCTAGTACAGTACAGTACACAGTCATCAGTTATGTTGTAGGCGTCAATAATTTTTCTGCCTGTGCTTATATATTCAGATATATTATGATCGATTATAATTATTATTCGCCAAAAATAGCACAACCAACGTTAACTAAGGCAATTTACGTCCAAAATTTGCATAGTCCGCTCAAATTGATGTACATAAAATCATTTTTTTTTGACCGACGAACCGAAGGAGGCACTCAATTTGACGCGTATATATTTTTATGCATAACCACGCATAACTTTTTTCATAGTAGTCCGATTTCAATAATTCTTTTTATATTGGAAAGAGTATACTTTGGAATTGGTCCCATTTTAATTTAATCGAAATTGGTTAAGCCATTTTTTATAAATCAACAATAACGTGAGGTTAAATGCTACATCGATCCGTGCGAAATATTCGCGAATTCTGTACACGGGTGAAGTCGGTCATGCTATTTTTTGCAAAAAAACAATCTTGTTTAGAATATTGCTGTTTTTTATTTAAAACAACTAACCAATTTTCATAAAACTTATATAGAACAAACTTCAATATTAATACCCTTTTTAATAAAAAAGAATTATACTGTATAAAAAGTTATACATAAAAAATATATATGCGTGGACTTAATAACCTCCTTCGTTTCTTTGCGTGTGTTCAATGGTAATGTGTGGTAAAAGTGTGTATGGTAGAGTACGTACGCCTAAGACCTAATTGTGAGTTTACAACCTGAAAACTAATAAATGCAATAACTCTTCACAATCAAGGAACAAGGTTGGTAATTTAGAGCTGCAAGGAAAGTTGTCACCGAAGTGAGGCTTAATTAAAGACATCCTGGGCCAGGCGCAGGTGGCGCGAAGTGGGATGATGGCAGAGAAAACTGGCTTTCAGGTGCACAGAGATTCTGAACTGAGCGTTTTTGACATCCAACGAAAAATAAGAGTATTTCTAGCTGTGTCAGTACCTACCTATATCTGTGGATCTACATGTATCTGTTTATGCCTTAGAATAAGAACTAAAGTAATAGAAACCGCATTAAAATAGCAAGAGATACCTATACATCTCCTTGTAACAATTTAAAAGGTGTTACAATATTATTTTTTGCAAAAAATAGCATGACCGACTATTTCGCACGGATCGATGTAGCATTTTTCACATTATTGTTGATTTATCAAAAATGGCTTAGTCGATTTCAATAAAATTTGAAGTGCACCAATTTCGAAGTATATTCTTTCCAATAAAAAAAGAATTATTGAAATCGGACCACTATGTAAAAAGTTATGCGTGGTTATACATAAAAAATAAAAATATACGCGTCGAATTGTACACCTCCTCCGGTGGTTCGTCGGTCAAAAATATCGTTCACCCGAGACAAAATGTATGGAACAGCTGATTTTTTTTTTGAGTTTTAACAAATGTTGTAATTTTTGACTTACAGAATAAACCACTAAAAGGATACTAATTGATTAGAAATAACCCTGTATAATTAGGAATACTTACGACTATCTTTGGTTTTCGGCTTGTTCCATGGAACAACATTTTTTTTTAGCTTTCATAAAAATCGCATAACAAAAGTTGTTAGTTTTGATGTATAGAATACGCCCCTAAAAGGATGCTAATTGATTAGAAATAACCCTGGATATTAAGCAAAAATATTAAAACTAACTCGGAGAGAAATGTATGCCACATAGTTATATCGTGAAAACAATGTTCAAACATTTTTTGAGTAATAAATATATTGAACTCCTATCAATCTTTTCCACGCTGCGTTTTCAGAAGCAGTAGGAAAAGTGAACTGCAGCGGAAATTACATCACAAGTTAGACGAGCAATAGGTCCAGCCGTCTGTTTACAATAGCGACATTCAAATGCAAGACTTCACCAGAACTTAGTTGCTAACTACTAGGTTCAACTATAATCGCTTGGTAGGTTAACGGTGCTGTAATTTATTAAGTTAAGTTAAGTAAGTTTATTGTTAAGTTTGTTTTCGTTACGAGTAAAATCTTTGTTTTTTTGTATAGTGCCTGTACGGTTTTATTAAGTTTAAGTATATTTATGTATATTGTGTTAATATGTGTACTGTGTAGTTTATTTGTAATAATTTTACATATTATTGATTGATTGTAGATCTTTTTGTTATTACTTTTATAAATTTTCTATTGATGTTTTTTGATATCTAGACGCTTGTCACGGGTTAGTTATTTTTTTCTGTTTAGTATTTATATGTTTTATAGTTACACCTACCCTTCAATAAGGGGCTCATCAGAATACCAGCGTTGAGTGTTGGGTCCTTCCAGCACTCAACATTTTATAGCTGAGGTGAGTCCCTTGCGACACTTTTGTTTCTTCATTAGTTATATCAGTTTTTTTTGTACGTGTTATGCATGTGTCGAATAAAGATATTTCATTTTCATATCATAATTAGTGGAGAAATTATTTTTTGCAATACATTAATACTAAATTTGAAACATTGTCTAATTACCATATTAAATTAAATAAATATAATTAAAAAAAACACACTTTACTAGCATATCAAACTCAAAAGTGTGAAATTATTTTCAATATAGGCAGAAAATAATATCATCAGCCCTTATCCTAGGTGGGGTCGGCACAGCACGTTTCTTTTCGCCACTTCACTCTATTATAAGTCATCCTTTTTCTCTCTTTCTCTCGCATATCATCTTTAACACAATTCACCACCATTTTTTTTGGTCATCCCCTCCCATTTCTGCCGCTTACTATCATGTTGAGGGTCCTTGTCGTGACATGACTCTCTCGAGCAGAAAAAGGCTGAAAATAATAATGAAAGAAAAATATTAATACCATTGTAAAAAAAGCGCGGGGCGCTTTGTGTCATAATTTGTCGTGCAGCACCCCACTTTTTTTACAGTGCTACAAATTTTTCGTTCATTATTATTTTCTGAAGCCGTGGTGGTCAAGAGGCAGTGACACCCGCCTTACAATCGTGAGCTTGTGGGTTCAAATCCCCGGTGCCGTACCAATGAGTTCTTTGGAATTTATGTACGAAATTTCACACCAGTGCACTGGCTTTTCGGTGAAGGAAAACATCGTGAGGCAACCTGCATACGTCCGTAGAAGAAATTCGACGGCGTATGTGAATCCAACAACCCGCACTGGGCCCGCGTGGTGGATATGGCCCAATCACCCTTCGTGGGTAGGCCTACTTCCTGCAAAGGACTTCTAAAAAGGCTGGTACAGTACATTATTTTCTGCCTATACTGAAAATTGTTTTACACTTTTAAAATAAGTATTTTTATTTTTCACTTTTTAGTAATCGATCAATTTTTCAATTTTTTCTTTTAAATGCATTGTCATCGGTCTTTGATAGGTGTGCAAAGTTTAAAGAAAATCTGATCGATCAAAGTAGGTCAAAATCAAACTCAAAGGGGTTGGTAACAAGAAAGCAAATATACAGGTGAAAATAATAAAACCGTGTTAAAAAAAAAATATCCAGCGCAATCTGATTTCTACCGCAGCTATAAAAATTTTATCAACTGTGTATCGACAAAATGGCAGTGTCATTTTTGATAAATTAACAACAATGTGAAAGTTACTACATCGATTCGCGCGAACTATTCGAATTCTGTACACCGTTGAAGTCGATTACTCCAATTAATTTGGGAAAAATAATTATTTTATTTCATTTACCAAGCGAAACTAGGTAACTAACTTTTAATAATAGCAGTAGGTACAGTAGCTGGAATGCAAATAGCTACTAGTTTTTTTTTAAATCCTTCATCACATCATCAAAGATAAATTGCGATACAGAAAAGGCGGTGCAGTCTCGTCATTCAATGTCTTTGCTTCTTATTTTAATTAACTTTTTGCATATACAGATGTGTAGAATATGGGCGTAGTCAGGGTATATTTTTAGAAGGGGTTAAGACTCAATGCCCCTACTAAATTTTGTGTTTCTTCGAACTCGTGATCAGTGAAATAGTATTAAAAGCATATTATTGTTACATACACAAAATTATTTTTTGCAAAAAATAGCATGACCAACTTCTCCCGTGTACAGAATCATTACATAGTATAAAACAAAGTCACTTTCCGCTGTCTGCCCCCATGTATGCTTATAACTATAAAACTACGCAAAGGATTTTGATGCAGTTTGTTTTATTAGATAGAGTAATTCAAGAGAAATGTTTATATTATGTATAATACACCTGTGCGAAGCCGGGGCGCATCGCTAGAACGCAAATATTATGCACGGATCGATGTAACATTTTTCACATTATTGTTGATTTATCAAAAATGGCTCAGCCAATTTCGATAAAATTTAAATGGGACCAATTTCGAAGTATACTCTTTTCAATAAAAAAATAATTATTGAAATCGGACTACTATGAAAAAAGTTATGCGTGGTTATACATAAAAATAATATATATATACGCGTCGAATTGTATACTTCCTCCGGTGGTTCGTCGGTAAAAATAGGTATCAGTAGTTTGACTAGGTGTCTGTCAGCGATCACTAAAGTTAAGCAACGTTTGGTAGAGGCAGACATCGGATGGGTGACCGCAGGTGGCACTTCCAACTGAGCACTACCGTGGCTCGGATAACACGTCAAATAGCAGGACCTGGTTGTATTAACCGTTTAGCCAGGTCAGAGGCCTTACGGCGGCTTAAATACTCTGACACCAGGGCTCAGGGTTCATAGACATTAGCTGGTAGGTTTCATATTACGGGGGTTGAACCCCCCCAATCCCCGGCACCCTCCCTCCTGGCTACACCCATGGAGTTGACTATAAATCAACACCAACACCACTTCAGAATTTGATCACCAATATAAATTGGGTATCGTTTGTTACTGAATTCAATTTTCACTGAGTAATGAAAACACAGTCGCGTTTTAAATATTGTTTCAAAAACGAGTGCAATTTTTAATAGGGATGATATTTCGCGAAACTTTTTT
Source organism: Hypomecis punctinalis (assembly GCA_949316475.1). Lineage (NCBI taxonomy): Eukaryota > Metazoa > Arthropoda > Insecta > Lepidoptera > Geometridae > Hypomecis > Hypomecis punctinalis. Next base: position 18,725,173 of record OX438808.1, on the reverse strand, counting down.
TATTTTCAAACAAATATTCAAAATAGTAAACTTGTGATTAAAATAGATATTTTTAATTCTATTTGCGTTGCTGGTATGTTATTCGTTGTACAAAATCTGTGAGACTAATATTTTCACAATAACACAAACCATTTTCAAATCACAAAAATCCTGAACATAATTTATAGGTATCGTGCGTTTTTTTTAGAAAACATCTTATTCATTGTTCAAACTCTGCATGAAAGTAAATCAAGCTCAAGCAAAGAAGTAGAAGAACATAATGGCTAATTTAAAAAAAAATAATCATTTAAGCTTCAATGTATGAAAATACAAGACAGAGAACATTGACACAAAAGGAAAAACATATATTTCAATACTAAAACTTTTTAAAAAAACAAGCTTTTGAGACCCTAATATCATGTAGCGGCAGAGTGCTAGCCAAGACAAGTAAAACGAACCCAAACACGACGGGTCTATCTTGTTCAGTACAGGAGTTCCTATGGCCAGCCTTCGACTCCATCATCAGATCAGCTCTATGGTACCATATTATTGCATTGTCGCGCGGTATACATCTACGTAAAAAAATTCAGCTCAATCGGAAACCGGAAAGTTGGTCAAATTTATTTTGAAAAATTCCACCCGAACTTACATACATAATAATATGTAAGTACATCCATTGCAAGTTAATTAAAAGCTTGTAACAAAATCCATGCCTAGTATAAATTCGGTAGAGATCGAACATGAAAATTAAACAAATAAATTATTATTATATACTACGGGACTAATCGCGCACTAAAATTACGAGATAAATAAATATACCTCATCATCCCAACGTTTCGGCCGAGTTGATCGACCACGGTCGATGCAATCGCAAAAGTTTAAAAAGATAACAATAAAACTAACTTCTTACTAGGTATATGTTGTTATACGGATGATATGAAACACTTTATGAAATACTTAGTTAATGAACCGAGTGGTGACCACGTACTAACAATTAGTATGATAGTCTTGCGTCCACGCACAAGGTGGGTAGATAAATTCAATAAGACCGCAGGATCATGCTGGATGCAAGCTGCCAACTGGGCTTAATATTGTAGTTTTATAGAGGAGGCATATATCAAGCATTAGGCGTTCTTAAACATGTCTTCACATATAAAAAAGATATTACATATAAGATATTACATGCAAATCCAACATTTAAGCAGACTAGTGAAAGGTTTTAGAAATTGAGCCCAACAGGAACTTAAATGATATCATCAGATGACTAACATCAAATCACGTAAGGCTTTCTTTATCCTCAATAAATTACAATGATTTAACGATTTTCTAGAAATGCAATTAAAACATGTCCCTTTTACAATAAGTCAGATTAAGCCTTAAAAATAAGATTTATGTTACCGCAAAACAAGTTAAAAGCATCTGTACAGGCGTTAGGTTAAGTAATAGTCCCCGACTACTAAATTCTCTAACGCCTGATGTAAAACCCAGAGCAACGCAGGTCGTAAATCTGTATTACTCTAGGTCCGTTGTGACTTGGCAGTCTTCAGCGCGTTTAGCTACCTGCCAATGGGCTACTGGCAGTTATCTAAACGCCTGATGAAACTATTAAAGCACTAGAGCGGGAGCTCTGAGTACTGTAACAGTCAAACCGCAAGTTGCTAAGAGGGAGCCTATCAATCTGTAATACCTAACATTACCTACAAGACCCTACGATCTAGTATGACAATGTCAAACTAGTACCTATTGATAGATTCCCTAGATTTTCCTACAGGACCCTATCCCTAAGGTCCCTACTCCACTCAATACTTACCAGTTCCCTACGGTTCCCTAGCTAGGTTAGAGACCCCTACTCTCCTATCAAGGATACTCACCACTGGGTCCCTAGCTAACCTACCTACCTAGCTATAATGCCTAGCCCTAACCATAGAGCAATATATACACATATACAGATAGGTACGGGAAAACCTGTTGCCGGCGACCTAAGGCAACAAGCGGAATGGGGGAAGGTATAAGGATACGCACGTCGTGCAATGTGCGCAGGGAATGATTCTCCACTGCCGTTCACGCAGGCTCACGTGAACGATGCAGAAGGCAACGGCTGCAAGGTGTCTTATGCCGCAGTGGAAGGAAAAGGTTAGGTCCAGCGGGAGTGCTGGACGGTGCGCGGAGGTCGGCTCGTCGCGGGCGGACGTGACCTCGTGGAAGGCGGGCGGGCGGAGCAGCGCTCGGCGTAGGGCGGGCGGAGCCTCGTGGAGGGCGGGCGGTAGAGCCTCTGGTCGCAGCCGGTTGGCTGGGCGGGCGGTTTCCCTCTGGGCTCTTCTTGCTGCTCCAGGTACTGGATTCTTCTCGGTTGCTCCAGGTGGGGGTCTTCTCGGTGGTGGTGAATTAAAACCAGTCGTCGGTAGTAATTAAATTTATTATAAAAACAAACAACTTATATACTAAAACACTTACAATCTACATTCAAAACACATCGTTGTGTGCTGTGTCGGTGTACCGCACCGTCAGCACACGTGCGATGGCCGCGGAGGTGCCGATGCCCGGCGTAACTAGGTCGCGGACGGTAATTTCGGCATCTTGCAGATTTTGGAACGGATATATGTTCAATTAGATTGAACATTCTGCCAGCTCTCAGCGTAGGATGGTAACTCCGGTAGTTTTAAAGTTGTCGTGTCGCATGTCTCGTTTTCTATAGGGCTTCTGACGTCGTTATTGGTGCTGGAGCCGGTTCTTTGGCTATGAACATCCACGTATTTATCATGTACAGTTGTTGCCATATTATGTTATTCACTAAATTGAAAGGTTTCGAGAAACATTTGGCCTGGGTGTGGTTTCTAAAGATCTGGTCAACAATGCAATTCTCATGCAATTGCATGTTCTTCACGACTCCAGGAAAGCAAATGTAAGAAGTTGCTTTTTGTAAACATGTCTTGAATTCTTCCAATAATCCTCTCTTTCTTCTTGTGTGATCTGTTTCTGATAAAAAATCTTTGATTCTTTCAAATTTTCCTTGTTGTTCTAATAAATGTCGGTAAACTTGCCTACAATGCGTATCTGCTATCATAACTTCAGCTTTGTTACATAATTCTTTCACTTGGTTTGTAACTTTCTTTATACTGTCTGAATCTTCGTTAAGGTTGCTTCTGTTATATGTTGTTTCAATGCGAAAAACTCCTCGGTCAATGTTTGTCGTTCCAACTTGTTCAACATATAATCCTGGTTGTACCGTTTGCAGCGTAAAAGATGCTGCAGTGCTGCTAACAATGTAGAAAATTAGTAATAATGGTAACCACCACTTTGATGATTTGTTTGTTTTAGTGTTTTTTTGTGTATCTTTACTGCTGACGTTCTTTGTACTGTTGCCAAGTTTGACTGTATCTTCTTCTGTTCTTCGTCTTCTTTTATTAATGGAATTAAAGTATGAATGGATCTTTTCATAGTTGATCCGTTTGCTTTTTCTAGCGTTACGACCCTTGTAAGGTTGTCTTTCCCTTTATGAACAGCCGTTATTTTTGCTAGCGGCCATTTGCTTGGATTAAAGTTTTCGTCCTTCATGAGCACCACTGTTCCGATCTCTAAATTTTCTTGGTTAGTTTTCCATTTATATCTTTGTTGTAATTGATGTAGGTAGTCTTTAGACCAGGCTTTCCATAATTCTCTCTTCATTTTTTGTACTTGCTTCCATCTGTTTGTTAAAGTAATGTTCACAGTATCTAAAAGATCTGGCGTTCCTATGGCTTCTCTTCCTATTAAAAAGTGACTTGGTGTCAATACTACGTTATCGTCGGGATCTTCTGTCAACGCGCATAATGGTCTTGAGTTTAAACACGCCTCAACTTGTTGGAGAAACGTAGTTAACTCTTCGTAAGTCAGTGTTTGCTCTCCAATAACTCTCTTCAAATGGTGTTTCATGGATTTCACTCCTGCTTCCCATATACCTCCAAAGTGTGGCGATAATGGTGGTGCGAAGTGCCACTGGATTCCTATGTTTGTTAAGGTATTTTGTACTTCGTTCGTCTGACTGATCTCTAACATCTCTTGATAAAGTAGATTGGATGCTCCAACAAAATTTGTTGCGTTGTCACTGTATATGTGCGATACTGGTCCTCTTCGCGCAATAAATCTCCTAAGTGCCGCGATAAACGACTCTGTTGATAAGTCTCCAACTAGTTCTAGATGTATTGCTTTGACTGATAAACAAATGAATACAGCAATATAACCTTTATAGGATTTATGTCCTCTTCCTTTTGCTGCTCTTACTTGAATTGGTCCAGCAAAATCGATTCCCGTGTGACAAAATGGGTATGATTCAGTTACTCTGGCAGTTGGTAGGTTCCCCATCTTTTGAGTGTTTGATGTTGCTTTGTATCTTATGCATTTTACGCATTCTTTAATGTACTTCTTTATCATTCGTTTTCCTCCAATAATCCAATACTTTTGTCGTATGTACGCCAAAGTTTGGTTGTTAGTGCCATGTAACAATTTTAGATGAGCATCTCTGATTAATATTGAAGATACGTGGTGCTTGTATGGAAGAATTATTGGATGTTTTTGGTCATATGGTATGTTTGCGTTTTCCAATCTTCCTCCGAGTCTCATTACTCCTACTTCATCAATAAATGGGTCTAGACTTGCTAGTTTATTCTTTTTTGCCAACTTTTGTCCTTTCTTAATGGCGTCATATTCTGGTTTAAATGTTTGTTTTTGGATTTGAGATATAATTTTATTTTTTGTTGATTCTATTTCTTGACAAGTGAGTAGTCCTTTGTTTGTTAATTTATTCTTCATTCTCCGACAATATGATAGTACTCGTACCATTCTCTGGAAACTTGAAAATCGTTCCCATATATAGTTTTCTTGCTCCGTGTCAATGGTAATATGATGTGATTTCTTTACCTCTTCATGTATTTCGGGTATTAATTGTGTGGTTGGAATATCTTCACGTCTCAGAAATTCTGGTCCGTTCCACCAGAGGGACAGGTTTTCTAAGTAACTTGGTGATATTCCTCTTGATATGACATCTGCTGGATTCTGGTCTGACACAACGTGGTTCCATTTGGCTTTTGGTAATAATCTTTGGACCTCTGATACTCTGTTTGCTACAAATGTTTTCCATCTTTCTACATTTCCCTTAATCCATCCAAGAGTTATCATTGAGTCTGTCCAGCAATATACATCTGGATCTTCAAACTTCAATGCTTCTAATATCTTCACCATCAGTTGTGCTAATAGAGTTGCAGCACAGAGCTCTAATTTGGGAAGTGTTGTTTTCTGTTTCTTTGGCGCCACTTTCGATTTTGCTTGTAGTAACACAATATTATAGGAATTATTGTTGTTTTTGATTCTGCAATATACCACTGCCCCATACGCTTTCTCTGAAGCATCGCAGAACCCATGTAACTCTACTTTTGTCGTTTTTGTGTAATGGCACCACCTTGGAATTGATATTTTCTCGATTGTCTTTAGTTCATTTTGGATTTCTGTCCATTTTCTTCTTATGTTTTCTTCTAGTGGTTGATCCCAATCTGAGCCGTTTACCCAAAGCTGTTGAATCATCAATTTCATTGTAATTATTACCGGTGCGAGCCACCCCAACGGATCAAATAATTTTGCCACTTCCGACAGTATAAATCGTTTCGTAGGTTTCTCATTTATATTAACTGTAATTTGGAATCTGAATTGGTCTTCTAAAGGCGACCATATAACTCCTAATGACTTCCTTGTTTCGTCTAATGGTATTTTCATCATTGTTCCATCTTTGTTTTCTTCTGGTATGTTTTGCAGTAACTCGATACAATTAGATGACCACTTTCTAAGATTAAAACCTCCTGTGTTCAGTAGTTGTATCAGTTCAGTTTGTAGTTGTTTTGTAGATTCGATTGTGTCATTTCCTGATAGCACATCGTCTACGTAGAAATCTTCCAATGCGATGCTACTGGCCAACGGGAAATTAGCTTTTTCATCTATTGCTAATTGTTGAAGTGTTTTAACTGCTAAGTATGGTGCTGACGTCGTGCCATATGTTACAGTCGTTAATTCATATTCAGTTATGTTATCTTTTGGTGAATCTCTCCACAGTATTCGTTGACACGAATAGTCTTGATTGTGTATTTTAATAAAGCGGTACATTTTTTCTATGTCTGCCATGAACACAAATTTATGTTTACGCCATCTCAATAATATTGTGGCTAAGTCTTGTTGGAGTCTTGGTCCTTTATACATGTTGTCGTTAAGGCTCAAGTCTTTTTTACTTGCTTTGCTGGATGCGTCAAAGACTACCCTCAATTTTGTCGTGAGGGAGTTTTCATTTACCACGGGTTGGTGTGGTATATAGTATTTTCCGTTATAATTGTCCTCTTTAGGCACTCTTTTCATATGTCCTAGATTCAAATACTCATTTAAAAATTCTTGATATTGCTTTTTCAGTTGGTTATCTTTCGCAAACCTCTTCTCTAATTGTAGAAGTCGTGCTACTGCTCTTCGACGTGAATCACCATATTCTTGGGTTGGGGTTTTTAAAGGTAATCGGACTGTGTAACTTCCATTTTCGTTTCTGACTGTTGTATTTTTGTAAAATGTTTCACATTGTTCATCTTCACTACTTAGGTTTATATTTCTTCCTACTTCTTCTAACTCCCAAAATTTACGTAGGTCTTCCATCTCTGTAGTTCTTGTTGTCATGCTTAGTATTCTTACTGTGTTTACGCTCTTATCACTATCGCATATTCCAGACAGTATCCACCCAAACTTCGTGTTTTGGGCAATGACCCCTTCTTGGACGTTCTGAAATCCGTTCAGTAGTAGCCCACTATATTCTTGAGCTCCTAATATGATATCTATAGCACTTCTTTTATTATAATTTGGATCTGCAAGTAATAGGTCGGCAATGCATTCAGCTTTTAAACCAGGTATATCTCTGTTCGGTAGCGCACTGGTCAATTTTGGCAATATTATTAGTTTTACTGGTAACTTGAAACCCGTTGGTAGTCTGGGCTCTAGCAAAATATCCATAGAGTAGTTCGATATTTTCGGTTTTTCGTCTCCAATACCACTTATCTGCGCTCTTATTCTAGTGCGTGGGAACGACATTAATTGTGCTACATGTTCTGTGCAAAATGACGCTTCTGATCCTTGATCACATAGCACCCTCAATCGATGTGTTGAGCCATCGGCAGCTCTAGCTTGTACTTCTGCTGTGGCTAGTAACGTGACTTCTGTCAATGCGTTGGTTGCTATGTTTGATGATGATCTTGTCACTACTCGGCTTGTTGAAGTAGATGGCGTGTTCTTTACTTCTCTATACGGCGGCCTATGGTATTGAATGGCTTCGTGCGTTGATCGTTCATGTTGGTGTAACAACGAGTGGTGACTCGGTGATCCACATTGCATACACTTGCCTGAAGTATAACATTGCTCATTCTTATCGTGATTTATACAACGCCTGCATTTTTTGCTTGTAAATACTGCTCTGTTACGTTCTGTTATTGATAACGCTTTGAAATTGGTGCAACCGTATATGTTATGCATGTTGGTATTGCATAGCCAGCAACCCCTTCCAACGGCCGCTGAATTATAAAATTTTGGCTTATTCTGTGTATACTGTGTTACTGCCTGTTTCATGCCACATGCTTCTAACGACATGAATCTTCGTTGTAAGAAGTCCATGACATCTGATAATTTTTGAAGTTGTTTAGGTTGCATTACATGTTGTTCATACCTTTCGTTTGTTTCAGAATCCCATTTTAATGTGATTATTCTTGTTAAAAATGGATCCCAAGATTCTATATTGATTCCCAACCCTTTGAGCGCTTCCAGGCTTATATTCATGTTATCGTGGAGTTTCTTCAAATTGTCAGCATTGCCTTTTTCTGTTTTTGGTAAATGAATAATGTTGTCTATGTGCCTTGTTACTAGAATGCGCTCGTTTCTATATCGGCTGGTTAAGAGAGTCCACGCTGTCTCGTAATGTTCATCACACACAGTTAAATGGTTAATTAATTGGGCTGCTTCGTCTTTTACATGTGTTTTCAAATATTGCATTTTTTCTGTGAGAGATAACGTTTTTTGGTCATGTATGATTTTCTTAAATAAGTCATAAAACGATTCCCAAGATTCGTACGTGCCATTAAAATACGGTATGTTAATTTTTGGTAAGTTTACGGTGGTATTCATGACTGTTTCTTGTTTCTTGTTAAAGGACTGGCTTAAGCTTCTAGTAAGTAATTCTTGGATGACTGGTTCTACTTCCATCTGGATATCATCGATGACTTCATTTCTAAAATAATCGTGGCTGACTAACTCTTCTTCTTGCATAAGCACTGCGTGATGCTTTAGTACTTCTTCGAGTGACTGTTCTAATTGTGATCTACTGGTATCGAGTTCTTCCTTGGGTACTTGATCTATTCTTAGCAATTCAGACGATCTGTTTAGTTTGCTTCTTAATATTTTTATCAAAAAAAGTTGTGATTGTATTTTTGCTGGTGTTTCGATTGTTTCTCGGTGTTCGGTCTGTACAGTTTTGTTACAACTGTCTAAGTATTCAATTATCTCTAAGTAAAGGCTTCTCACTTTGGTAAAATAATCCAACGTAATGTACTTGTGATTTTGTAAGGATTCTTCATTTTGTAGGACTTCATGGGTGTGCGTGACTTCTTCTATTATTTCTTCAATTCTTTGTCTCTTCGTTTTTACATAGGCGTCAGTTTTTCTATAAGATGAATCTTTCTTGATGTTTCTGAATATCTGTTGTAATTCTTCTAACTGTTTATCTTGGCTTCTTAACAAGTTGTTGATTGTGGTAATATCCATTGTGTCTCTTCTTTCTTCTCTCTTCTTTCTTCTCTCTTGGTTTTTCGTTCTTGATTCCTATCCCTACTCCTATCAGCTACACCCTATGCTTCGCTGCGTTCGTCTTATCCTCGATTCGGTACGTGCGGCTTCTCAAAACACCGGTGATTCCCGCTTGTGGGAGGCCGGGGCCCGATCCGCTACCGATCGAAAGCAGCTAAGCGTAAACGTCAGTCCTTATCCGTACAACAAAACTAGCGCTTGGTTGAGTACGCTAGCCTGTAGCACTTCAAAGATTTGTCAGTCAAAAAGTCATCTAACAGGGACAAGAGGATCGCGAACGTTACCTACTGGTTCAAAAACCGTCGAAGGACCATATGTCCTGGCCTACTGGGTCAAAATTTCTCGAAGGACCATATGTACTGGCCTACTGGGTCAAAATTTCTCGAAGGACCATATGTACTGGCCTACTGGGTCAAAATTTCTCGAAGGACCATATTTCCAGGCGTTAGGTTAAGTAATAGTCCCCGACTACTAAATTCTCTAACGCCTGATGTAAAACCCAGAGCAACGCAGGTCGTAAATCTGTATTACTCTAGGTTCGTTGTGACTTGGCAGTCTTCAGCGCGTTTAGCTACCTGCCAATGGGCTACTGGCAGTTATCTAAACGCCTGATGAAACTATTAAAGCACTAGAGCGGGAGCTCTGAGTACTGTAACAGTCAAACCGCAAGTTGCTAAGAGGGAGCCTATCAATCTGTAATACCTAACATTACCTACAAGACCCTACGATCTAGTATGACAATGTCAAACTAGTACCTATTGATAGATTCCCTAGATTTTCCTACAGGACCCTATCCCTAAGGTCCCTACTCCACTCAATACTTACCAGTTCCCTACGGTTCCCTAGCTAGGTTAGAGACCCCTACTCTCCTATCAAGGATACTCACCACTGGGTCCCTAGCTAACCTACCTACCTAGCTATAATGCCTAGCCCTAACCATAGAGCAATATATACACATATACAGATAGGTACGGGAAAACCTGTTGCCGGCGACCTAAGGCAACAAGCGGAATGGGGGAAGGTATAAGGATACGCACGTCGTGCAATGTGCGCAGGGAATGATTCTCCACTGCCGTTCACGCAGGCTCACGTGAACGATGCAGAAGGCAACGGCTGCAAGGTGTCTTATGCCGCAGTGGAAGGAAAAGGTTAGGTCCAGCGGGAGTGCTGGACGGTGCGCGGAGGTCGGCTCGTCGCGGGCGGACGTGACCTCGTGGAAGGCGGGCGGGCGGAGCAGCGCTCGGCGTAGGGCGGGCGGAGCCTCGTGGAGGGCGGGCGGTGGAGCCTCTGGTCGCAGCCGGTTGGCTGGGCGGGCGGCTTCCCTCTGGGCTCTTCTTGCTGCTCCAGGTGCTGGGTTCTCCTCGGTTGCTCCAGGTGGGGGTCTTCTCGGTGGTGGTGAATTAAAACCAGTCGTCGGTAGTAATTAAATTTATTATAAAAACAAACAACTTATATACTAAAACACTTACAATCTACATTCAAAACACATCGTTGTGTGCTGTGTCGGTGTACCGCACCGTCAGCACCATATGTACTGGCCTACTGGGTCAAAATTTCTCGAAGGACCATATGTACTGGCCTACTGGGTCAAAATTTCTCGAAGGACCATATGTACAGGCGTTAGGTTAAGTAATAGTCCCCGACTACTAAATTCTCTAACGCCTGATGTAAAACCCAGAGCAACGCAGGTCGTAAATCTGTATTACTCTAGGTCCGTTGTGACTTGGCAGTCTTCAGCGCGTTTAGCTACCTGCCAATGGGCTACTGGCAGTTATCTAAACGCCTGATGAAACTATTAAAGCACTAGAGCGGGAGCTCTGAGTACTGTAACAGTCAAACCGCAAGTTGCTAAGAGGGAGCCTATCAATCTGTAATACCTAACATTACCTACAAGACCCTACGATCTAGTATGACAATGTCAAACTAGTACCTATTGATAGATTCCCTAGATTTTCCTACAGGACCCTATCCCTAAGGTCCCTACTCCACTCAATACTTACCAGTTCCCTACGGTTCCCTAGCTAGGTTAGAGACCCCTACTCTCCTATCAAGGATACTCACCACTGGGTCCCTAGCTAACCTACCTACCTAGCTATAATGCCTAGCCCTAACCATAGAGCAATATATACACATATACAGATAGGTACGGGAAAACCTGTTGCCGGCGACCTAAGGCAACAAGCGGAATGGGGGAAGGTATAAGGATACGCACGTCGTGCAATGTGCGCAGGGAATGATTCTCCACTGCCGTTCACGCAGGCTCACGTGAACGATGCAGAAGGCAACGGCTGCAAGGTGTCTTATGCCGCAGTGGAAGGAAAAGGTTAGGTCCAGCGGGAGTGCTGGACGGTGCGCGGAGGTCGGCTCGTCGCGGGCGGACGTGACCTCGTGGAAGGCGGGCGGGCGGAGCAGCGCTCGGCGTAGGGCGGGCGGAGCCTCGTGGAGGGCGGGCGGTAGAGCCTCTGGTCGCAGCCGGTTGGCTGGGCGGGCGGTTTCCCTCTGGGCTCTTCTTGCTGCTCCAGGTACTGGATTCTTCTCGGTTGCTCCAGGTGGGGGTCTTCTCGGTGGTGGTGAATTAAAACCAGTCGTCGGTAGTCGGCATCTTGCAGATTTTGGAACGGATATATGTTCAATTAGATTGAACAGCATCTAACTCCTACATTAGTCATTGTACGTAGAAAACGAAATGAGCCTATAAATTTATGGCCTTTTAAAATGTGGTGTCGTAAATTTCAAAAGTGTGGTTGATGATACTCTAAGTTTTAAGATAGATTAAGTAACACTTCATTATCATCATCAAATTAGCCGTAGGTTGACTAGGGACGTAAGTCTCTTTTAGAGATTTTCATTCACATTTATGGGAACTTGTCAGCATTTACAATATAGTAAGGTAATTTTACTAACAACTATGTATGATAATTAATTTATATCAAACTTTAGTGTTTTTTTTATATCTAAATTGAATACAAAAATACTTCGAAATTTAAAATTTAGACCCTTAAAAAAGACGTCTCAAGTTAATTTATATTTTAATTAACGCTATTCTATTTTAATAAGTCTTGTGAAGGGAGCACAGATCTCCGAAATACAAGCTAGGCTTAGTTTGGAGATCTGAAGCTCATTGTCATTATATGTTATTTATTTTAATTGAGCCAATAAATCAATTTTGAATTTTTTAATTAATAATATTTAAGACCTTTAACTATGAACGAGGCTCTAGCTCTAAGTGTAGATATTATTGTCTTTATTTATACCTAGTTCTAAAAACATTGTAGACTTTAACGTAAAAATCACCACATTATTGCGGCAATAACTATATTCCCAGTAACACAGCCAAGCAATATTAAAAACCTTAAATTAAAAATCTCATTTCCACAACCGTAGGAAATAAGCAAAAACTCCAGATACACCTACTCCTCATTATGAACTAAAAAAACAGACCTGCAAACTCTGCTACAGGAAATTTCCACGGGGACCTGTTAAGAAACACGCGAAAGACACTTATTAAAAACTTTCCAGGAACTATCAGTGCTTTGGAACTTCCAGCGTGTCAAATACTTTGTATCTAGAGTGTATTAGTGCGATGTAGGGGTCTCTGGGGTGCCTATCTATGTCACAAATACAGGAAATTGGCTCCATTGGCTGAGCAAACTTTCTGAAGTCCCTCGTGCAAGACGTTAGGAGCAATGTAAGTTTGCAGACTGCTAGCTGTGTGTTGCCAGTATGGAACGTAGTGTAATTAAATAGTTTGAACGTCCAACTCCCATATTATAATACTAAGATGCGCATTGCACAGTATTTGAAGTGTACCTTCGATAATGTAGGTAATTTAGGTTGTAATATTTTCTCAGTTCTTTCTTCAGAATCTGTCAGAATCCGTCATTTTTCAGGATAAGTAAACCAATATAGTCATGACTTTAATAAAGTTGGAATATTCTATATTTGTGGTTAATTAAGTTGTATCGTTTCATCATTATTTGCGTTATAATCAAAAAAAATAATAAATGAAAATTGTGTAATGCATGCAATGAAATTATAACTAAAACTATATGAAGTATGAAAATGTATGTTATAAATATTAAGCATCAGAAATAAAGGCTTTTTGTATTTATACAGTATGAGACTAAGTATAATTAAACTGCTTTGAAAACTCAGAAATCAGAATTAATACTAAAATTCGCAATGCGCAGTAGGTAATTTAAGTGTAGGTTATTTGAGTAGTAATATTTTCTCACTTTTTGACCTCAAATTCTGGATTAAGCTAAAGAAGCTAACAAAGTTAATGATGCGGGAAATTGTTCTTTATCAACGTGGGCCAAAACGACCTCTTTTTTCATCGTTCTCAGCGTTTCGCCCCGCGGGCCGAATGGGGGCCTTCAAAAAGAGTCAAAGGCGATTCGCCCCGCGGGCGGGCCGAACCGCTTGCGGGGCGAAACGCCGCAATACCCAGATTAACGTAAAATACTAAGTAAACATCTGTTGATCATCTTAGACACGAACAGATGTATACTTTATTAACCGTTCGTTAAGTCTTAAATGGCTTGTTAACGATATTTTGCTGTTCACCAAGCACTATCCATTGTTTAAATACAGTATTCGCACGTTGAACTTTAACGGCGTCGTCAACCTTGTTTAACCAATGGTTACCCATTGCATTACCGGCATTTGCCAAAAAATCGAAGAGGCGATGAATTTTATCTCTGGAGAAAATTATGTTGCAGATTTTGAGAATATTGAGCAAATTCTACGTGCACCCCGTATACTTAATAAAACTCGGCGCAATTACTTTGTACCAATAAAGTACTTACCTACTTTTATACGCACCTACCTCTGTGGTACTCGTACATACCTATTTATTCTTTATTTTTTTGTTGAAGGCTTGGCAGGTTCCAATGATTGACATTGCCAAAAAAAGGATACCAAGTTGCATAAAAGTTTTCGAGGTAATTGCAGTAACTTTTTTATATATTACTGTTGTACCTACATATTATTTAGGAATTACAATTTTTATCCAATAAGTGTCGCGTTGAGATGATGGTGCTGTGATAAAAATGGTCCCAAGTGTTCTCTTAAATTACCTGTAAAATATATGGATTTGCTTACTGCTTATACGTTGTACTAGTGTTGCTTCCTGCTGTCGTTTTAGCCAATTTGAGCAAAGTGAATAATTTATGTTAGTTTAGGAGCCAAGTAGTATTTATTTGATGCCACATGCTTAAAAATTCACATACAAAGAGACATAGGAAATTAACAGTCATTTAACAGACATCACCTTTATTTAAAATTGAACATTCAAACAAACAATAAAATTAAATATACTTACTTACGAGTATTGTCTCACAACTTCCTAAAGCTGATAATTTAGTAATAGAACATAACTCAAATTCCACCAAACCGAAGTAGAGCGAGCTACGCTCGAAGTTGTAAAATGTCGTACTCTGCAAAAGCGAAACATTTACTCCATATTGGATCGATTGAAAACAAGACACAATCGTGGCCGAACGAAAGGTTTTTTTTTGTTATTTTCTAAATAGATAGAGCATCCTGGTTACGTTATATAACTCTGTTCTCGGCTCCACACAATTCCGCTTCGCTTCGTTTTAATTATGTCTAGATCTTAAAAAATAAAATAAATGAATAAACCGAATTGGCGCGCCTGCACGCCGCTACTAAGCCGGAGTCGGGCGCCTGGCTGCATGCCTTACCGTCACCTCAGATGGGCACGCTGCTAGACGACGACACTCTGAGGGTGGCTGCGGGACTGCGTCTAGGTTGTGCTCTGTGCGAACCGCACATAATATGTATTTGCGGTGCACAGGTCGAAGCACGGCTTAAGCTGCGTTCGTTGTGCTGAAAGAAGGCCACGACATCACGCCATTAACGAGATAATTAAACGAGCCCTGGTCTCAGCGGGGGTGCCGTGCATCTTAGAGCCCCCAGGTTTGTCTCGTTCAGACGGCAAGCGGCCAGACGGCCTTATGCTGGTGCCTTGTGTAGGACGCGACATGCGTATGCACTTTCGCCTCCTGCCATCTTCCAGCTACTCAGCGTACGACGGCGTACGATTTCGTCCCGTTTGCTGTTGAAACGGCGGGACCGTGGGGCTCCGACGCTAAGAAATTTGCCTATGACCTGGAACAGCGTTTGCGCGAGAAGGGTCGGGATCCTCGAGCGGGCTGGTTTGTAGTCCAACGAACTTCATTGGCCATACAGCGTGGAAATACCGCTAGTGTTTTGGGAACGTTTGGGTCACGCACTGCGCGCGAGGGGCGTTTTTGACTTATTTTCTTGTTCGTGACAAGTACCTACCTACTTGACAATTATATTTTGGGTATTGCGGCGTTTCGCCCCGCATGCGGTTCGGCCCGCGGGGCGAATCGCCCATTACTCTTTTTGAAGGCCCCCATATTTCATTGTATTGAATCCTGATTTTGACATGTATTTGGAATTATTGTACATTGACATGAAAGAAATAATACGACTAAATAAATAAATAAAATATTTATTCATAAAACCTTAGTATTAATAAACTTACACCTAATTAAAACAGGATACAGTTTACTGAAACTTCATAATTATTTAAACAATCGGTGAGCACTGGGGCCCACACTAGGGAAGCCTGTGTCGTGGGCTCCATGCTCTTCCACTGATAGTAGTTTTATTACAACAATGTGCAAGATATTTCAAGAAACAAACTGAAAAAACTAGTTGTAATACACTGTAAATGAAAAGTCCACTAAATTTAATCTACTTATTAAACTATGCTGAGTTAATCTTTAAAAAATGATGTTAATTTATCGATAAGTACTTACTACAAACATACCAGTCAATGACAATAATGAGTTATCACGCGATGCCTTCTAGAGTCTGGCCAACGAAAGCTGTCCAAGAAAAAAGGCGGGAATTTTAAAAAATCAAGAGCTGTTAACCCTGGCTATACACTGCATAAACGGAGTTGATACTATTTATTTTTCAGCAAGTACATTTTTTTCGAGTTGTAATAGAATAGAATAGAATAGAATAGAAAACGCTTTATTGTTCACACAATTTACAATTTAACAATAAAAGAATACAATATAATTAAAATAGTGCGACAACCGGCGGCCTTATCGCTTAAAGCGATTTCTTCCAGGCAACCTAATTAAGAGAGGAAAGGATTATAGAGGAAGGTAAGGGACGGGGTGTACAATAATGGCGAATTAATTAAAACAAAAATGAATACACTTGAATAAACAGTCATAAATATACATAAGATATACATACATACATATACATACATATCAATATACATACACAAGAATTTAATATTACAACAATAATAATAATAATGCATACAAAAACATACTAATACTTAAATAAATAAAAATACTAAACACACATTAATAAATATAATAAAAAATAAATATTATAAATCAACTAAAAATGACTTTCTAACATGGAGGCAACTGCGACAAATAAAATTCTATGACTTGCTCCTTAAAGACAGCAAGAGAAGGAGCACGTCGAATAGGAACAGGTAGCGCGTTCCATAACTGAACAGCTTGGAAAGCAAAGGACCTGCCGTAAAATAATTCGGAGCGGGCAGAAGGAGTCATGAGGGTAAGGTTTTCTTTGGACCGGAGGGGAAGGGAGTGGGCGGACTGCCAGAAGGTAAACCGTTCTTTTAGGTAACGTGGAGTAGAAGGATTAAACAAGATATTGTGAAGAAGGAAAAGGACATGAGCATTCCGGCGAAGTCGAATAGGAAGCCATTTGAGCTTTGCGCGAAATTGAGATACATGATCATACTTGCGTAGACCAAATATAAATCTAATGCAATAATTTTGAAGGCGCTCAAGCTTCTCAAGCTGGATCTCGGTGAGGTCAATAAAGCATGCGTCTGCATAGTCTAAGATGGGAAGAAGAAGAGACTGAGCGAGCGTAACTTTAGTGGCAGTGGGTAGAAAATTTCGAAGACGCCTAAGGGAACCGCCAGAAGCAAAGATTTTGCTACTGATTGTTTTAATATGAGTATCCCAACTCAAGGTCCGATCAAACATCACTCCTAAATTCTTAACAGAATTACTGAAAGGAATTGTGACACCTCCAAAAACTACGCTAGGAACTGTTGTCCAATCAATTTTGCAAATCATACGTGAACTACCTATGACGATGACCTGTGATTTAGTAGGATTCACGTCCAAGCCATATGATGAGCTCCATTCAGTGATTCGACGGAGGTCATTGTTAATGCAAGTAATTGCCAAATTCAGGTTTTTAACTGAGGCTTGCGAGTAAATTTGCAGATCGTCTGCGTAGAGGTGATAGGAAGAAGTGAGGTATTGGGATATAGAATTTATAAAAATTGCAAAAAGTAACGGAGACAATACGCCGCCCTGTGGCACCCCTGCATTTGTACTGCACCAAGAAGAGAAAATATCTTCGAGGCGAACACGCTGCCGGCGGCCACATAAGTAACTGCGAAACCAATCGATTACCAATGGAGATATGTTAAGAGAGCTTAGTATTGCCAACAAGATGTCGAAGTTGACGGCATTGAAAGCATTACTGAAGTCTAGCAGAGCTAGAACAGTAAGCAGGCCGCCATCCATACCCAAGCGGATATCGTCGGTAATCTTAATAAGAGCAGATACAGTGCTATGCCCAGGACGGAATCCGGATTGAAAAGGATTAAGGAGGTCATGACTAGTCAGGAAATTGTTTAATTGTGTGTGAACAAGACGCTCCAGGACTTTGGAAAGGAAAGGAAGTATTGAAATGGGTCGGTACTCAGAAAATGATTTTGGATTGGGCTTCTTCGGCAATGGCAGGATTTGTGCATCTTTCCAGATTGCAGGGAATACTCCAGTTTGGGTTGAGTTATTAAAAATGGAGCAAAGGACGGGAAGGATGACGTCAAGGATGGGCAATAGCATGTTCCGACTTATATTGTCACCGCCCACCGCATTGGAGGAGATCGACAACATGCTCTTCCTAACATCACATTCGGTAAAACGATTAAAAATAAAAGTTGAACAATTGGGAGGTGGAGTGGCAGAAAGAAAATCGATTGTTTTATTTTTATCCGCATCCGACATAGCAGGCACAGAAGAAAAATGTTTATTTAAGGCATTAATATCAATATTGTTAGAAACCGCATTTTGACGTGACTTGCCGACTCCCATAGATTTAAGATATTTCCAGACCTTAGCTGGATTCTCATCGCTAACAGATTCATGGACATGGCGACGAAAAGCATCCCTACACACTCTATTGCAGCGATTACGCACCTGAACATATTTGGCATGGTTATCATCGGTGGGACGCATATTAAATTTAGATTTAGCAACAGATTTTTGATGCATCAGGGATTTGATGTCATCCGTAAGCCAAGGTGCAGGGAGATGTTTTAATTTGATCGCACGAATAGGAGCATGCACATCATATAAATCCGTTATAAATGTATTGAAAATAGTTACTTGATCATCTACTGACTCAGCATCAAAAACGGGGGACCAATCAATTTTTCTCGCGTCTTCAAGAAGAACCTCTCGGTCTATACCGCTAAAGTTACGCTGAAGAATGATTTTAGGTTTTAGTTTAGGAGGACGAATTTTATATGATAAGAAAACTAAATCATGGTATGAAAAATCATTAGCAGAGTATTGACCATGCTTGGCAACATTGTGAGGAGAAGATACGATCATTAAGTCGAGAAGAGAAGGTGTACAGTTTGGAAAATGGTGAGTAGAATTAAGAGGAAGAATTTGCAGGTTGCATGATTTAATAATAGATTCAAGTGAGAGAGAACGATGATCATTTTTGAGAAGACATGTGTTAAAGTCACCCATGATGACAGAATGATTATAAGATGGAATAAGATTATGTAACATGGTTTCAAAAGAGTGGAAATAGTTGATATTTTTAGAGGGGCAATAGTAAACCCCGAGGAGAAGTTTGGTATGAGAAAGAAGTACTTCGATAAAAAGATGCTCGCCGGCATTTTCCGGAGGTGGTTGTGGCGACTGGTTTATGACAGAGTAAGGAATATTAGCTTTTAAGTAGATAGCCACGCCACCACCACTGCGGGAGCTGCGGTCATTTCTTATGAGTACGAAACCGGGAAGCGAATAGGATGCAGTCGGATGACATGGGCGAAGCCAAGTTTCGGAAACTAAGATAGCGTGTAGATTTTTGTGATCCAGAGACGCCAGCATTTCGGGATAACTAGACGGAATGCTCTGTGCGTTAATGTGAACAACATTAAAATTTTTGGATACATCGGAAAAGCTAGATTCCAAGAAATCAGACAGTGGAAGCAAGCTATTAAAACTGTCATCAGAGCTGACCGTCGGATCAGCTGAAGAAGCAGATAAATATTCATTATCGCTGTTGCAGTCATGTTCACTAAAAATATTAATCATACTAATAACAAAAATATATATATATTAATATACTAAATATAACTATAAAATAATAATAGATTTAAAACTATGTAATTAACTTAGAAAAACAATATAATAATATACCTGTCGGTTGTGTAGAATAAGGATAGACGAAGGAAGAGTAGGAACACAGTATCCTTAAATGACCTGATGATAAATAAAAAGAGATCTTAATTATCTAGGACTTGAATACCTACTTCGTGTAGCAAGATAAACTCACAAATAATACAATACTAATACTAGCAGAAGCTACACGGTTAAAACAATTACATATTGCCAGGTACAGTAACAAAAACTATTATACGCAGATAAACAAAACTAAAAGTTTGGCTGTAAAATAATAAAGCCATATGATGCCAAAAGAAAAAAAAAAAAAAGTTAAATGACACATACTTAAATGTCAAAGTTAAAATCTTACGTCAAAAAAATTGAAAGCAGAGTTGCTAGTAATGAGTAAGTAAAATGTACAATAAAGTTCTTTTTCAAAAAAGTAGAATAAAGTACTTTTTCGAAAAACAATATAAACTCATAGAGTGAGAGCAATAAAACAAATACTGAGCAAAAAACTAGTCCATAAAAAACAACAGACATGTACTTTTCCTAAAATAATTTATGTTTAGTAAAAGTATCGAGAGTGAATAATGTCATCGTTACTTTGACTAAACAGCATCTGGCAACACTATTATGTTTATTTTTAATTATACAGGGTACGTAAAGCTGATAACATAGAGGAATTAAACACTAGAGCTGATAAAAAACACGAGAGAAGCAAAAAGCTGTAGAATAAATGAAAAATGCTGGTTAATTGACTATTTAAGACTACCCTACAACAAGTAATTTGTACTGCGATAAGACCTAACTATACCTAGGTATTAAACTGTGAAGTGTTGACGACGACTTGCCTAGTTGGGCTAACTATTGCATCGAGGCGGCTTTGCGAGCAGCTCTCAGGGCCCTCATCTCCGTGTCGACTTCATTCAGGCTCTTTAGCTTCGCCGGGGCCGGCACTTCGATCGCCTCCAACTCAACAAGGCAACTGATGCGGCGCCTCTACTGCTTCGGCTGGACTTTACGAGAAGCTCTCGGTACCGGAACCTTTTTGACCGCCTCAGGCTTCTTAATATTCAGAGGCGCAGGGGCTTCAATCGTGTTCAGTTCTGCAAGACTGCTGGCCCGATGCCTTTTACCGTCGGGTCCCAGAACGAAAATGAACCCGTCCCGTGTCCAACACTTGGCCACACCAAAACGTTCGCGGGCTGCCATGAAAGTCTCGTGCCTGCCTTTTGTAAGAAACTCCGACAGTGTAATTCCAGACCCTTTAAGAGACTTCTTGGTGGACCACAGCTTTTGACGAAGAGGCATGTCCTGAAATTTTACTAGTATTGGCCTAGGTCGATCAGCGGCCGGCAAACGACCCATACGTTGGCATCGATTGAATAATAATTTTGTTTTGTTAGCAACTATTGTTGAAATTTTCGAAAGAATATCAAATAAAAGATTACTTCTAATTCTGTCTTTTTATTATTTTCAAATAATCCATTATTTATGTACAGTCGAGGACTCCGAGGAGCCGTACAAATATAGGAGCTATGAGTCATAGTTAAAATCGGATTCCAAAAACTCTACACCTGATATTGAATCAGCTTCATTGCTTTCTTCGCTGCTACTGCTACTGTCCCCAACATGTACCTATTATGAATGGTTCAAGTTCGTTTTCAGTAGTACGAAACGTCAAAGTGTAAATTTTGACAGTCTTAAATTATTGCCATTTCAAAACTTCTGAAAATAATACGTGGACAGCTTTCGTTGGTCAGACTCTATCACGGGTGCAACTGCAAATGCGTTTGGGTAATATAAACGAGTGCGCGTGAGTGCGATAAGGTACGAGTAGATCACCACTACAAACGATGGAGTAATAAAATAAGTTGTTAATAATGTATGAAAAAATAGGTTAATCATTCCTAACATTACATTTCATTTTCATTACACGCGTTAATAGTTTTAATTTATATGCCAAAAAATATATCCACGCGCAATTTCTGCCAATGAAAACTTTAATGAAATCGATTACATCGAATATATAATATCGGACGTAAAACGTTTGTGGTTGAGATTGTAACTAATGGGATTTCATCGAAATATTATTTTGTTTTTATTCAAAACATGTTGTTGGATCACGCTGAAAATGTAAATTGATGGTATATTCCATTATATTAGTAAATAATTATTAATATAAAGTGCAAGTTTAATTGATTAAATAGTTTGAGCGGTCGTAAAATTTTATCAAGCACCAGCCTTCGAGCAAACATCTGTGATGACCGATTTCTGAGCGTCGCCATTTATAGGGTTATTTCTAATCAATTAGCATCCTTCTAGGGGCTTATTCTGTACATCAAAACTAAGAACATTTGTTCAACGAATTTCGTCAAAACTCAAAAAAAATGTTTGTTTTTCCATATACCTAGTTTACCCGCGATAAAATTTCTGGAACAGCTGATTTTTTTGAGTTTTGACGAAAGTCGTAGAATAAAAGTTGTTAGTTTTGATGTACAGAATAAGCCCCTAGAAGGATGCTAATTGATTAGAAATAACCCTGTATACACCGACTTACATTATTACATTAAATAACAAACATGACACAATGACCCGTTTTCTCGAAACTCGACGTTGTGTCACCTAATTAGTACTTGTAACTGAGCACTTAGCCATCGCACGGCGTTGTAGTCGGCTTGCAATCGCTTTACCACTAACTAAAAAGCCTGCTCACTACGTAGCTTGGGCAGAGTTCTGGCTCGGACACTTTTCTCGCACGATTGTGACTCTATAGATATTTTCTCGAAGGCATCAGCGCCACCAAGTCATTTACGCAAGTAATCAATTTATTTAGATTTCTTAGAGCTCTCGTACCTACTAATAAAATCGCCTGAAAGCGTCTGAATTTCGGAGACAATTTTAAGACATTGTAAATAATAAAGCATTTAAGTACATTGGATTCACAAATGTTGTGTTTATACATGTATGTAGTGGTGTTTCGAGTGCGGGCGCCATTTCGTTCGTGCCGGCCGACCGCAAACTGTGTCCGGCGCACCGCAATCACCCTTCGCTCTCGTTCATTACAGCTTCAGAGCCCTGAATACGATATATTTATTGTGTCTGGGATATTTGATAAATAATCCTTTAAACTGATTTGTTTAATTATTTTTCGCAAAAATAGCATGACTGACTTCAACTGTGTACAGAATTCACGAGAAGTTCGTACAGATCGATGTAGCATTTTTCACATTATTGTTGATTTATCTAAAATGACTCAGCCGATTTTAATAAAACTTTAATGAGACTAGTTCTGAAGTATACTCTTTTCAATAAAAAATAAATTATCATAATTATTTTTTGAAAAAATAGCATGACCGACTTCACCCGTGTACAGAATCATTACATAGTATGAAACAAAGTCGCTTTCCGCTGTCTGTCCCCATGTATGCTTATATCTTTAAAACTGCGCAACGGATTTTGATGCAGTTTGTTTTAATAGATAGAGTAATTCAAGATAAATCTTTATATGTATAATACACCTGTGTGAAGCCGGGGCGCATCGCTAGAACGCTAATATTATGCACGGATCGATGTAACATTTTTCACATTATTGTTGATTTATCAAAAATGGCTTAGCTAATTGACTTGACTTTGACTGCCTCGGTGGCTCAGTGATAAGTGACCCTAACTTCTGGATCAAAGAGGCGTGGGTTCGATCCCCACCCAGGGCAAATATTATGTGATGAACATATTAGGTGTTTGCTCTGTCTCTGGGTGTTATTTAGTTACTATCTATATAAGTATGTATTAAAAAAAAATGTATATGTAGTATCAGTCTCTGGCAGCCATATCACAAGCTTTGCTTAGTTTGGGGTCAGAGGCCGTGTGTAAGATGTCGCCAAAATATGTATATATATTTATATATTACATCAAACGAATGAAGATAAATGACTTGCTAAACCCATGACCTTATACCTATATTACGATTGCAATGCAATTAATTATTACCACTAGATCCATGGCATGAAACTATTAGATGCCATTTAAAAATGTAATATGTAGCTAATCCTTAAGTGGTAGTCGTGTACAAAATATCTAACCAGAATCAATATTTTAGAACCAAAAACATTTTTTACGAAAAAAAAGTATGTTGTTCTGGAGCATTCTTATAATGGCAAACCATATCTGATACGTACAAGGAATAACTACGCTCGATCGACAAAATCCAAAATCACCTTTAATTTCTTGACGAGTTTTTATAAGTAGTATTTTTTAAATTATGTTTTTTTTTTTTTTTTATTTAAATTAATGGCCCACAGACTCCAGGGTCTGTGCCTTTTGTTAATTAAGTTACAATTGAAAGAATGCGACTGTACAATAGAGAGGGGTTAGTTTAAATCTTAGTCTAAGTTAGTGGTTTCATTGCACTGCGTGAATGCCACGAGCAAACCGGCGACCCGCATGCAGCACCCGATCACGAGTATGACGCATGTATCAGTCATCACTCTCCTCGACCATATTTAAGGGAAGAGAACGACCCGACACACGACGCCGCCGCAAGAAGGAGCCTTCGATGGCGAGCATGAATGCTCAAGGCATGCACGCAATGCTAGTTTCTATTTAATGCACGCTTATTCTGATTTATTTTGTGAAAGCGATCACCAGCAGAGTCCAAGGCTACGTTTCCGTGTGTTACTCGGTGGTATCTACTCTGCTTGTGATCGCTCCCATGTCCTTCTATTACAACTCTTTTGCCTCCTCCCGGCCCAGAGCCTCCACCACCGCCGCGTTCCGGTCTCTGATGGCCATCTGATGGCCATTTAAATTATGTTTAATGTATTAAGTAGTAGCTAAAAGTGGACTCGATAATTTTATATGAATTTTTGTTTTTCAATTTCGCCTTACGAAGACGCGCTCCCCTCGGCTCCTCGCCGTCTCACTTTGTTCGCGGAGTGCGTCTACGCCGTACGCACAATCGCTCTTAATATTCTAAACAAAATAAAGTTTGTAAAAGTATTTGATACAGAAAAAATTACAAAAACTCTTCCTCGGCCGTCGGATAAAAGTATGTACAAAGCACCACTGCACCCTAAACAAGGTATTTCTAAAATAAGGTTTTCCAAGCCGTGCACATTTTCAAATAGTGTCTGAATCGGTAAAGTCACGGAGGCAGCCAGTGTAAAGTAAATCATAACATAAAATCCGAGCGCTGTCTAGCCTATACTTTCCAGCTCCATAGCTTTGGGTAGGGTTGTCACCAAAATGTAAATTGACTTTATCCATATTGATATTCTTAATCCTCCAATTTAATCCTTTATCATTATTTAGATCATTAGTTACTCTTTCACACAGTAATAGAGCATCGAAATGACTTGATTTTGGTTGGAATGTAATAGAAAAGACAGATATTCTCATAACGCAATTTTTATCCCGGAAATTAAAAGAACAGAACACAAATAAATAGGAATCAAAATAAAAAGTGCCTGCAAAGCCGCGGGCAAAAAGAAAGTTTTAAATAAGTTTAGGTTATTAAATATTTTGAAATAGAAGATGAGCAAGTTGAAATGAGGATGGGCAGGACACATAGAAAGACGGATGGCCGATGAGGCTGTAAAATTCTTGAATGAAGAACAAGTGATCTCCACCAGATAGACACCTCGTAGACAAGCGCAGCGTAGGACACTCTTTCAAGTAGCCCAACGAGCTATGGAGAGGGCTATGCTCGGAGTTTCTCTGAGAGATCGAATCAGGAATGGGGAGATACGTAGAAGAACTAAGGTTACCGACATAGCTCAGCGGATTGGTAGGTTGAAGTGCCAGTGGGCAGGGCACATAGTGCGGAGGACTGATGACCGATGGGGTCGAAAAGTTCTCGAGTGGAGACCACGTACCGGCAAGCGCAGCATAGGGCGTCCACCCACAGGGTGGACGGATGACCTTATAAGGACCGCAGGATCGCGCTGGATGCAAGCCGCTATCAACCGGTCTTATTGGAAATCATTAGGGGAGGCCTATATCCAGCTGTGGACGTCTTATGGCTGAAATGGTGATGATGATGATGACGCTCTTTCACCCTATAAAAATACGAATAAATAAATAGTTTAACTACGTAGCAACCCTACGTCTATCCAAACCTCTAAGGGCATACAACTCAATCATTCGTTCTCTTCGGAACGTTAAGGAAAATTGGAATTTTGTCACCCTTTATGCGGACTGATCTTTCTAAGCTGCGCACAATTTGCCAACCATCTTTGATTGGAGTGCGTAACCGGATATCCGGCCACGGTCGTCGTTTTCTTCCTCTTTTGTGGTGAACGAATTGCTTTTTATTTAGTTTATCGGTATTGATTTGATTTATTTACGGGGCATAGTAATGTAGGGGTGATCTTGTGCTTTGGTGGCGCGATTTCAATTCTGAGTATGATTGCATAAAATCAGGTTATTTATGGAAAATTATTACACTCAGTAAAAAAGTTACATATAGGCGAGTTACAGGCTCTTAACATATTGTGCAATGTGATGTAAATCTCGTGATATTAGGGACCAACCCTAATATGGCTCTATTTTTGTACTTTTTTGCGGTTGTGGTGTAGGTATTTGCTTGTACTGTACTGTATCAGCCTTTTTAGTAATCCACTGCAGGACGTAGGCCTACCCACGAAGGGTGATTGGGCCATATCCACCACGCTGGCCCAGTGCGGGTTGGTGGATTCACATACGCCATCGAATTTCTTCTACGGACGTACGCAGGTTGCCTCACGATGTTTTCCTTCACCGAAAAGCCGGTGATGTGAAATTCCGTACATAAATTCCAAAGAACTCATTGGTACGGGACTTGGACTTGAACCCACGACCTCACGATTGCAAGGCGGGTGTCACTACCTCTGGGCCACCACGGCTTACATATTGTGCAATGTGATGTAAACCTCGTGATATTAGGGATCAACCCTAATATGGCTCTATTTTTGTACTTTTTTGCGGTTGTGGTTTAGGTATATACTTGCTACTATAAAAATCACACAGAAATGCTAAAATCTAATTCGGTACTTAGCTACATATTTTGTACAAAACACTCTGAAATGCGTGATGCTAATTTATTACCTAAATAACTTTATTACTAAGTAGGTACATAATTATTCATAGAGACTAACAAATCACTTATGCTATATAGATACTACTAGTACGTTTATAAACCTATTTATACGCTCATACTGAATTATGCTATTTATTTTATGGTTATAAGCACTTTACGGTAAGTAAATATTTGCTACATTATGAGTGTCTTGCGTATCGGGCAAAGAATAGTGGATTGTATCAAATGGGAGCAAAATAATATTTTTATGGCGAGGGCGCTTTTTTGAATCCAGAGCGAAGTGAGAGATTCTAGAGTAGAATCACGAGCGTAGCGAGGGATTCTTTAGTAGAATCCTGAACGTAGCGAGGGATTCAAAGTACGTCGCCCGAGCCAAAAATATATTTTGCGCCCGAGTGGTACACTCTACTTTTCATCATGAGATGAAAAGTAGAGTGTACCACTCGGGAACTATGAGAAAATAAAAGGCGCCTCATATTTTACTATAGTATTATTATTTAATAAAACGTAGAGTAACAAATTAATTGAAATTATATGGTATTTAATAATGAAACAAATGAAAACTTATATTTACATTCTTGTCATTCATTTTCTTGGCGCTGAACACTAACATTACAAATACTTCCAAATTCAAAAAGTGCGCGGCAAAGATCATTCCGGCGCACTTATTTGTTCCAAATTCAAAAAGGGCGCGGCAAAGATAATTCCGTCGCACTTATAAAGTTCCTTATAGAAAACACCTCCTTTGGGCGCATTTAAAGGCGAACCAAGTAGTCCTTTTTCGAATAGATATGATGAAAAAGTATATCTCTACATTTCTAATACCTACTGATAAAATAAAAAACAAATTTTTACGCCCTTATTTAGCAATAAGTAATACGGTAAAAATATTTCATATGCCTACTTACTCAGACTCATTTCAGAATTATTACCATTACAGAAGATATTGAGAAATTCTGCCGCCTTCAATAAAACCAGAGCAATTTATTTCTTTTTTGACACTGAAATATATTTCGGTTATTCAGAAACATTCCCCGCTGCTAAGTAGCGTTTCAACGCTTCAATAAACGTAATCGAAAACACATTTTAGCCATAAAAATTTCAAAGGGTAAAGTAATTGTTTCCTCCCTCAAAAATTGTTGCGAAAGTCACATTTTTTATCGTACACAGTCTATGTGTTACTACCGTTAATGTTATGGGATTTTAGCCGCAGAGATATTGATAAAAACATCTAAAATATCCCAAGGATGCATACCCCAGATTATTATGTACTAGTTTTTACCCGGCTTCGCCCGCATACGCAATATATCATTATAATTTATTGCCTATGTGTTATTCTGATATATAAGCTATATTATTGCAAAGTTTCATGTCAATCCGTTCAGTAGTTTTTGCGTGAAAGAGTAACAAACATCCATCCATCCTCACAAACTTTCACGTTTATAATATTAGTAGGATTTTAAGACTGTAAAATATAGTTTTGTAATATTGCTGTGTTATTACTTTGACAAAAAACGTAACAACAGATTTCTAAAAATCAAGCTCATCGCAATTGCTTCATTTAGGTATAGTGATTTTACAAGTTTATCTCAAAAAGTTCTGTCTATAATAAACAATTAAATTAATTGTCTTCAGTTTCAGAGTATGATATTGCTTAATTATTGGTAAAGCATCGGAACAGACCCTAGCATCAGTTAAACGGGTCACAAAAATAACTGAAGCTCAAGTTTAGATGACATAGAATCGATACACCCTAGATAGTCCCATTAAAATTTTATTAAAATCGGCTGAGGTGGTTTTGGTAAATCATCAATAATATACATAAATGTCACATCGATTCGTGCAAACTATTCGAATTATGTGCACGGTGGAAGTCGGTGTCAGTGATTTTTTGGCGAAAAATAATTATTGCCACACGACTCTTGTATGCGCTATAAAATTATTCGTCAATGAAACAGGGCTATTTTATAACTTTTTTTCATCAAAGTTTGTGTAATAATAGGTAGTGTTTTTATAAAAATATTTCTACAAAAATCGCAACCTAAACCAGAATGCGGAATCAGCCGTCGCACCGTACGGCAGTAGGGTGCGTCAGGCAAGTAACATGTGTGGCACTGAGCGGTTACCTAAAATAATAGGTAGCCAGCACCCGTCCTACAAGAGCCTTATAATAATCATACAATATTGCACTATAAATGACGAAAGCAAATCAGGCCATACATATGTATGTACCTACCACGCTGATCTTCTGCTTATCGGTGGATTCTTTTAGTACGCCACTTTTTTTTTTCTACTAAGGTAGGTTACCTATAAAGCTTTCGTCTCTATGTTTTCCTTTATCAAAAAACTGGTTGTGTAAAAATCTGTTCTCAAGCTACAAAATACAATACATTGTATCAAATTTACCAACCTAAACCAGAATACAGTTCAGCCGTCGCACCGTACTGGCATCGGGAGTGGGGTGCGTCAGGCAAGTGACATGTATGGCACTGATTGGTTATTGTGAAATAATAGCCAACACCCGCCATACACGAGCCATACAATATTGCACAATGTGGAGATAAGGTCCATTTTGCCACGTAACAGTTTTACGGTAATTGCTTTGGTCCATGACAAAATTGGAGCTCGTACAAACTGTAACTCTAGGCTGGATTACTAATATTTTTAAGCGATTTCAAAAAGGAGGAGGTTCTATATTTGACTGTATATATTTTATATATAGGTTTAACGTGATAACGTGTTGTGCACGTGCAGTCGTGCACGCATGAAAAAGTGTTACGTTCCGCCTATGCTGAACGAGCAACCGAGAGCGTGGAATAAGCGATAGTGATGCACGATCGGCCAAAGCGTTCAGCTAGTTTAAGTTGTTGATTCAACTATATTTTCTTATGATATTATCACGTAAAATTAGTGTACGTAACCCCACTTTGCCATATATCATTTTTAGGGTTCCGTACCTCAAAAAAAAGCTTTTGTCGTTGTTGTTGTCAAAAGTTTTTTTTTTTTTTGAAATAGAGAGTTTTTTTTTTGAAATAGAGAGATTTTAACGACGTACTTCCCAATTTTGTGAAATTTTCTGGATTTGTACGGAACCCTCGGTGTGCGAGTCTGACTTGCACTTGTCCGGTTTTTTTGTGTTTCCTCGATATATTATTTAAACCGTTTGTGAACTGATTTTAATTTTTTTGTGTTGGTAGGTCATACTTCAGAGGTGGTGCCATTTAAATTGTATCAAAATAGGTTCGGCCATTTTTGACAAATCAACAATACTGTGAAAATAACTACATCGATCCGTGCAAACTATTCGAATTGTGTAGGAACACGGTTGAACTCGGCTTCGCCATTTTTGGCGAAAAATCGTTGTTTTAATAGCACTTCAGTAAGAAAAGAAATATTTAAAAATATATGATTTATATGACGTAAAACTAACCAAAGTATTAAATTGCATTTTTTTTAATTTATTTATTCTAGTTATTTACCCGGTTTTTTATTTCTGCAAACGGACCTCCTTGGCTCAATTATATTTTCAGTATTTTTTTTCAAACTCGTACTAAATCAGGCATGTTATTATAAACAAAATTAAAAAAACCCGACTCGTCTGACTTTTTTTTTTTATGTTAAAATAAAATGAAATGAAATAAGGGAGAATTTAGAATTTGTGTAATTACCTACCATTAAAATTGTCGAAATTTGTCGAAAGGTCTCAAACGCGAGCGTGATTATAGATTAACTAAAATTGTGTTAAGATGTTGAAAATGTTATAAGTACCTATAACATGTATTTATTCTCTTTATATGACAGAAAAATGGCAAGAAGTATAGCTTTCAGTAAAATATGATATTTTCTGATAATAAATATGAAAAAAATATGATATTTATCTCTTTTCATAAAAATATTACGACAACACAATTCCGTCTCAATTTCCGCATCCTACATTGTCGTGTCGCTTTCTATTGAACACGACACACGAGTGTAATACCGATCACTAGTCTTAGTATAATCTTTTAGCTATTTTATTTTTCCCCTAAATTGGGCAGATATTTTGGCGCGAGAAATCGTGCTCGTTAAAAATAATGAGGTTGGTTATGATGTCGGTGATAAATAATAGCTTTTGTCGCCTTTGTCGGGTTTAGCTGTTTTCGATAATGATAGCGTGTGATTTACGCTATTGTCTCGGTTTCGATGTGGGGTCGTATGATGATGTTACCTACCACCAGCCTAACTAGTGCCTAGAACAATTGTGTTTAAAAATAAAAAAAAGGCAAACAACGTTAATTTCCAAACATATGCATAGGAATATCGGCCACCACTCCGCAAAAAGGTCAGTGTGGTTGTTAAGGCCGAAATAGGATATTTATGCTTAAAGTCCTACTGGTATGTTTCATTTATGTCCTGTCCTTTTCTTCCTACCCATTTTTACCTCTGTCCATCCTTATCTCACTCACGCAAATAGTGGATGCAAAAATTGCATCCGACTGGAACAAAAGGAGAAAGTCAAGATGGCGAGAATCGACATTTTTTACGTTGATAGAAGCTGTCATTTTTTTGTGATAATCCAATACTTGCAGTAAATGTGTTGTTTTGTTGATATTTTTTGGACACCGTACGAGCAGACATCATTGGCAGACCAGAATCCAGTCGCAGAAAACGTGAGTCCCTTCATTTCCTTTTTTTCCCCATGGAATATACCGTAGGCGTATATTTGGGTGAAACTTTTGAAAAACATATACCAGGCGCATACAGTGGTGGATGTGGCGCAATCGATAGCCGAACTAGGATGCGCGACACGCAATATCTGCCTCGGTGGCTCAGTGGTTAGTGACCCTGAGTTCTGGATCAAAGAGGCGTGGGTTCGATTCCCACCAGGGCAAGCATTTTTATGATTAACATAGGTGTTTGCTCTGTGTTTGTGTGTTATTTAGGTACTACCTATATAAGGATGTATTTAAAATATGTATATGTAGTATATCAGTCTCTGGCAGCCATATCACAAGCTTTGCTTAGTTTGGGGTCAGAGACCGTGTGTGAGACGTCCCCTAATATAAAAAAAAAATCTGTCAGAATGAGACAGAGTTATAGCAAAATAGAATGTCACTTTTTCACACGTCGAAAAAAGTCCTTTTCTTGGCTTTTCGTGGACCTATACTTGGCCTATAGGACTATAATATATTCAGCAGTATTACTTAGGTAATGGTGTTTCAGTACATTATAGTGAACATGAGGTTACACTAGTCGCTCATCACTCCAAAACGTCGGTAGGTGATTACACCATTTTTTGCTGTTGAATATCTAAGACTAAGATATTAATCAATTTAAAAAAACTCAATGCTTCTTGTGAATAAAATTGTGAACAAAACTCACAAATGAAATAAGCTTTAATATCTGAATTTAGACACAGGTTTTTAGAAAAATTTGGGCTTAAAAAACACAAAAGAAATAAACTGAGTCCACAGTTATTACAACAGATACCTAGTTCAAAAATCTGTACAGCAGTTTTTTTATAATTTACTACAGAGAAAACCCTTATGCGCTTTTAGTTTATATTTTTTACGCGGCCGTCTTTAGTAAAAAAAAAGACTAGGTAAAATTGGTAAAATTAAATATATAAAAAACAAAATTATATTGCTATAGACTTACTATAAATCTGCTGTTTATCACAGAATCTATCTCTTCTTCAGACAATACAGGTAAAATAAGATTAATTTAAGCTGTGCACGTTGTACATAGACAAGTTCATGCTGTCAACTAGTGTGTCCTCAATCAATGCAATTCATGGCATTAAGACATTATATATAATTATTTTTTGCAAAAAATAGCATGACCGACTTCACCCGTGTACACAATCATCACTACATAGTATAAAACAAAGTCGCTGTCGCTGTCTAGGCTGTCCGTCCCTATGTATGCTTAAATCTTTTAAACTACGCAACGAATTTTGAAGCGCTTTTTTGTAATACATAGTGAATCAAGCGAAAGGTTTATATGTATAATACACCTGTAAAAAGCCGGGGCGCATCGCTAGAATGCAAGTATTATGCACGAATCGATGTAGCATTTTTCACATTATTGTTGATTTATCAAAAATGGCTCAGCCGATTTCGATGAAATTAAATGAAACCAATTTCAAAGTAAAATAAAAAAAGAATTATTGAAATCGGACTACTATAAAAAAAGTTATGCGTGGTTATACATAAAAATATATATATATACGCGTCGAATTGTATACCTCCCCCGGTGGTACGTCGGTCAAAAATTGTAAAAATTTATCACTTAGTCGAAGCACATAATGATAATTATGTTTTGTTTTCCATAGTGCAGATCTGATATTTTAGGTTAAAACTATACGCCCCTCTACTAAACCTTATTGCTTAATTTTGGAAAATATAGGAGGTTAATGAGAATATCTAAAATATGAGGGAATTTTAAGATTAGATGAAAGAGAAGGTAGATGTCGGTCTTACAGAGAGGTAAAGACACCGGCGGACCGCGAGACATGGAAGTTGCTACCGACAAGAGCCGCGATCTTAAATTCTGAATGAATAAATGAGATTAATGAGATAGAAATTAAAATATCTATTTATGTAGATGTAAAAACATATTGTACAGATCTTACTGCTAAACACACAGTTATAAAGTCTCTATATCAGAGGAGGTCGTGCAATTTTAGTCTAAAAGGTCTTTACTTAGTCAGAAGCAGATGTAACACGTTTCAAATAACGAACAAACTGAACTCGAAAAACACATAAATCAATGAAACAAGGTTACTACACTTCACATAACCATATAGATTCCAATAATTTGCCATAAGAACTACTTACGATCACGCAAGGCAATTTCGATAGTATGAGTTTACGCGCCTGTCGTTTTGCTGCCCTTTGGGTACAGTGTACGAAAAGGTCAGAATAACAACTTTAGTGAGTTATAAAAAAATCAAATAAACGAATGTTTTTTTTCTGTAGATAGTATATTCTATTTTTTCTATTCGGACAAGTCTCACCATGTTTCGAAAAAATGTGGACACGAAATCGAGAAATGTATTTTTCTCAGAAGGCCACTTTAGACCATGCCAAGATGAGTTTAGTGAAATAATACCTAATGTAAAAGAAAAACGGAAATTCAAAGAAAAATAGTTTATTTTGAACTGTTGTTTTAACAAGTAATATTATTGTTCACCATCTCATTAAGTCGATGTAATTGTAAGCCGTGGTGGCCTAGAAGTAGTGACTGCGTAACCCGCCTTGCAATCGTGAGGACGCGGGTTCGCATCCCGGTCCCGTACCAATGAGTTCTTTGGAATTTATGTACGGAATTTCACACCACTGGCTTTTCGGTGAAGTAAAACATCGTGATGCAACCTGCATACTTCCGTAGAAGAAATTCGATGGCGTATGCGAATCCACCAACCTGCACTGGGCCAGCGTGCTGGATATGGCCCAATCACCCTTCGTGGGTAGGCCTACATCCTGCAGTGGACCATTAAAAGGCTGATACAGTACAGTACAGTACAATTGTAAGAATAGGATCTCGTGAGTAACGTATAAGAGAGACTATGCTCAGCAGTGGGCACAAAGATCGAAATGATGATGATAGATATTGTTGGCTATAAAAAAGTCGTGTCAAGAAAAAACATTTGGTAATACAACAAGGTACCTCTTTGTGCACATATGTAGATAGATAGATAGATAATCCTAGATTAGTTAAACCACATTACAAAAACAAAAAAGTACAAATTAGTTATACTAAATGGCGGTTTTGTTGCTTCGAGCGATTTTTTCCAGGCAACCAAGAACGGACAAGAAATAGCAAATTAAAAGAACAGCGTTAAGGCCGAAGCGAGGGCGCCTAATGCCAAAATCGACTTTTTTAAGACGTGGTGTAAAGGTAACGAACATAAATATCCATATTAAAAAAAATACTACAATATGTAAAGAAAGAACCTATAGTAGCAGAGTAATCGCGTAGAATTTTGGAAAGTAATATTTTTACTTATATTTATTAGGTTACCTTAGAAAAAAATTAAAACTTCGCATCATAAAAAAAATAACTTTTTTTTCAAATGCTCGAAATTATCAGCGACAGCACCAGATTATTTTTATCAAATTACGTAGACAGACTAATGTTCTAGTAGAGTAATCGATTAGTTTTTGTAAGATATGCTTAAATTTTGAATAAATAAATAAAAAGTCACCTAAAAATGTAAGCTGGCGCTCGAAGTCAAAATCATCGTGAATTGTGTCATGCGATTTTCGTCTCTAAACAAAGCAGCATAGATGATAGCGGGCGATGCAAGAAGCGCGGGGGAATCTCTTTTTTTCCATGGCATTAAGCGCACTCTTAACAAAAAATTCTTCTTAGAAGCCGTGGTGGTCAAGAGGTAGTGACACCCGCCTTACAAAATTCACACCACAGGCTTTTCGGTGAAGGAAAACATCGTGAGGCAACCTGCATACGTCCGTAGAAGAAATTTGATGGCGTATGTGAATCCACCAACCCGCACTGGGCCCGCGTGGTGGATATGGCCCAATCACCCTTAGTGGGTAGGCCTACGTCCTGCAGTGGACTACTAAAAAGGCTGGTATAGTACAGTACAGTAACAAAAAATAATAAAATAAGCAATGAATGATATACCTACTTAGTGCTCGGGCACTTATGCTTACTTGATCTTCTTAAAGTACCTGTACGTGTTGTACTGTTTGTTGTGACCTAGCACAGCACCCTACTGTAATTTTACTGTTACATAGTCTGTAACATTGGGGAAGCACGAGGGGAGACCCCAAGACATTTAACGGTCAAATATCAAACGTTTGTTTATTTGTATGGACGACGAAAGCGAATTTAAGGACTGAAAATTTGTTTTAAAACAATTTCGTAAAATTTGGGATATTTAAAAATTCTTTATCACTAAAAATATTCTATCTATATTAATAATTTCGTCAAGGGGTACGGTAGACTCGATTGAAACCTTTCCTAAATGATAAAACATAAAAAAATAATGATTTCGAGTCGACAACATATATCCGGAAAATTCGGATTATCGAGTATTTTAATAAATTATAACTGTTCTGACAAACAAATCGCAGTCTCCATATTGTCAGGCACATGACATATCTTGAGCAGTCATTCTTCTTCTTCTTTTATGTTTTGGCGTCGCATTGTTGTGAATTTGCCAGTGTCAAGTATTAAGTAATAATAATTTTTGGTAATATTTTATCAATAACCATTAGATTATAGAAGGGTATAACCCATCAATATGGAATGTAAGAAAAAATGCCAAGTCGATGATATAACCATAGGTACCAACGTGCTATGGAGAGGGCTATGCTCGGTGTCTCTCTGCGGGATCGAATCATAAATGAGGAGATCCCTAGATGAACCAAAGTTACCGGCATAGCCCAGCGGATTAGCAAATTAAAGTGGCAGTGGGCAGGGCACATTGTTCGAAGAACGGATGGCCGATGGGGCCGTAAAGTTCTCGAATGGACCACGGACCAGCAAGCGCAGCGTAGGATGTCCACCGACTAGGTGGATTAACGATATAATAAAAATCACAGGAACACAATGGATGCAGGCAGCTTCCAACCGGCCTTATTGGAAATCCATGGGGGAGACCTATGTCCAGCAGTGGATGTCCTACGGCTGATCTATCTAGATAGATAACCATATAAAAAATAATACTGGTTAAAATCTTTACAGTTGAAGTTGACTTTCTTTACGTAATATAAGAATGTACATTTTCAGTATGGACCTACTTAATCATTTATTTTTGAGTAATTTTAATTTTGAGCAAACCATTTTACTTTGGGATATTGTATTACACAAACGTAAAAAATCGTGAGTACCTATTTCTTTAAATTAATGTCTTTCATTGATCTTTCATCATTGTTTTGCTTGATGATACCTACATCATTTAGTTAACAGCTGAATCTCTTTGCATTTGGTAAACATTCTCATAATTGTAGAAAATGGATGCAGCGAAGGGCTCTTCGTTAAGATGGTGATCGAGTAACAGCAAAATTATTATCAGTGTGTGTATTATGAGTCTCATTTCACCCGAGCGAAGCCGGGTTGTCATCTAGTATTTTAATAAAATCAAATCAAAGGACATGTCCACAAAATGTATGGAGGCTGATATAATAATAATCAAAAATTCTAACCACAACACTCGTTACATTTCGAGAGAGTTCATATTTTTCTGAGTCTATTACAACAGTTAAAAACAAAAAAGAGCCCTCCGATTTTTTTAAAATTAATTTTGAATTTATTAGCATAAATAAATATATTTGGCTTAATAAGTAGTTTATCTCTATCAACCCTGATTAA
Organism: Hypomecis punctinalis; assembly: GCA_949316475.1. NCBI lineage: Eukaryota > Metazoa > Arthropoda > Insecta > Lepidoptera > Geometridae > Hypomecis > Hypomecis punctinalis. The sequence continues at coordinate 18,688,474 of OX438808.1, read as the reverse complement.
GTAACCTCCAAATTGTTAATTAAAAGCATTTTTACCAATTAGACACACTTTTAAAGTGTTTGTTTGTCACATTGTACCTACTGACTGGTCACACTGGTAGGTTATAATTTTTAATTTTAGAAAATGAAGCGATGAATATGGTAGAATCAGCTACAAATGCAAGTAAAATAACTATAGAAGCACTTTATCATTGCTAAACTAGAAAATGTAATAAGCTGTATTGTTATATTTCATACAATTTATATTTCGAATTTTAAAAAAATTGGAGGGGTGAAAAAATCTTCATTAAATATTTTTTGGAAGCACATAAAACAAGCTTTCAAATGATGTATATATCATCTTGGTTCGATTTTTCTCTGAATAATATACCACTTGTGGACATCACCTTTAAATACAACTTAGCTAAGAACTCGTTTTAAAAAAGACGGAACCCTTGTAGGATCACTTTGTTGTCCGTCTGTCCGTATGTCAAGACTCTTTATCTCGGGAACGCGTTAAGATATCGAGTTGAAAGGTGACGTCCACAAGTGGTATATTATTCAGAGAAAAATCGAACCAAGATGATTTATACATCATTTGAAATCTTGTTTTATGGGCTTCCCAAAAATATTTAATTTTGATTTTTTCACCCCTCCATTTTTTTTTTAAATGTGGAAAATAAATTGTATGAAAAATAACAATACAGCTTATTACTTATTCTAGTTTAGCAATGATAAAGTGCTTCTATCGTTATTTTACTTGCATTCGTTGCTGGTTCTTCCACATTTATCACTTAATTTGCTAAAATTAAAAATGATAACCTACTAACTGTGACCAGTTAGTAGGTACAACGTGACAAAAAAACACTTTAAAAGTGTGTCTAACTGGTCAAAATGCTTTTATTTAACAATTTGGAGGTTACTTAATCAGGGTTGATAGAGATAAACTTCCTATTGAGCCAAATATATTTATTTATCCTAATAAATTCAAAATTAATTTTAAAAAAATCGGAGGCCTCTTTTTTGTTATTAACTGTTGTTATAGACTCAGAAAAATATGAACTTTCTCGAAATGTAACGAGTGTTGTGGTTCGAATTTTTGATTATTATTATACCAGCCTCCATACATTTTGTGGACATGTCCTTTAAACTTTATACGTAATAATATACCTATCTATGGTATTTTGCAGTTGACGTGTAAAAGAAAAACTTACCGTATATTATTAACGTTATCGTTTGAAAAGTTAGAGTCGTTTATGTCGTAAAAATCGCATATTTTGACACTCACAAAAATCAAAACCTATAGGGTAGGTACTTCCCGTCGACATAGAACTATTAAATTTAGCAAAAAGCCAGAGTCTTAGAGTACACATATAAAACTGTACATTTTTATTTAAATCACAAATAATTGATGTGTGTGTGTGTCTTTACGTCCCATTAATCTCATATTTATTGAGATTTATGGGACATAAAGGTCATAAGAATTTCCAGCTTTAAATATTCCAAGCTAATATTATTTAGGTAATTGTTTTGCCCCAATTAAGAGATCCGTTTCCATGAACCTTCATAAACTTGTCTCGGATTTCGTAATAGGCGTTGATCAATTATTTCCCTCGTATAATTTCGCGAAGTTATCGAATGTTTACTTCTGAAACTCGATCGTTATTTCGACAAACTGTTATGGGGTAAGTTTAATAAGCGGCGATTATGGAGTGGGGGTGACTGCGTAACTCTAGAGGTGGAATGTACGGGACAATATTCGGAAATAGTTTCAAAATTTTGCGTTAAAGTAGAAAAAGAATGACAGAGGAGACAAAGACAAAAAATCGAGATTATTAAATCTTTACTTTTGAAATTCAATCGCTTTTTCGACAAATATTTTGAGGAAAAAGTAGAAGAAGAAGAAAGTATAAACTAATCGAAGTTATCGAATGTTTACTTCTGAAACTCCATCGTTATTTCGACAAACTGTTATGGGGTCAATTTAATAAGCGACGATTATGGAGTGGCGGCGACTGCGTAACTTTTTTTTTTCGAGGTGGAAATCTTCCAAAGATGCCCGACCGTTTTGGGGTGCAGTCGGGTTATGTGGGGTTGTACTCACTGAAACTCCCTCGGTGGCCAGCCTATATGCCTTCTTCGGAGCTCCGGGATCTCCAAAAGGAACGCACCGGTGTTCCCGTCACTTCGTGTGTCTACTCGCCTGGTAGTAGACCAGGCTTGTACGGTCCTGTACGATAGCGTTGCCACAAACGCTGCCGTCCTTCTCGAGCCCGCTTGAGTGGATGGCCAGAGCCCCATCTCTGACCACCCACGAGCTTACCACAGGCAGGAGACACCGATGCCGTATTCTAGTGCTCCGGCATCAAGGCAAGGAGCCGGGTATGCCACCACTGTTGAGGTTCGGCGCCGCCTTCGCCGTGCAGGGTCTGCGCTTTCGCGTTCCCGCTCTGCGGCTTCCTTCCGACTGCGTAACTCTAGAGGTGGAATGTACGAGACTATGTATGAAAATAAACGTGAAATGTTAAATATAATTATAATTCCTAATTTTTTAGTGTGAGACTCAGCTACCTATTTTATGATCGCTATTTTAGTAAAGTCACAATAAAATTTATTTAATTAAAAAAAAAAATTGTGTCAACTTTGACATTACAACTACCAATCAGAAATAACTCTTTGCAGATAACCTAGATTCACGTTTTGTAGAAAGATATCTAATAGATAAACTATAAAATACGAAAATAAACTTTGAAGAAATTCTAATGTGTAACGTTATGAAATTCTTAATTGTTATTATTGTCCAAGAAAGAATGATTTTTCAGTTGCAAATAATTTCATTCACCTATAGCATGATGTTGTCAGTCGTAAAACGTCCTTTGCTTAATATAAAGCCTCGCTTCTATCAATTTCTCATAACACTAGAATTACCTACAGACATCCATGGCGGTCGAGACGCCTTGATCGATCAGATCGTCGGTCTATCTTGTTAGTGGAAGTCTTACGCTGCATTTGCTGGTACTACAAAAAATCACTAAGACTTATATTGCCTAGACAGTAAAAGAACAAAGCTGTCAGTCACTTTGATACAGGTCGCGTCATGTAATGTCCCATCCACACTACCGAACGCCGAAGCGCTCGTGAGAGGGTGGATGGAATATTACATGCCTCGTGCGAGGCGACGGACACGAATAAAAAACGACACTAGCGCCCCCTGCACATTCTGGTGCTCGCGTTCTCTCGTGTCAACTCGTGGAGAGTGTGAACGGGACTTAAAAAGAACGCCGGAGCTTCAAACTGCGCACAAAGAAATTTAACTTTTATTTCAGAAGTAATAAGAGTACGCAGCTTCAATTGCAGAGAAGAAATTTAACATCTATTATACTAGACAATAAGAGTAGAATTTTTTTGTGCACAGCTTGCCACTCCAGCTTTCTTTTTTACGTGACGCGAGGTGACCCTCACGTTTTTGACGCTGTAAGACAGTCGCAGCGTTTACCTCCCAAATCCTCTCCCGTATATTCCCACCTCCACTTGTTATTGAGTTTGCAATATCTTTGTTTTAAATCGAGACAGCCGGTATTAGGTTAGATTAATTTTGATGGACTGTAAGGAATTGTTGAGTCTACGACGGGATTAGGGGTGAAATTATTTTATAATTTTCGAGTTATAACTTGAATTGTTTTAATTAAAGTTCTGAATAAATAATGGCAAATGGAAAACGGTTGACGGGAAATTCGGATGCTGTGATTAATTACGCTAATAATTAATAAATCTTATTGGATACTTCCATCGCCGTCATCACAATCGTAACAGTTGCAGGACGTCCTTTTTGGGAGAATAGTAGATTGTATCATATGGGAGCATAATAATATTTTTACGGCGAGGGCGCTTTTTTGAATCCAGAGCAAAGTAAGGGATTAAAAGTACACTCTACTTTTTAACACCTCTACGAGAAAATAAAAGGTGCCCCATATTTTATTGTAATATTATTATTACCCGAGCGTAAGTAAGGTCTTAGAATCTACAAGGACGAGCCGGCACTTGGGTGTATGATAATAAAACAAATGAAAACTTATATTTTTATTTACATTCTATTCATTCATTTTCTTGGCGTAGAACACTAACATTACAAATACTTCCAAATTCAAAAAGTGCGCGGCAAAAACAATTCCGTCGCACTTATAAAGTTTCTTATAAAAAAACACAACCTTTGGGCGCACTTAAAGGCGAACCAAGTAGTCCTTTTCGAATAGATATGATGAAATAGTAGATTGTATCATATGGGAGCAAAATAATATTTTTACGGCGAGGGCGCTTTTTTAAACCAGTGCGAAGTGAGGGATTCTAGAGTAGCATCCTGAACGTAGCGAGGGATTCAAAGTACGTCGCCCGAGCCAAAAATATATTTTGCGCCCGAGTGGTACACTTTACTTTTCATCACCTCTATGAGAAAATAAAAGACGCCTCATATTTTGTTGTAATATTATTATTTAATAAAACGTAGAGTAACAACTAAATTGAAATTAAATGGTATATAATAATAAAACAAAGGAAAACTTATATTTACATTATTTTCATTCATTTTCTTGGCGCTGAACACTAACATTACAAATACTTCCAAATTCAAAAAGTGCGCGGCAAAGTTCATTCCGTCGCAATTATTTGATCCAAATTCAAAAAATGCGCGGCAAAGATAATTCCAGCGCACTTATAAAGTTCTTTATAGAAAAATACCTCCTTTGGGCGCACTTAAAGGCGAACCAAGTAGTCCTTTTCGAATAGATGTGATGGAAATAAATTTAAATACGGTCTGATCGATTTCCTTCAGACCTATAAATTTTCCGTTAAATAGTAGCGCTGATGGGAGAGATAGACAGTAACGACGAAAATATAAGTTGGATATACCGCAACAGAGGGTGTGTATATATATAGTAATAATGTTTATTGTATGGTCAATAAGGTACCTATACAACAAATTGCCAAATTGTTTTAAAGAACTTAATTATGATACTTTTAGACACAAATTACACAAGTTCCTTATTGACAAGTGTTATTACACTATTAACGAATTTTTAGCAGACTCACTTAAGGAAAAAATGTATGAATAATGTTAAGCCAAGTACCTCTATTTATTTTCTAAAAATATTTGTACACCTGTAAAGGTAGAATATTTGAGACACTATTGTTCTTTAACATCTACATTGTAAGACAATATTCTAACAAATAAACGAATTTTGATTTTGATTTTTGATTTGATTTTTACAAAATGAGTGATTGGAAGATGCATCCAGACGGTCTTCTCCAGCCCCCCTACCGCCTAAAGCAATAGCAATCGTAATAGCAATCGTTTATGACTTCATTTTAGTCATTTGGCACCGCCTATGTGACGTTAGCCATCAAAGTTGTTCATTCAACGATTGCTTTCGCAATCCGCGCAAAGCAATTGATGGCTAACGTCACATAGGCGGTGCCAAATAACTAAAATGAAGTCATAAACGATTGCTATTACGATTGCTATTGCTTAGGCGGTAGGGGGGCAGGTCGTCTTTCTACCTTTTCGGTAGAAGTTCTATTTACTTACATCGCGCTTGCCGGTATCGTGCTGTCCTATTAAAATTGTATAGCCCCATCGGCGATCAGGTTTGCTTTGCAAAGTGTATAGTCTGCGTATGTTTTGAGTTTTGATTAAAATGTATTTGAGTTTTGACAAAAGTTGTTCGTATTGATGTACACAATAAGCCCATATAATGATGCCAATTGATTATGAACGCGCACTAAAATTACGAGATAAATAAATACCTCCTCATCCCGACGTTTCGGCCGAGTTGCATCGACCGTGGTCACGGGTAGACTGACTCATTAGGAATAACCCTGTATAAATGCGTCAATTGTCACGTTCTCGTTCTGCACTACGAAAGGGGAACCTAAAAAAAATGAAATGAATTAAGACCCTCATTATTAACAGTTTTTACTTTCAGGTCAACCTGGAATTTAAAAAAACACCAGTTCCATACAAAATTACACCTCGGTATTGACGAAATGAATGAAGGCTGTTTTTTTCTTCAGTTCCGGGATGGTCCCATAGTAATAACTGCTCATAATTATGGCCCCAATCACCACCATTCGGTTTAGTACACCGGTTCTAGATAATAACCCTGCAATATTCAGTCAGAGCAAACTATTTTTTTTAGATATGGTACTAACAAATTTCAATAAGCATCATGGTTAATATTTCCTTATAAATAGATGTTAAAAAAATAATACAAAGTAGTTCCTTTCACTAAAAGCGTCATCTGTTAGAGAGTAGTGGTATAAATTAGTTCAACCAATTTTGCACAGATGGCGGGGCAAGTCTTTCTTGCGCAGGAGTTTATTACAAAATTATGACTGGATTTTGACTAATAAATCGATCCTTGTTATCTACAGTATCTCAATTTTATTATGTTATTAATTGATTCATTTATTCCATTGTGCCAGTTTAGGCTATTTTAACAACAAAAATAAAATAATACAGAAGAAATAAATAATCATTATGAAATAACTGTCCCGAAATAATAATAAAACTGACTACAGGTAAAAATGACATCACTTTTCCTACTTATTTCTAGAACTGTTATGTAACTATAGAATGTTGAAATAATGAAATGACTTAGGTATAAGCTTATCAAAACAAAATAATATTATCACTGAATTATATATGTACTATCACTGATTAAATTTTGATCTGTTTAATTATGATTGAACTAGCTGCGCCTGCAGCGTTACCCGCGTAACTTGAAATAAAAGTAGCTTTTATGTTAATCCAAGATCTAAACTACCTCCATACCAAATTTCATCTAAATCGGTTTAGCCAAGCATTTGTGCGTGAAATATTTATTTATTACAAATACTAGTACCTATTATTACAGGCTTAGCCTAATGCAATAGTGTATGCCACTTTTATAATTATGTTAGTTTATGTCGTATGTCTTATAAAATTAATAGAGAATTACAAAATGTTATAAAATGTCATAAATTCAAATTCATGTCCATAAATCCATAAATACAATAGTAACAAACATCCATACATACTCACAAACATATTCGTTTATAATACTAGCTTTTTGCCCGCGTCGAATTTGACTTCTGTGCTATTATCCCATAGGAACCTTTTGTTTTTTTGGGATAAAAAGTAGCCTATGTCACTTTCAGGCCCTTGCACTATATCCATGCCAAAAATCAAGTCAGTCCGTTGCTGCGTGAAAGAGGAACAAAGTACAAACCAACATACTTTTTGACCGACGAATCACCGGAGGAGGTATACAATTCGACAGGATATTTTTTTTATATATATCCACGCATAACTTTTTTCATAGTGGTCTGATTTCAATAATTCTTTTTTTATTTGAAAGAGTATACTTCGAAATTGGTCCCATTTAAATTTTATCGAAATCGGCTGAGCCGTTTTTGATAAATCGACAATAATGTGAAAAATGCTACATCGATCCGTGCGAAATATTCGCGAATTCTGTACACGAAGTACACGAGTGAAGTCGGTCATGCTAATTTTAGCAAAAAATAATCTTGTCGGATTAATAATATTAGAGTTGAGAGAATGGTAGGTAATATAAAATGTGTTTTTAAGGCCTAAACGGCCATTCAAAAATTGCCGTAGCGGACGGTATTTCACGTCCACATGGCGGGGTATTGGTAAAGTTTTCAACTAGCAATAATCGCACCTCGGATTAACCTCATTGGTTACGATATTGCCTCTGCGCAAAGTTAACTCAACGTATTTGCTACAAATCACCTTCCTTTTTCAACTAGCCAAACATCAGCGCGGGCTAACTCGATCCCAACGCCATCTATTGAAATTTTAAGGAACTAATTCCTTTTATCAAAAAGTAGTTTTTTATCTTCCTTATCTACAGTCATTTTGTTTTACTGTTGTTATTATAGTAATTTGATATTATCATAACGAAATTTGATTATATTTGCGATAGGGAATGTTCCCCATATCGGTTTTTTAAATAACTACCTACTACTTAAATATAAATGAAGTTATCTTCTTCTACAACTAGGTACGACTTTTGGTGGTTTACATTAAGTAGGTACCTATTAAGTATTATTTATAACCAATACTTTGATTTCAGTGTCTTTTGTTTTAATGATAAAAATAATACTAAAATCTGCATTTCATAAACTATAATTATGAATTATTTCTGCAGTATGGACATTTGGATCGCGTTCCATTTTTAAAAAGCCGATTGTCGTGTTGTCATTTTTTGCGTTAATTCTCTGCCGGTGGCTTAGTATTGACAGAAACAGTAGCTAAGCTTAGCGATGAGAAATTAATGTTTTTTGAATAAGTATAATTTTCAAATAGAATGTACAGGTCGGGGCCTCCGAGCAAATAAAAAAAGTTCTTTTTTTATATTTCATTTTTTCTTTACAGAGCAAATAAAAAAATATTTTTTTATGTCTCTGAGGTCGCGTCATGTAAGTGTAGCGCTGAGCGAAGTGTGGAGGGGGTGACCGCCATACTGAACCCAAGCGGTTTAGTATGGCGGTCACCATGCGCAGCCATCCCCTCCACTCCACACTACCCTCAGCGTTAGACTTACGTCCCGCTACCAGTAATGTTTTCGAAATATTTTCAACTACAAAATTAAGAATTGTTTTGAAATATGCTGCTATGGCTTATTACTGTTGCTAAATTTTATCGATCAGCCAGTCAATCGATGTAGTTGTTGATCAAAATGTCCAAATATGTTATTTAGTTTTCTGCTAACAATTTTCCTTTCTATTGGGTACTGACATAATAACTATGTAAATTTTTTCCTATGCATACCTAGAGGGTCTTGTACAATTTGCACAGACATGATACAAAATATTTTTTTTGGTAGCCTCTTAGCCTCGTTTTTACTTAAAGCACAAAAAGTAAAAAACTTTAACTTTACTTTTATATTTTTCTACAATACTTGTTTAGTGTTTACTCTCCTAAAATAAAAATGTATGTACTGTACCAGCCTTTTTAATAGTCCACTGCAGGACGAAGGGGTGATTGGGCCATATCCACCACGCTGGCCCAGTGCGATTTGGTGGTTGGCTATCTGAAGGATACATTCTCACGGAAGCGGCAGAATAAGAAGCTTTTTGAAGAGCTCTACGCAGGAGAACTCGTCTGATAGGTACACCAAAAATAGCCCGAACACTGGATGGATTAGGAGTAAGTACCTGTCACTATGAACAGAAAGCGGTATAGGAACATTTTAAAAATACATTGAATATTTGGTTTTGGATAGTAGCTGAGAAAACACAATGTGCTTCTAGCAATTCATTATGCTTAACCCAAAATCTTTCATCCAGTTTGCAGCATAATCCACCAACATATGTACTGTGTTACACCGTCCTTCCGGCAGTAATTGGATACAGCGTTTCCGAGCTCCGTGAAATCACTAATCCTCCTAATTCTGACAGCCATATGTCATGCCATAACGACTGCGTCGGCGGCAACCTCAACGTGACGTCATACTTCAACTCATTTTTCGTACAAAACAATCGCAAGTGTAATACACGCCTTAGAATAACTCGCAACATAATTCACAACCTTAAATCTAAGAAACAAGGTTCAACATTTCTGATAATGTTATTAGATTTTTTGAAGCTGATGCTGTTATAGAAGATTATAATAAAATCTTTAATCCTATAGACCGTATCATTGTAAATATAAGAGTGATTATTGAACTGGAATTGATTTTTAAGAGGTTCTTGTGCACTGGATGGACGTCCGTTTGAGTGACAGCCATGAAATAAATAAACACCGTGTGATGTTAATGATAAGATCTTTACGCATGATGAGATTTTTTCTGAATAAATGTGACTAATGGGTTAAAACTTTGAGGATAATGTGTAAGATATCTAATTTGTTTCTGGGTACTAAGTAGGTCCTCATTAGTATTCTGTACCAGCCTTTTAACAGTCCACTGCAGGACATAGGCCTACCCACGAAGGGTGATTGGGCCATATCCACCACGCTGGCCCAGTGCGGGTTGGTGGATTCACATACGCCATAGAATTTCTTCTACGGACGTATGCAGGTTGCTTCACGATGTTTTCCTTCACCGAAAAGCCAGTGGTGTGAAATTCCGTACATAAATTCCAAGGAACTCATTGGTACGGGACCGGGGATTTGAACCCGCCACCTCTCGATTGTAAGGCGGGTGTCACTACCTCTTGACCACCACGGCTTGTACCTCCTGACCACCACGGCTTGTATATCAGCATTAGTATTCAGATGATTGATAAAATAAATATGCGGCTAAATGGACTGCCCTTAAATTGTTGGGTAATATTAGTTGGTAAAATTGTTAAAGATTGTAGTATGGTTCGTCATTTATTTGAAGGATTTTAGATCAATGAGGTATAAGGTGTAAGCCATAACTTTTTCGGTATTTATGTGTATCTGTTGCAACTATGGTATGAATTTTGAATAAATTTGAAATGTTGTTGCATTTTCATTATAACGTAAAATACGAAGCAACTTTAAATGATAATAAAATTGATAATGCAGATTCCAGGTATATTTTAAGCAAATCTTCTTTATTATATGAATCTGGTTTGATGTTTTCAAGAAATATTCAAATAAATGTCCCAAACACGTACTCCATGTCATCACCAAACATTGAAACCTATCAAAAAGCAATAAGCTCTATATAAATACCAGTCAGTCTTGAAAGTTCCAAGAACTTTTAAAAGACTGCGAACCAAGGCCCACGCGACAGCAATATTTCAAACTATAACTCGTAGAAAAAGGCAAAAAATTTGAAGAAACAGTAGAAAAAAGACAGAAAAACGATGTCACGGGTCGACGCCTCGCATATTTCGATGGGGATTTTAACATGTGTCACAGGCGGGAGCATAAATTCAGACTGCAGGAAAGGCAAGCGTTTCGTGAAGGTGACAGGATTAACAGTATATCGGGTTGGCACAAATATGTGTGATTTCTGCAAAGACAGTTTCAAAAAACTGTCTTTAGATTTCTGATCCTTTTCTTTGTTTTCTGACCCTTTTCCTTTCTTACTTGGTGGGAGTCAGGTACCTACCAGCATCAGGATACTGATCTGTAAATACGCATTGGTAGTTTTTAGTTGTTTTACAGAATAATTATACCTACCTATTAGCATATAAATGTATTTAATTACGTAAGTAGTTCCCACCCTTTCTTCAAATAGATTTAGACTTAGCCTTACATCACCATCATCATCATCATGAAGTCAAAGTGATGTCAAAATATTTGATTGTTTGATGTTAAAATTTATGAACGAATTGAACGTACACAGTAAAAGTAATTGAATGAGAAGACATAGAGGCTTTTGGTTTCTTTAGAAAATGTTAACTGCAAATAAGTAAATGAAAAAGAAAGTAAAAACAGGATATAAAGGAAGAATAACTAAGAAATATGGAGTACGCACTCAGCAAGCGGATGTGCAATCTAAGTATCAGACAATTTTTTTAGTGGCCAGGCATAACCCAGAGGTTGCACTCGACCTGACGGGTTTGGTGTAGACCTGACAGGTTTGGTATTCTTGACACCTATAGATATTTTGATAGTAGAGATACTGCCGAGTTATTCTACTGAGCCATAATTCAATGGGTACTATATTATTTTTATTTTGTTTTGAAATAATGTTCGTAATAAATGTTTCTTTTTTAGTTTTTGTACAAAATACCGAATTTATTTAAATTCGGTATTTTTTTTGCTGCGTTTGTCATATGTTTATGCCTGGTTCAATTTGTAGAGATGTGACTTACTGCATGAGTTTTATAAGACATGTTAGGTGATGCACGGAGCAGACATATGTGGTATTAGAACGGATTATCTTAAATAAGACCACCTGTTTTTGAAGTCGAGTTTACGTGCCCTTTGCAGGAAACATTCGTTGTACAATACTACCAATATAACTGCTCAATTAAATTGGGAGAGCCACGTTCGAATTTTCTGTCTAAAACTGGTAAAAGGTCCAAAGAAATTGTAGTTCTGTGACTTAGTCGAATCCAGATTTATTAAATTGGTTACGTTTTAAAAGTACATATTTGCGTCGTTGTTAATGTTGAAATATCGTTTCAGGATATGCGTCTCGAGGTCTAAGCTGTTTAATGGCAATATTGCAAGCTTCGAGTGATATACGCGTGGTGTTTAGTTTTAACTTGATCCTTCGGGAATTTATAATGGCATAGTGCTAAAGTGAAAAGCAAATTTTCAAGCTTTAATTTTTTTCGATAGATCTAAACGTTATATGTAATGGGATAATTTATTTGGTAAATGTGTACACTAATGTATATGTTATGTTGTTAAAGTAGTGTTACTTGAAATTGAAAGATAGTGTGTATAGAAAAAGACAGAAACTGTCTTTTTCTACTTTGTCTTTTTCTACGGTGACAGTTTTCTGATACAGCTTAGTAAAAAAATATTTATTCAGTGTGCGTACTTTTTGGTTTTTCCTTATATCCGTTTCTATTCTAAAAGTTTTTTAGTCTTGAAAAAAAAACTACACCTTACGATTATGTTCGTAGATGTAACTTAGAGGTCGCATTTTGTTGTCATATTAAGTATACTATTACAATTTCAAGATCCAGCCTATGTATTTGCATTTATTAGGCATATGCGCATGACAAACATATGCAATGCAATATCTACTTAAAATGTAAGTAAGTAAGTTAGCTAAAAGAAAGCAAACATAATCGTTCTACTTACCTACAAAAAATGCGTAGCTCTCCTTCTAAAACTCCCCACATCCTTCGTCAAGTTTTTTGTCATTACCATCCATAATAGTTTAAGCTGGCTCATTATGACTCGCAAGTGGCTCATGAGAGGAAACGAGGTGATTAGATAAAGCTCGTTTGATCACATTAATTGCTTAACTTTTGCCGTGCAGTTAACTTTTGATAACTGTTTTATAGGTATTGCCAGAATTCACGGCAAAAGGTCACAAGATCACGGAGTCAATGTTGCTCCGAACAGATTCGCACTGATTCTAATTCTAATTCGAAGTGGGGGCGATAAGTTCTGCACTGACGGCCCACATGGGGTGTTTTGTGCATTTCCCCCTCCAGCGTATACCAGAGTCAGCCCAGCTTCTTAAATAACGGAGCGCGGCTCTGGGCCGCTGGTATAACTGCTCCAGTAGCTTAGATGGTGAATGAGATGATGGCGATAGTGATGAGAAGGCTGATGATAATGCAGAAGCATCATGCAACCCGTTAGCTATTCTTGAGTCTTCCGTGGTTTTGCAGTGCCACAGAACATGCTCTACAGTTTCGTTTTCCTGCAAACAGCCACGACAAAGTGGGCTGTCAGTGGCTCGCACTGATCCTAACGCTTCCGTCTACAAGTCGATCTATGACACTGGAGATATATTACGATAGCGTAAGATCACTAGAAATACGTTTTTAGGAGGTGGTCACATAAAAATGGGGAATACGACGCAAAGAGGAGGATTCGTTTTGCCGTGTCACGTATGAGCACGTCCACCGCTGAACATAGACCTTCTCAAGAAGGATGATTGGGCCATTGACAGTGTCAAATAAGGGAAACTTTTACTTTTTTGAAACTGTCAATGGGTTAGGCTACATCAGGAGTGCCGTTCCAATGCATGTTGCTGATTTCACATAAGCTAATAAATTCCTTCAACGGAAGAATGCAGCTAATATATTTCGAGATTTCAGGGATGACAGTTAAGTTATATCCTAAGTTCTAGAGTATGTTTGCCCTGATGCCGGGGCAAGGTACTCCTGCCTGTAGTGGGAGCCTGCTAAAAGAGGATCTCTGGGCTCGTGAATGGTCAGAGATGGAGCTCTGGCCATCCACTGAAACGGGCCCGAAGAGGACGACAGCGTGTGTGGTAACACTGGCAACTTTGACGTAGAAAAGCCAAGTTAGGCTCGAGTAGTTGTACAAAGTGCTGGGAGCACCGGTGCGTTCCCTTGGGGATCCCGGAGCTCCCACGAGGGCACAAAGGCTGACCACCGAAGGGGTTTTAGTGGATACAATCCCACATAACCCGACTGAACCCCAAAGCAGTCGGGCATCTTTCGAAAAAGAGGTTCTAGAGTATGTACATAATTATGTAGTCTAAAAGTACATTTCATATAATAGTTTAAGCTGGCTCATTATGAGCCGCAAGTGGCTCATGAGAGACGGGAGATTAGATAAAGCTCGTGTGCAACCACCCGCTGTAATCGCATTAATTGCTTTAGTTTTGCCGTACGGCGAGCTTTGGTTAGCTGTTTAATACGTTTGTTCGTATCTTAAATCTTAATTTTTTAAGTGTTGTTTTTAGTGTTGTCGAAGTAAGAAGGTAGATTTTTAAAATTGTCAGAACAATTTGTGTATTTTTTTTAATTATAGTAATATTAACAAACTCGATTGTAAAATCGCAAGTACAACAGGCATTTCATAACTCTTCTAACTTAGACTATTGAAACATACGTTGAAATAAAACAATCTTCAAGCAATGCCATACAAAATTGCATCTCAGATTCAATGAGTTGTATAAAACATTCGTTGGGTTGGCTCCATAGTGAACGTTACCTATTCAAGATGGACTAGACCACTTAATACAGCCTATCTGAATAACAGTATTTTAGTACTATTTAACAGCCACTGTACTAAAAGTTACAGAATAGATATCAGTGCAACCCAAAGCCGGATTTCCATATACAGATGCTATATTTCAAGATCTTTTTATTTAACACATTTGCTACCACATAAAAGCAACGCCGCCATCAGCTAAGTGTGTTTTTTGTTCGTAAAAAGGTGTTTACGCAAAAGCACTGATAACACTTTTTATACTAAAAAAATGCCGATGCTGCACTTTGAAAGGTTCCGTACGATAGTTTCTAGTGAAAAGTTTAAGTTCAAAGTCATACAGGGTTATCCAGAACTGGTGTATCTACTAAGCCTAGATGAGGTGATTACGGCCATTATTATTAACAACTTTTACTAGTGGGTCAACCCAGACCCCAAGAAAAATAGGTATTTCATACATTTTGTAAATTTTGCATTGGAATTTTGTATGGAACATCTGGATTTTTCAAATTCCAGGTTGGCTGTTTTTTATAATGATGGTCCCTTTCAGTGTAGTGCAGAGCAAGCAGATAACCCTGTATCCTCTACAGTAACATGAAAGTCATCAAAAAATGTTACAAAGTGGATGATGATAAACAAGATAAAAAATAGTGAATAGCGCTGTAGTGAATAACGTTATTTCATGAGACAACAAAATCATGAACTAACATAATAACGAATATTTTTACATGAAAAAGTCAGAAACAGTGCTATTTATTTCTATTTTAGATGAAAATTTAAAAATAAGAGAATATTACACCTATTTTACATAAATTAGCCTACAAAATAGTGGCACAAACCATATTTTGCTAAGACTATAGTTGGTTAATGGTAAAAATAGACCACACTTATTAGATTTCTTTCTTCTACAATTTTTATTTCTACAAAAATGTAAGAATGGTGTTCAAATAATTGACCTTAAGCCAAAAGCAGTGAGTGAAATAAACTTTTTGCTATTCGATATTCAGATCTGTAACTATTTCAGGCTCTTCAAATTTCTGGACTTACTTCTAAAACTACGAGACTAAAGTAAATAAATTAAATTTTCGAGTATATGTTATAGAATTTATAGATATGCTCTCAGCCTCTGTTATTTAGGTATATGATAATATATTACCTTTCCATATGAGCCATTTTTCCTCTAAAACCACGGATTCCCAAAAATCCGTCATCCTCGCATCGACGCCACCAACGGGGATTGTATTCAATCATGGCGCACCCTCGGGGGATGAATAAAAAAGCTTGTGTGAAAATTAACAACACATCTCTACGCGGATGTATCCACATGCAGACGGATAAAGTGCGCGTAGAATATTTCACTGTTTGTAGGTTCCTGTGTCTGTTAGCAAGATCTAAAAACATGACTAAATCCTTTCAGTTACACTTTGCACACAACTAAATAATAAGATAAGTTTAGTTTAGGTACTAAGAGTGGCGACTCATACTATCGGAGGCCAAGACACATTTTGGGTCGCTGCGCCAACATAGTGAGTAAGTAAGTAGGTAAGTACGTGTAGCTACTAGATTGTTTTTGGACATAAGTCCCTTACAGACCTCTAATAAGACCGGTTGGAAGCGGCTTGCATCCAGCACAATGCTGTAGACTTAATGAAGTCACCTGAATTTTTAGTAGGCGGACAGTTGTGCTTGCCGGCACGTGGTCTGCAGTCAAGAACTTTTCATCCTAATTGGCCATCAACTCTACGCGCAAATCAAATGTGACCAGTGAGTGTTAAATACCAGTGGTGACTTACGGCAGATATGGCACAGAAACGTGGTCTCTCACAAGTCTATTAGTACATTTCAAGTAGCACAACGAGCTATGGCTATACTCGGAGTCTCAATGATTTCAGAGAAATGATAAGATCCGTAGAATAATCAAAGTTACTGACATAGCCCAGCGGTTCGGCATGCTAAAGAAGGGACAAAATTAGCAATAACGTATGCCTAGAAGTCAGCTGCTCAGAATTTTGTACTACAAAAAGTACCTACTCATTCTTAATCTTGCGTAGCACCATAGGTTTATAGATTCATATTCAACTGCGGATAAATCTACAGCTCAGGAATACAGCTGAATTGAAATTTTGAATTTGAATTTTGTCTTATTTATTTATTGATGTATTCCCTTTTCTCAATTTACTGGGAGAAAACTCTCTAAGAGGCCAGGTACTATGGTACCTACCAGATAAAATAATGCTATGTGAAGTACTATAAACAGTAGAGTTGTTACTGCCGCAACTTTTTGTTGTCCATCTAGGGATATTCCAAATATCTTGTAGGAACAACAAAAAGTTTACATAATCAATTTAATCTTATGTAACTATTATAATTATATGCTAGTAAACCAACTAGGTATTGTGGCTAAAAATCTGAGAGAAATTATTACTACGTAGTATAGCTCGATGCTAAGATTGTATTTTTTTTTAAATACCGGTCCAATTCAGTTTGTTTGATCTAAGAACGGGGTCGAAATACGCCTCATGTCCTTGTTCGCGGCACTTGAAACCAATTACACTTTTAACTAAGCCCTCACTGGCGTGTCGGACCGAAATAAATTATTGTGCCTCTGACGTTATAGATTAGGAGCTTTTGAAAACTTTTGTTACTGCTAAGTTTTTGTTTAGCTATCACGTCGTCAAGAATGTAGAGTACGCGCAAAATAACTACGCGCGCAAATGATAGCCCTACATACGATTTATTTGCTGGATATTGACTGCTTTGATAGCATTGAATTAGTTATCGATTTTGGCCACGCGTAGACTTATCTTGCGCGTATTCTAGCACAACGCAAACACCGCAAAAAAACATGAAAAACTCTAGGATACTTATTTGAGAATTCTTGTCTTCGATGATACATACTGATTTAGTGATTAAATCGCAATTTTTGCCGAAGGCAAAAGTACAATAATTTCAAAGGTCATGTCCACGAAATGTATGGAGGCTGGTATAATAATAATCAAAAATTCTAACCACAACATTTGTTACATTTCGAGAAAGTTCATATTTTTCTGAGTCTATTACATCAGTTAAAATCAAAAAAGAGCCATTCGTTTTGTGTAAAATTAATTTTGAATCTATTAGCATAAATAAATATATTTATTTGGCTTAAAACGTAGTTTATCTCTAGCAACCCTGATTAAGTAACCTCCATTATTGTTAAATAGAAGTATTATACCAATTAGACACAGTTTTTAAGTGTTTTTATCACATTGTACCTACTAACTGGTCACACTGATGGGCTATGATTTTTAATTTTAGCAAATTAAGAGATGAATGAGGAAGAATCAGCTATAAATGCAAGTAAAACGTTGTTTTATATAGAAGCACTTTATTATTGCTAAACTAGAAGAAATACAAAGCTGTATTATTATTTTTCATACAATTTATTTTCCACATTTAAAAAATGGAGGAATAAAAAAATCTAAATTAAATATTTTTGAGAAGCCCATAAATCAAGCTTTCAGATGTAGGTATATATCATCTTGGTTCGATTTTTCTCTGAATAATATACCACTTGTGATTGTCACCTTCCTAAGGTTGAGAAATAGTAATTTTAAAGAAATAATTATATGAACATGAAAATTAATTAGTAATAGTACATCAAACAATATTTACCGTTTTTAAATACAGTCTGTTCACAGTTATTTTACCTCTTATTTGTCGCTGTATCTGTCTAGTCATTACACTTCATCATAGGTTAGACAGAGATACAGCGATAAATGTCAGAGGTAAATAACAGACCGTACCTACGATCGGTTGTAAGCGGTGTGAATCTACCGCACTCCTGCAGTTTTGATTAGGTCAGACATTGATAGCTTTCTAGTAACTAAATAAGGTGTTGTCTCCTCGTCTATAGACTCGAAACATATTAGACGTATTTTGCTCCCATCCGTGGTCCCTTTTTCATTAATTGCAAACAAATTAACGTGTTTTGTTTGACGTTCGCGGAATGCGAATTTAAATAAAAGAATGGGCCGTGAAATGGACAAATGAAACAACGGATTTTACAAAATAACGAACACCTTTATTAGTCTTTTTTGTCGAGATTATTTTCATCAAATGTGCGAATATTTGTTGTATGTACTATGTAGACTTTCGATAAATTGCTGAGTAGGCACAAAAAACAACTCATTATTACACTATTATAATATAGTTAGTTACCTATACTTAGGTTTTGGTTATCAGCAATATAATACGTTATTTAGATGAATAGGAAGCGAAGTTTTTTTTTTATTATTTCTCCCGCGCTTTAGAACCAATTCGTTTTGAGTCCACATTCTTCATACGAACTACCAGAATGTGGAACGCTTTGCCTGGGTCTGTCTTCCCGCTAAAGAACAATATGAAATAAAAAAAAATGTATATATTGTTTCTTGGAAAACTAAACATAATAGTTACTATTGTGACGCCTCACGTATTGGCATCTAAGGATAAATGACCTAAGCTTTATGTAGATATGTTACTTATATTTTGTAACAGTAAAATAAGTAAGTACGTAAAACCTGAAATATTTCCAAGAAAGTTCCTCATACTTTACCCCCAAGATCAAAGAGCACGGCAACTATAAAAGCCTTTCCGTAATACCTCACAAATGAGTGCCTACGTTCTCACAAATGAATTGTTACGACTCCAAAAGTTACGACTGCTTTTTTAGGATCCACAGAAAGCTTCGACGTCACATAAAAAATCAAATCCACCTTGATTTACGACAGAAAACTTTGAAATATAATAACGTGCGAGTTAAATTACCGACCATGTGCAATAAATTAAAGTTTATAAGCGCTCTGCGCGCCTTACGACTTTTTCGACCTTTTTCGACACTCGAATAGTCGAAAAACGATAATTCGATATTTTCTCTGACATGTGTATGATATTATTGATGGGTAATAAACAGGAATTGTTCTGGTCTCCGCGTCTTGCGGCGCCGTAAAAGTATTGTTATTTTATGGTTTCTCTTATGGCTCCTTTCGTACCTACTACTGTTCCATGAATAGTTGAATACCTGATTTGATGTAGTCATAAATCTAAAGCTAATAGAATAATAGTGGAGTGCTTGGTGCCGGGTACCTTAACGGGTAAATACTTCAATGAAAAACCACTTTTAATTTATTTTACAAATTGAAAGCCTAATGGCACTGTTTGCAATAAATAAAGTACATATAAAAGAAAATTAAAGCTACTTTCTGTTTCATCATACTATATAGCGTAGCTTAACTTATTATTTTCTATGTAGTTCATTTTGAGATTTCAAGAATCAAATATGTACTTACTTACGTAATTGAAAACTCTACTCAGCATTTTAGGGTTCCGAACCTCAAACGAAAAAAACGGAACCCTCATAGGATCACTTTGTTGTCCGTCTGTCCGTCTGTGTGTATGTCAAGACTCTTTATCTTGGGAACGTGTAAAGATATCGAGTTGAAATTTAAACTGTATACGTATATTTATGACCTCTTTCAGTGGTGTAAAAGAAAAATTCACAAAAATCAAAACCTACAGGGTATTTTTCGTTGACATAGAACTATGAAATTTGTCAAGAAGCATTGTCTCAGAGTACACATATACATAGGAATAAATCTGAAAACTGTACATTTTTACTTAAATCACAAAAAAAATAGGGCCTCAAAATTCAAAGTGAGTGAACCGTATCACGTAAGGTATTATATTAAATAACTTCATTAGCACATGCTAAAACAGGTTTTTATTTATTTTAACAATGTGTTTGTTCGGAACCCTCTATGTGCGAGCCTGACTCGCACTTGTCCGGTTTTTTAAATAAACTGTTGCTGCTCTGCTGCAAATAATTATTTATATGTGTGATATAAGAAAATTACTTAGGCTCATTTTCGGTTCTTGTGATAGGTTAATACACTTATTGTATAGAGAAAGCCACTGTTATTCGCGAATAATTCAATAAGTCTTAGATAATAATTTACATTCCCTTTTCCTGTTACCCACGTCAAAGTCATCATCCCGTAAAAGGCATCTAAATCAACAAAAACCACGCTCCCAACGGACATCTGGTATTTAAAAATCTCGCAAAGTGCGCAGCAAAAGCCCAAAACAAGATGGACGTCGAAATCCAAATCCCATCGCTTCCGCACCCATGATATATCGATGGCGAATATTTTTGTTTACACAACTCTTTTTTCTATGTCCAGACAGAGGCCTCAAATTTTCGTCGAAACTCAATTTCGCTGCGGAATGGACGGAACGACAAAACCCAAAAAATGGTCGTACGTACAACCGAATCGGTGATTTGTGGGGCGCATTCATTGTAGTGACAAGCTTGTTGGGCCGGGCTGGCACACAACCCGATTTCGGAATTAAGTTACGTGGATAGCGTGTTCGCAAACATTGGACGACTAGATGGCCTAGCCTAGCGCAGTAGGTTACTAGATATAGGTTCCGCAGTTATCCAGGGGCACTATCAAAAACTCAATTCTAGTGAGTTCCATTTTGAAGGCCATTTGACAGTGCTATTTTGTCGAATAGATTGTAATCAAAAAGACGGCAATATTTCCATACAAAAGGAAGTCTGTGTTAATAAGCTTAGACCTGTCAAGTAAAATCTTCAAAATTAAGCCCAGTATCTAGTAAGTAAAAGTTACACATGGTAATTATTTTCAATAAAGTAAGTACTTACCTAAAGTTAAGGGGTCTACTTATGTTTTGCATAAAATTGTTAGCCCCATGAATCGGTTTAAGTAGCGTTTTCGTACTTTCGTTTCATTTTGATAACTAAAATAATACCTAGATAGAAGTATTTTAATCACAATACAATCTTAGTAAGATTGTATTGTGATTAAAATTTTTTTGTGTTGTGATTTTCATTTTGATAACTAAAATAATACCTAGATAGAAATATTTTAATCACAATACAATCTTAGTAAGATTGTATTGTTATTAAAACTAGATGGACTGACGATATTGTTAAGATCGCAGAAACGCGCTGGATGCAGGCCGCTTCCAACCGGCCTTATTGGAAATCCATTGGGAAGGCCTATGTCCAGCAGTGGACGTCCTGCAGCTGATGGATGGATGATACGGTATCTATAGAAGTAATCTATGCACGTCGTTGCCGGAAACGTGTGCAGTGACGCAACTTGTAAAACCGTGTCGTTTCAGTTCGATTGATGACGGTGATTGAGTTATGTGCCACTGTTTCGACTTTTTCTATTTTATTTGTTGAAACCTTATTTACTGATAACAATAATTGAGAAAATAACTTTATGGAAGCAATTAACGCTGTTCTGATAATTAAGAAATCATAATGACGTAACCACATCGATAATTCTATATTTATGTTTCAGAAACATGCAGTGACAAAGAAAAGATTGTTGTTAACGAAGCTCCAGGTTGTGACACTACATGTACAAGAATATTAATTTTTTTTTTTGCTAAACTGATATGTCTGAAAAAACTATTTTATTCTTATATTTATATTTATCGTAATCAAAATTATATACCTGCCTACTAACAGCAACGATTTATCAAAATTCAATGAAAAATTTACAAATATCGACCCAACAATATCAGCATATACCTACTTAAGATATAAATATTAATAAAATTGATGCCAAAGTAGTAATTTGAAATTATCGTATTATTTGTAGCAAATATATATATCGAACAAATTACGGTAAGACAATGCTCACAACTGAAGGTGCCAGACTTTATAACTCACTACCCTCACAAATAAAAAATGTTAACTCACTTCATGCCTTTAAAAAAACTTTAGCCAAATACATCATAGAAGATGTATTGTTATAAGTAAGATAAAAGAAGTGAGAAATGAGTCTGTATTATGTTGTATGTTCAGTTAGTTAATTTACTTTGATAATATGATAATTGAATAGGTACGACTAAAATTGTAAAATATGTTGTAATTATGTTATCATGTAAGTGACAAACTGTTTGTCTTTATGATAATAAATATCTTTAAACCTAAACCTAATATAGTATTAGGTACAAAACAGAAAGAAATAGCAGTCAAATAATTGAAAAGAAATAACATGAAATTAAACCGTAAGTTACCAATTTCCACAATTATATAGGCAATAAAGGAAACTCCAAGAAGCGGGCCATAAATTTTAAAACTCTAAAAGCTCAGGTTTATTTAAAACAATAAATCATAATGCGTGAAACTTCTTATTAAGCAAAAGCCAATTTAAATTAACGTCCCTGGAAGAAACGGTCAAAACAATAAGATTGATGATTTGGTTTTGGAAAAATGTATTCTATGTTATAAAAGGTACACATTTTATTTTTCTTTTTGACCGACGATCCACCGGAGGAGGTATACAATTCGAGGCGTATATTTTTTTTAATGTATAACCACGCATAACATTTTTTATAGTAGTCCGATTTTAAAAAATATTTTTTTATTGAAAAGAATATACTTCGAAATTGGTCCCATTTAAATTTTACCAAAATTGGCTGAGCCATTTTTGATAAATCAACAATAATGTGAAAAATGCTACATCGATCTGTGCATAATATTTGCGTTCTAGCGATGCGCCCCGGTTTCGCACAGAGGTATTATACATATAAACATTTCTCTTGAATTACTCTATCTATTAAAACAAACTGCATCAAAATACGTTGCGTAGTTTTAAAGATATAAGCATACATGGGGACAGACAGCGAAAAGTGACTTTTTTATACTATGTAATGATTCTGTACACGGGTGAAGTCGGTCATGCTATTTTTTGCAAAAAATAATTATCACAAACATATTGGAGAACTATTTTCAACCGAATTAATAATAGAAGGTTCAGAATTAGACTGTTTTTGTGTATGGATGTTACGTGATTATTACGAATTGTGAATTGATTTTAATATTTTTTTTGGTTTTATAAAGTATACTTCAAAAGCTAAAATACGAAATAGATTAAGTGGTTTTTGAAAAATCGACAGACAGACAAAACTCTTTATTTACAACCACAATTTAAAAATAAATACCATTTACACAAGCGGCGCAAATATGCTAACCTCGGTAGTGGTTACATATTTGAGCCATTTGGAGTTGAGACTTTGAGTCCGTGGGGGCCGGGAGCTCATCTCGTTTTCAAAAGTCTTTCTGAGCGTCTGGTGGACGCGACGCGTGACCAAAATGCTGGTGTTTATTTGGCTCAACGTATAAGCATTGCCATTCAGCGTGGCAATGCTGCCAGCATGCTGGGCACGCTGCCAACTGGCAGTGGGCTTGAGCACTTGGATTATCTTTAGACCTTCAAGGGTCTGTGGATAATCCAATTGCTTTCTATGTAGTAGTAGTGTAGTATTGTCATTTACACATATGTATAATTATGAGTATGACAAAAAATATGATTATAAAGTGGCGGCCTTGTCACCCATGGCGATAATATCAATAATTATTTTTTGCAAAAAATAGCATGACCGACTGCAACCTGTACAGAATTCGTGAATATTTCGCACGGATCGATGTAGCATTTTCTCATTATTGTTAATTTATAAATATACGCGTCAAATTGAGCACCTCCGTTTCGACGGTCAAAAAATGGTAAATCTACATCGATTTGAGCGAGCTATTTGAATTTTGTACGTAGATTGCAATGACTAAAGTGCCAATTTTACCGACTTCCAAAACGGAGGAGGTATTATGTACGTCTGTTTGTTATTTTTATGTGAATGTTTATCGATATTTTCGCCAATAGTGAATCGCTTTAAAAAATAATTTTTAGATCAAAAGAGTATACTCTCGAGGTGGTCTCATTTAAATTTTTTGCGGTTGACATTATGTTTTTTGTGCTTTCCATAGTGATGGGAACATTTTATTCTCTGTGTCTGGGTGTTATTTAGGCAGTACCTATATAAGTATGTATTTAAAATATGTATTAGTAGTATATCAGTATCTGGCAGCCATATCACAAGCTTTGCTTAGTTTGGGGTCAGAGACCGTGTGTAAGCTGTTCCTTAATGTTAATGTTTATTTTGTTTATTCTTTCGAGATAAAAAGAAGCCTATATCATTTTCCGTCTTTTAAACTAGGTATGTACATGCCAAAAACCAGACAATCTGTTGCTCCGCTGCTGCGTAAAAAGAGGAACAAACCAGCAAATACTCTTTCGGACTTAGAATATTAGACAAGTAAGGATTAGTAAGGATAAAACATTTGCAAATCAAACCTTATGTCAACCACCGTAAGATTCCCATATCAAAACTTACCAACTATCCAATACAAACCGCGCATCCTACCAGCGTCCATCAAACAATATGTTTGCTAACAAATTAGCAAGCCCGCAAACTCGGAGCACATCTGAGTCAATTTGGGTAGTCCTTATTGAATTACAAACCGACACGTTACCGTGTCTGGTCCATCCTTGTGATGCCACCTTTATATCAGAACTAGCAACACCCTAATTTGAACCCTACACTATTGTGGTTGAAGATTTAAACTCGCTTGAGAAGGTCCTCATTACAAATGGTTCGATTGCGTTGAAATTTATATCGTACGGTGTAGAATTTTAAGTAGGTTTTGGCTTGGGTGTAGTTGATCGTTGAGCGAAGGGCACGGAGCACGTGAGAGGTAAAAGGGGCGCGATGAGTGATGTGACGTCCGTAGCCTCTGACTCCGCGGCGCATCGTGCGATCGGCTGCGCTGGGGTTGCCTGGGACTTATTTATAGTGTGCCGTGGTTGATATTTATTGTATGTTGACTTAATTTGAATTTATGTAATTTTTTTTTCGGCAATATTGACTAACCGATTTTAATCTTTCAAATCTAAGTACTCAATTAGAATAGTTCGCTGGAATCGCTGTATACTATTTTTAGAATATTGTTGGTTTTGCAAAACCCGCTCAACCGATTTCGATAAATTTTAATGAGACCACTTCTAAAGTATAATCTGTCAAACAAAGAAAGTTAAATAAAAGAACAATGTATTTACAGTCATGTTGTTTTTAAATTATCGCGATTTGAACACATTATTATTATATACTACGAGACTAATCGCGCACTAAAATTACGAGATAAATAAATTTATTTATCTCGTAATTTTAGTGCGCGATTAGTCCCGTAGTATATAGTAATAATATTTACAGTCAAATTGAGAACCGTCTTTTTTGAAGTTGGTTGAAAATAATACACATCAGTACATGATTCTCTTGCACATACATTTAATTATAACGAACACCCTAAGGCTACGCAAAAAATCAGCCAAACAAATCAAACAGCGTATGCTCCTGATTTGTAGTGATAATAAAATTAGCAAATTATGAAAAACTAACGCGTTTTTCGTTCGAGATCACTGCGCAATTGTCTTATTTGATCTTGTTCATTAGCCTGCCCCTAGTCCTTCCTGGTTAGGGTTAGATCTATGTTCAACACTAGAAATGTATAATATAGGCTGGTACTAAGGCCGTACTAAAAACTGGCACAGTACTGAGCAATACAAGACTGCAGTTGACCCCGAGTCTCTGGATCACTTTGTCTTAAGTCCTAAAAGCTCATGAATAAGCTCATGATAGCCCAATGTGCTATGGAGAGGGCTATGCTCGGTGTCTCTCTGCGGGATCGAATCAGAAATGAGGAGATCCGCAGACGAACCAAAGTTACCGACATAGCCCAGCGGATTAGCAAATTGAAGTGGCAATGGGCAGGACACATTGTTCGAAGAACGGATGGTCGATGGGGCCGGAAGGTTCTCGAATGGAGACCACGGACCAGCAAGCGCAGCGTAGGACGTCCACCGACTAGGTGGACTGACGACATAATAAAAATCGCAGGGACGCGCTGGATGCAGGCCGCTTCCAACCGGCCTTATTGGAAATCCATGGGGGAGGCCTATGTCCAGCAGTGGACATCTTACGGCTGATAGATAGATAGATAGAAGTCCTAAAAGCGCATACATATTACCAATTGTAACACAACATGTGCCTAAAACATTCTCCTGACACATGTTTCAATAATCTGGACACTGAATGTCATACAACGTGTTGGTATTTAACATGTTAAAAAACAGAACATGTACGCACCCTTAGTGGGTCCCGTCTATAGATAGGGCCAGATCCCGCCAACCGTGAGACGCGCGCTGCACCACCTTTACTGTGCTAACTAGCGCCCGCGTATTATGCCACTTTGTGCACGTTCTCATTATCACACCAAAGTTCCAGTTTGATATATTTTTTTTTTTATTTCGAATAGGTTTGCGTTTGACTACACACTGCCTGATGTTAAGCAGATGTGCGGTCTAGGGTGTAGCACGCTTACCTAGAAGATACCTATTTACTCGGGATTTGAAGACACTCACGTTGTACTTTAACGGGAAGACAGACCCAGGCAAAGCATTCCACATTCCGGCTGTTCGTATGAGGAATGAGGATTCGAAACGCTTGGTTCTAACGCGCGGAATGTCCACCATAAAAGGGTGGCGCTTTGGTCGCGTCCGTCTAGCCGTACGACAGAAGAAAGGGGCAGGGGGGACCAGATTGTGCAACTCCTGGGCGCACTCTCCGAAGTGTATCCGGTAAAAGACCGACAAACACGCTACCTTGCGACGATGCTCAAGACTTTGCAGCTGCGTCTTAGTCAAGGTGTCGTTGTCAATCAGCCTCCTGGCTCGTCTCTCAATCGACTCCAGAGCCTCCAGTTGATATTTGGCAGAGCCATCCCAAAGGTGAGAGCAGTATATATGATATGGGCCGTATGCGGGGCTATTTGAAACGGTCGGGTATTTTATAATCAATACTATGCATGCTTTGATTTCCTAAATTAGATAGCTGAGATATAATATCAATACACTAATATAATCCTAAAATCAACTAGGTACACAACAGGTGAGAAAGTTACTAGTTTGATTCTTCACTTTGTCTGTGGTATATTCCCAAAACATGTTTACTTATAATCATATTAAAATGCCGGTGACTAAAAAACTATCATACAATATTATTAAACTATTTATAATTATTTGCTCTGAGATAAAACTAATAAACGGTTCTGAACATTTTAGGGAACTTTTGCTCTAGCAAGATATTTTTATATTTTATTATATTTACTACATCCATAGATTATGCATCCTATCTAGCCCAATTTAACTTGCTAGTCCGTTGGCCTGTGTCAAAATCAATATAACAATCAATATTAACCAAACTAACACTGATACTATCACACCACGATACAGCCGATACTCGTTGACGGCGCAATGTAGGTAGGTATAGACTTTATGCAACAACTTCGTGAATTTCCCTCGACTATTATGACAGGGAATCTCCTGACCTTGTGTTATTGTTATTGTTAACCAGAGGTTAAGTGTTATAGCGGTGTCGGAGCCGTTCCGAAGCGAACTCACTTCAAAATGTCAGACTGAATTTGATGGGACTTTGTGAAGCTTGACTGTTTAGGATTAAAATATATTTATCAGACGGTTTGCTTACACGTTGATAGATAAAAGTTATAGTTAGTTATAAATCAATCAATCATTTATTTCACAAAAATTACATTACATCAAACCTACATAAACATTTCTATCTTAATTTTAAATTAGAATTATTATAAAAACGGTAGGTTACATCGTCTCGTAAACAGCTGTACTAAGAAACCCTGTGTTACAGCTACTTAGATTCCTGTCTCCGTTGACATTATAATTTACATTTATTTCATACATTACAGATTAATTGGTAGGTATTACACATTAAAGTATTAAATTTATAAATTTAATTTATAGATTCGCTAATTTTATCGGCGGATTCACAGGGATTTTTATTTTTGCTGGATAAAAATTAGCATATCGTCGTTCGGCATTCAATACCGCGAATGCAACATTCATCCACTTTTACACGAGACAAAAAAAACTGTTTAAATGAAACTCTACATCTACTATGCTTTCAATGTATTGTATTTTTAGTTATGTAAATATGTTATGATTGTTTGAAACCCTTTTTTTCCAATTTTAGGTAATATTGGTAAGACTACGTCACGTTCGCGGCTTTTACCTATTATTTTTGGTCACATTTTATCATATTGGCGGTTATGTACAAGAAAATAAAACAAAAATTATGTTTGTTTGTTGACAATATTATTTATTATATTTTACTTTTCACATCACATTTTAAAATCTTGTAAGTCTTACAGGTTATTTATTAATCTTTATGAGGCAGATTATCATAGTACGCATGACAGTCTCTGGGAATGAACTCTTTTAATTCTTGAATGTGTTGAAATTTAGTTTTTTTAATAGGAAGTTGCTGTCTGTGCAAGTTTGGATAAGTGTAATTGGTAGGGATTACACGTGGTCGGATAGCCAGTTGTTCGTATGGGACATTGTCATCATGAGTTATTTTAACCATTATCTTGCCATCTTCATACTTTAGGCATTTAATATCTGTCACAACTGCTGTGCGGGAAGGCTTGATAGAACTGTAGCGCATATTTTGTTTGTAATCTTTGAAAAAGTCGTAAAAGACCTGCTTTTGTTCGTAGGGAAACGGATTATATCTTGCTTCAGAGGCTATTTGTGCATACTGGCTGGGCAGGTAAACTTCTCTGTTTTTTAATTTTCTTTCAATACAACTGTGGACAGAGTCGCATTCCATCTGCGTATGGCCCTTTATCAAATATTTTTGCTCTATTACCACATTGGTCTTTATTGACAGATCAAGAAGTGCATTCGCAATGATTGCATTTCTGTTTTGATACGTGCATCCATCTGAATAAACAATAATGGGTAGGGGCTTATTTTGAATGTATTCGGAGAGAATGTCTACTAGGCAACTAGCAAAAGTTGATGCAGTCAGATCGGTATCCACTTCTGTAAACCAGTAACATCTCGCCCTGTTGTCAGCTAAGTTGTACACTGTGTAATTGTAAACACATAATTTTGTTTTATAGTACATGCTACTAGTTCGGAGATACGGTGCTAGTTTAACCGATTGCAAATCGACAGTGAAGACGTAACACTCTCCTTTAATTGCTTTTTCTTTATCTTTGGTCTTCAGTTCACGAGCCATTTCTTTTTCTTTAATATGTTTGTCATACGCTTCTTTGGTTAAATTGCCGACTTTAAACTTACTACAAGCATCGCACACATCTTTTTTCGGCTGGAATATTCCAATGTTCATATTATCAAAAACTCTATCAAACGTCCTCTTACTTACAATTTCTGTATTTTGATTTTTTTCCTCGTAATATTCTTTGTATAATTGATATAAATGATTTACGCTGTGTACAATTGGTTCAAGGTATAGTTTTGAAGATGATTTTCGGCAATAGTGCGATGGTACTTTTGGCATCAGTTCTATGAAATCTATGACAGTATGGTGTTTTGAAGTATTACCGCAGCGTCTTTTAGGAGGCGGAACACTTGTATCATTAGATGTAGCAGTTAGTTTACTAGCAGATGTAGCAGACGCTAGTAAAACATCACAACCTTTATTAGCATTTGGATTAAGCCAGTAACGCACCGTCCATTCTTTTATCCCCAAGGAATTGAGAAAAAAAATACGACAGACTCTTACACGTTGGCCCTTTACTTTCAAGTGATATTTCTTAGTCGTATCCTTTCTTGAATTTGTGGAAGAATTGCCTTTTTGTCTACGTTTTGGTGGTATAACATCAACCATAGATTTGATAAAGACTTTTTTGCTATCCCAATCCATTTCAGTCCAAAAACAGTCAAAAATATTTTTTCGATCTTCTTCTGATATGTCCCGGCAGGTCAGACCTCCTTTTAAGCATGCATCTGATGAACATCGTGGTCCTATTTCTCTCTTCATTCTTTCAATATCCTGAATCCACTTATCATTTTGTTTTCGAAACCCTAAAAAAGATTCGCCTTTCATTCTTTTTACTCTCTCGATATCTCTTTTTCGGCCACGACGAGGTTCTGATGTAGATGCTTCTAATAATCCTGTTAAATCTGCATCAGAAGAAACTACCAGTTGAGAAGGAGTCATTAATTGCACATCAGACATTAAATTTTGAGGTTGAATGACTAAATCAGTAGTTGGCTGACTCGAAACTGCTACGTCGGCAAGTTGCAATTGAGGCTCTATTTCAGGCTGATCCAGAAAAGACTGTTGAGGTAGAGGTTGGACTGCCATTGATGTGATTTGAGAGTGCAGCTGCACTTGAGTGTCAACAAAATTTAGCTGCGGCTGATGAGATAAATACGTATAAGAAGGGAGATCCGTGACTTCTAGGTTCATAGGTGGCTGGGACTCTATTTCAGGAGGTGGCTGGGACTCTATTTCAGGGTGGTCCAAAATGGTAGCTTCAGGTCGGACATCGAGTGAACTGAGCTGAGATTGTAGTTCTACCTGGGTGTCAACAAGGTTTGGCAAATCTGTACAAGCTGGCTGCGGTGAAATTTTCAGATTGGTGGGCTGTGCCTGTGAATCTATTTCGAGGTTTTCAGAAGTGTAGAGTGACGGCTCAAGTGCTAGTGAAGTAATCTGTGATTTATGTACAAAATCTTCTTCTCCTAAATCGAATAGTATGCTTAGTGAATGTTCATCAGATTCATTATTTATCGTTGTATTGGTCATATCCATCATTACTAAGTTATCGGCAATATCGATAAAGCTTTTAGGAGATGTCAGGTCTTTTTGGGGTTCTATTGCGGAAGAATCTTTCAAAACACTGACATGGTTATCTCTGACTTCTTTGTTGCGTACAGACTTTTGCATAGGTGGACTGACTTTTTTATAGGAACTTGATGATGAGCATGATGATAGTGTGGAGAAAATGTTCTTCAACCGCGTTTTTTTCCTAATTTGTTCTATTACTTGATTGCTAAACCCCATACACTTCAGAATATTATTTTCTTCGTCTGATGAGTCTTCCATTACGCTGTAAAAAGGCAAATTAGGATAAGGATTACCATTTCATAGTATGCCGAGTAAAGTCTGGCTGGATTTGATACGTTTAGATGGATAAATCATGGTAAAGAATAAAAATCGAGAGCTAAAAAAATAATTGATAGATTGTTACCCTTTTTTGCCAGTCGGGTAAATAATATACAATTTCAATAATAGCTTTGTAAATTAATAATCACTCCTTTATTAATCCTTATGCAAAAACATACATTTATTGAAACGATCAATGAAATGAAACTCATTTAAAAATAATTAAAGCAAAAGTTGGTGTGTGCGTGTGTGTATGTTTGTTACCACTTCACGCATAAACGGCTGGGCTGGTCCGATTTTGATGAAATTTGGTATAGTAGATAGCTAACACCATTACTACCAACACATAGGCTACTTTTATCCTGGATTAACTCGAGTAAACCCCAGGACAACACTAGAACTTCATATCCATTACCGCGAACCTGTTTAAATTGCGTAAAAATTTGGTCAGTTAAAACCGCGAATACGACAACTCATATTTTAACCGCGAATACTTCAACAAATAGTATACATTTCAAGTAATAAAATATATATTGCACATTTATAATCATTAATACACATTTCTTGCAAAAAGTCGTGTGAAATACGTTAATTAAAACAAAAAACTTACCCAGAAATCACGCGGAACAGTGCTACTCTCGCTGTGGTTATGGCGGCACTAAGAAACTGACGCATTCGCGGGTTTGATGGCGGGAAATCACGTTCGCGGTTTTGAATGCCTCGACAAACAACAGAACCGGAGTATCGTTCGGTCAAAACTTATATGTAGGATTGCGTATTTGAACGTGTAGAATCAAGTTATATTAAAATGTGATTTACGTGAAAAATGTCACGTTCGCGGTTTTGAATGCCGAACGACGATATTATTATACATACTGCTTGACATACCCTAAACTATATACTCGTAGGTACATGTGAAAATCAAGTCTATAGATATGTTATTCTGTTCCTGCTTAAAGGTATCACAAATAAAACAGCAATACCCGCGGTTTCCCACAGGGTCCTTAATTTATTCTTGGATATAAAGTAACCTATGACACACTCCAACCTCTCATCTATATCCATAGTGAAAATCTAGTCGATCCATTGTTGCTTGAAAAAGTAACAAACAAACCAACAAACATAATTATACACTTTCGGATTAATAATATTACTATCAAACTTCGCAAAAAAGCTGCGCAAAACCCAATCCTGACTGAAACTTAACTTAATAGCTGCAAACAACAAAGCTCTATAACGCAGCTTGTAGTTGCTATGAAATCAAATATAATATCATATAGTTAACTGCATAGCCGCCAAAAAGTTTGATTCGGTCTATAAGGATTATTCGGATACCTACGGCACATACTAAAAGTAACCCTGGCTGTGCACCGTACTCAATCCGGCATTGCCGACCCAAATTCCAATTCACCCAAAAGAAGACCCCCGCGTGCTGCTGCACCCAGAGTCTGCACTGCCTTTGCAAGACGTCATCGGGAATTAAGCTACCCATACGTATACAACAAAATGAGCGAAAAGTGCGCCTTTCGAAACAAATCGGCAAAGGAATGCAAAAAAATCTTATTTCAGTACTTATGCTCTCTGTCATATAAAGAAACAGAGGAATTACTTAAAATAATATCCTAAACTTGCCACAAACACCCATATAAGAATACATACAAATATCTCAATCACACACATGCACACACACACACACCACCTCTGCGAACCCTGCCTCTTACGAGGACTTGTGTATCGCAGAGGACACACTCGCCACACTTCATTTCACAGACAACACACACACACACACGAAAGTGTTAGTTATTTTTCAAAAATTTTAAATTTAAATATCTATACATCAAAATGTTTTGTTATAATTTTATTAGCCGCACCGTACGTATAACTGATAGTATTAGAAATGTAAGCGTCCCTGAGTCGGGCCCTGCGATATAGGTCATCCTAGTGCAGGGTCCACTGGTATTTTGGTATATCTGTAATCTTTTGGTAAATAAAACATTTTATATTTGTATTTTTTTTTTGTACATGATCTCACAAACTCAAAACTTAGGTGCTGCAAACCACAAGTTTTACTGTCGGTCACGGGGTGGCAGTTTGTTGAAACAGACTATCGTAAATCCTTTGACCTATAAAAGGTTTAAGTTGTTCAAAGCGCACTATATAAAATGCATAAACACGAGTTACACCTACTTTATAGTTTGGAAATAAGTATCTTCTCAGAAGCACTTACTGCAGCAAGAATGACAAAGATGGCCTTTGAGTTCAAATAATAGTTTAAAATATTTTCTCGACTAGAGAGAATAAAGCCCAGACTCCACTAAAGAGGAGCGAGGTTGAGCGAAGCGTTTTAGACTATGCATATGCATATAGCGTTACTGCCGTATTACTTAACGAGGAACCAAACATAATATTGAATGGAGCAGAATTGTGTTTTGTAATCATCATTGTTGCAGGTTTCAGCTGTAAGATGTCCACTGCTGTACATGAGCCTCTTCTATACTATTCTCATAGAACCTTATGTAAGTAGCTTGAGATTTTTTTTGCCGTCCTCCTCCACCTATTTTCCTGGTTATTTAATTTTTACTTATTATAATTTTATCTTTAGACCTTCAAGGGTCTGTGGATGATCCAATATTTTTTCTATGTAATAGTAGTGTAGTATTGTTATTAAGTATTTAAAAAAAAATATTTACTACAATTATTATATGCCAAAGTTTCCAATGATTTTGTAGTACATATTTTTTTGGTTTATCTTAAATTGTTACATGACCTGAGGTTGAGATTTGTTATTTTTAATTTTTTTTATTTATTTAATATTTGAAAGAGTACATACTTAAGTCTTAATGACAATACTACACTACTACTACATAGAAAGCAATTGGATCATCCACAGACCCTTGAAAGTCTAAAGATAATCCAAGTGCTCAAGCCCACTGCCAGTTGGCAGCGTGCCCAGCATGCTGGCAGCATTGCCACGCTGAATGGCAATGCTTATACGTTGAGCCAAATAAACACCAGCATTTTGGTCACGCGTCGCGTCCACCAGACGCTCAGAAAGACTTTTGAAAACGAGATGAGCTCCCGGCCCCCACGGACCCAAAGTCTCAACTCCAAATGGCTCAAATATGTAACCACTACCGAGGTTAGCATATTTGCGCCGCTTGTGCTGCTCAGCCGAATTGGCCGCCGCTCCAGCCCTGCTCTGAGTCTCAGGAAGATGTGACGGTGCCAAAGTATCGACGCAAGTTGCGTCCCATACTAAGGGCCGTCCACACTTCCATGGGACCAGCGTCATGCCGTCAGGCCTTTTGCCATCACCACGCGCCAACCCACTCGGTTCGAGTACGGCTGCGATATTGGCGGTGACAAAAGCCCTGCGTAAAGATTTGTTATTTGCTAAATCCATATGATATATTATGTTATATGAATCGACTTGACATTCTTTTTTTATAATTATTGATGATTATATGCAATTAGGCTCACGCCTTACAATGATATGCCTAACTTTGCTGCGCTTTAGTGGATTCTGGGTCTAATATCCACAGTCAAAGTGAAAATGGTTTTCACTAAGACGTGACCTAGTAAACTTTAAGTGAATACCTTTTAGTAACTAGTCCAAATAGGTACTAAGACCTAAGTTGTTTAAGCCTAGTAGATTTCCACTATCAGTGTTATAAGCCGCTTTTAATCTGTATATTTGGAGAATAAAACTTAAAAAGAACATTGAACTTAATTCTGCGTAGACTAAACGAATATTAACAGCTTCTTTTCACACCAAAACTAAGATTTATACGAAACTAAATAACATTGTCAAGAATGATTTACCTAAAAACTATAACATCCATTCAAATTCAAAATAATAGAGACATTAACATCACCCGTTATAGCTAATAATCGTCGACATAGCTAATGCTATTTCACTAACTAATGTTAATTCTAAAACCGGTGCTGGTGAAAAATATTAAAGAAATGTGACATAAATTAAATAATTTAACTGTCTATTTGAAGTAACGATCCGTAAAAGTGGTTGTAAATTAGAATTTATGCTAATATAGTGTAGATTTTACGCCTACAGTAGATGAGGTTGGTTTAATGAATCGATGGGAAGAAGCGGTGTTGCTAGGTTCAAACTTTCCAGCCAAAATGGGTTTATATTCTATTTTGAGAAATAAAGTAACTTTCAAAGATTTTCAAGGACTTTCAAGAACGATACAGAAACGCTGAATCGAACCAATCTTTCCTAATCCAAGCGTCTGCTCGACGATTAGGTACAATTTATTCCTTTTTTGTTTTGAAAGTTTATTTTTAGGGTTCCGTACCTCAAACGAAAAACACGGAACCCTTATAGGATCACTTTGTTGTCCGTCTGTCCGTCTGTGTGTATGTCAAAACTCTTTATCTCGGGAACGCGTAAAGGTATCGAGTTGAAATTTAAACTATATACGTATACCTATGAATTCTTGCAGTTGTGTAAAAGAAAAACTTCTCAGTTACCATATAAAAAAGTCAGAGCCGTTTATGTCGTAAAAAAAGCATATTTCAACGCTCACAAAAATCAAAACCTACAGGGTACTTCCCGTTGACATAGCACTATGAAATTTGGTAAAGAGCATTGTCTTAGAGTACACATATAGGAATAAATCTGAAAACTGTACATTTTTATTTAAATTACATAAAAACAGGGCCTCAAAATTCACAAAATATGGGTTCAAAATTCAAAGTGAGTAAATCGTATCATGTGAGGTATCATATAAAATAACTTCATTAGCACATGCTAAAACAGGTTTTTAATTATTTTAAAAATGTATTTGTACGGAACCCTCGATGTGCGAGCCTGACTCGCACTTGTCCAGTTTTTTATTTGTTTTGAAAATTTAAA
Organism: Hypomecis punctinalis; assembly: GCA_949316475.1. Classification (NCBI taxonomy): domain Eukaryota; kingdom Metazoa; phylum Arthropoda; class Insecta; order Lepidoptera; family Geometridae; genus Hypomecis; species Hypomecis punctinalis. The sequence goes on along the minus strand of OX438808.1, from coordinate 18,652,146 downwards.
AGTCACGTCACCTCCGATTTATAGGAGAAGAAAAGTTACCTACAATGATAGTACATTGGGCCAGGATGGTGGATATTGCGCGATCACATTTCATAGCTAGGCTTATGTTCTGAATTTTTAATAAAAATGACATTTCGTGGCAATGGCTAAAAGTTTTTTTTTTTTCTAAAAATAATCATGAAATAATACATTGCACTGCTATGTAAATAGCAGGCTATGGCTAAATTATATTAAAATAATAAAAAATACCTCCACAAAAATGTCCGGCAATCTGAAAGTTACAGTAATGAGTTAGTCAAGATTTTTATGCACTCTTTAGAGTTAGGTAGCATAAAGTTAAACTTTTCTATGAGATTTGTGTAGCACTATCTGTTGGGATTCAGTTGCAAAGTTTCATTTCCATTAAAAATGTCGTTTGCGCTTTATCTATGGTGCGCGTAAAAAACTTTACAAACTCTTATAAATCTAGTACAGTACCAGCAGCCTCAGGACGTAGGCCGACCCACGAAGGGTGATTGGGCCATATACACCACGCTGGCCCAGTGCGGGTTGGTGGATACACATACGCCATTGAATTTCTTCTACGGACGTATGCAGGTTGCCTCACGATGTTTTCCTTCACCGAAAAGACTGTAGTGTGAAATTCCGTACATGAATTCCAAAGAACTCATTGGTGCGGGACCGGAGATTCGAACCCACGACCTCACAATTGTAAGGCGGGTGTCACTGCCTCTAGACCACCACGGCTTTTTTATTAATCTAGTATGCGTTTATTAAGTTTTTTACGCATTACAGTACTATGGCAACATTTAAACTACCGTTTCGTGTCGATACTGTCTGTTTCTAACACGGGCCGGTATTGACTCGTGTCATTTAAATATCGAGTTTCTCAATCAAGTCCCTTGTACATCGTTAATTTGAATGGTCTATGACAAAAAAGAAAAATATTTGATCTAGGTATTTTGTTAATTCTTTATTGGGCTTAATTTATTTGATTTTTTTTGGGTCGCCAATTTACATATTTGACTACTTGTTAAATTGACAAAATTAGTCAAAGTTGTAATAGGCGATAAAAATATAAATTAACTAATCAGCTGAGTAATATTTCTTATTAAGAAATCAGTTTTTCAGAAATGAGAAACTACAAGTCATTTTTGACCGACCAACCACCGGAGGAGGTATACAATTCGACGCGTATATATTTTTTTAATGTATAACCCCGCATAACTTTTTTCATAGTAGTCCGATTTCAATATATTTGCTTATTAGAAAGAGTATACTTCGAAATTGGTCACATTTAAATTTCATTGAAATCGGCTCAGCCATTTTTGATAAATCAACAATAATGTGAAAAATGCTACAAAATCAAAATCAAAAATCAAAAAATTTTTATTTAAGACAACATCGGTTTATGGTTAGTAAAACAAATTATTTACTTATAACTACATCATTCCGTGCGTATTATATGGGTCCTAGCGATAGGTGTATTATACAATATACATATAAACATTTCTCTTGAATTACTCTATCTATTAAAAAAGAAACTATATCAAAATCCGTTGCCTGGAAGAAATCACTTGAAGCGATAAAGCCGCCAGTTAGAAACCTATAAATTGTACTGTTTTGTCCCTGTAATTTGTTTTTTATGTAATGTGGTTGTCTAATTGCTTGTTGCGTAGTTTTAAAGATATAAGCATACATGGGGACAGACAGCGGGAAGCGACTTTGTTTTAATACTATGTAATGATTCTGTACACGGGTGAAGTCGGTCATGCTATTTTTTTTAAAATAATTATTGTTTATTTATGCAACATAAAAGTTTCAGCGATCGATTTAATGCAACCTGGAAGACGAGCTAAAGTAAAAACTTACGATTTGATTTAGGTATTTTATTTAAAATGTAAACAATTCGGCATGATAATGCTTTTTCACTTAATAAAAGTCGTTAACAAAAAAAAAAACTACGTATATAAACGACGAGGGAATGATACGATTGTCGAATCCGTTAGTAGGGTTTTGTATAAAAATAAGCAAACGACAAAACATAATCCAATCATAAAACGGTATAGTCCAGTTCAGCAGCGCTCTCCTGTGACCTTAAAGTGATTTGTAACAGACTGTATCTTCGTGAGCAGGTTAAGTTAGACAAGATTAGTCTTACAAAAAATCTCTATCGAGGTAGCTAAAGTACTGCGCAGGTATAAAACATGTCGGTTTGGTGGGGTGCCGATATTGTTAAAGTAACAGTATTTTTTTTTATTTTACGATAAACCCGGAGAAACAATTGTCCTACAAAATGGATGGTATGACTGGAGTCTTAAATATAAATTATTCGTATTAAATATAACATTGTGTCAAGCCCCAAATTTAAGCCATCTAAGAGATATAACAAAATATTCTCAATAGTAATCCAATAACAATCTCGTTATAAGCGTCGAGTTGTGAATGTGCATTCCTAGTTGCGATAAAGGGCACGGACATATTGCACGTGCCGGACACGTGCGGAGGCACGGGCTTATACGAGGACACGCAAAAACATATACCTAGGGTACGATCTTCAAATTGGACGACAGTTACACAGATAACCGTTTAAATAATAATTTAATTTAATTAAATTGTCATCTTAAAATGAGTGCCTAGGTTATCTATGGTATGTTTATTTTCATCGTCTATCATCATTACAGAAATTGCAAAACATAAAACTTATATAACTTTGCCAAAATTTGATCAAATATTGAAAGCTTGTGATCAGCGCAAGTATAAGCAGAGCAATTTTTACATTTCTTAAAAAAATACATGTGTTTTCATCTTTTTGCACATTTGACACAACAACAACAATGACAAGATTTGTTTTAAACTTCTACCGTCCTAATAATATACAGAGTAGCTTTGGAGTAGTTGTCCGTATTTTTGTCGTTTACATGTGCACTAAAATTGTCTTCGAAAAAAAAAGGACTAACTATTCAAGAGCTATTTCAAGTTTATCAATAAAGCAGCTTGGGTCTAAATATCTCTATGGCACTGAAGTGCATAAAATTTTAAAAGAAAACTAATGAATTTGTTTCATCGTTAAATTAATGAGATTATCAAATCCTTGTTTTGAATAAATATTTAGTGTATTTCCGCTCTGTTACCCTAAATATTTATTCAAAACAAGGATTTGAAGATGAACTTCCGGAAAGTAACGCCTGATTTAATAAATTTAATAAACTAATGAGGTTATGTTGATTTTGATCAAGTCATAATTTCAGTTACAGCAATATAATTGATGAATGATGAAAATTCCTAAAACAAATGCTTGAAATTAATGCAAGAGTAGATATTACTAATTCTAATTTAACACACGCATTGCAAAATTTTAAACTAAATATATTCACATCGGTGTAACACCAAACAAAGTGCGACGACAACGGCATCCCTCAAATCTCTGAATCTCCCAAACGCGTGGCATGCCCAAAAATAAAACTAAAAATAAACCCTCCCATTAGGGAGTTAATGCGTTAACAATGTTCGTAGATTTACGTCGGACTGCACACTTTGACAGTGGCGGTGCAAAGGGATAGCTCGATTGAGGCTTCCAAATGCAGCGAGCATGATATTGTCCTGTAACGCTGTTACTAAAGCATTTGCAGTAGGTAAAGTTCCATCAATTTCTAAAGTCTGCAATATACGTTGGCCAAGCGTAGCCGAGTTAAGACCAATACCAACGTGTAGAGTGTAGACAACAATCAAGATGTTTGTTTTGCCTCACCACTACTTGTTGTGACTTGCTTATTTGGAGTAGCATGCTCGCGAGCGTTCAAACTGGTGGGTTGTTTTTTCACAATAAAAAGCACTGATCCAACGTCTGGACTGCATCATTTGCCTTGTATTGATTTGTGTATGCTCGCAAAGCTCAAGCTAGGCCAACGTGATTTGCACACTTTGGCAGTGGCATGGTGCAAAAAGACGGCTCGATTGAGGCTTCCCAATGCAGCATGTGATATTGCCCTGTAACGCTGTTACTAAAGCATTTGCAGTAGGTAAAGTTCCATCAAGTCCTAAAGTCTGCAATATTACGTTGACCAAGCGTCGCCGAGTGAAGACCAATACAAACGTGTAGACAACAAGGTGTAAGACGAGAAAAGTGAAAAAAAAAATCTTTTTGTCGATGGTTATAGTATAGAGATTTTAAAAACTTCCCAGTTTTGTGAAATTTTCTGGATTTGTACGGAACCCTTGATGTGCGAGCCTGACTCGCGCTTGTCCGGTTTTTTTATTTACGACATAAACGGCTTACTTAGACGACAACTGAGAAGTTTTTCTTTTGCACAACTGCAAGAGACCATACATATACGTATACAGTTTAAATTTCAACTCGATGTCTTTACGCCTTCCCGAGATAAAGAGTCTTGACATACACACAGACGGACAACAAAGTGATCCTATAAGAGTTCCGTTTTTTGCGTTTGAGATACGGAACCCTTAAAAACGGGCTCGATTGAGGCTTCCAAATGCAGCATTTGCAGAAGGTAAAATTCCATTAATTATAAAAAGCCTGCAACATAAGTCGGCCAAGCGTCACCAAGTAAAGACCACGTACGTGTAGATAGCATGTTTGCCTTACCTAACTATTGCCTATTGTCACATAGATAGCTAGCTTAAGAATATTCGGGCTGCATCACTCAAACCAGTATGTTGACAATCAAAGGAACTCGATAGTGCTCGTCCAACGTCTGGACGGTAACAATTGCCTTGTGTCAATCTGCCTGTGTTCGCGTTGGCATAAGCCCGACCAATTTGAAGTGCTCTATTTGGCTGTATCAATTTGGGTGCAGGTTGTCCAATATTAGGCCAACGCAAGCGCATTGGCTTAAGCTTCGTTGAGTAAACACCTAACAATACCAACGCACAGTCTAATTAAATTTAATCTATCTTTGATAAGATAGGATTTTCTATACAGACAAAAACACCTCCATTCAATTTTTCGTAATATTTGATTGTAATAAGTTTTTCTCAGTGGGTTTATATGACTATCCAATCATAAATCCCCATTAGTTGGGATATCTTTCCAGAAATCATAAATTGTCAAATGAACAAAAACAACACGGATCAATTTTATTATTAATAAAATTCCTCTAAGATACTTAATGAAATTTCATTACATTTTGTATTTTAGAACCGCTAACGATGTTTAACAGTACTGAGCTACGGCCATCAAAACCCTTGGACATTCGGTATGAATATCAAGTACTGCCATTACGAAATTGTAGGGCACTCGACGTACTTTGCCTTTTTCATCGCACAGGTGAAAATTGTGGCTCTCCAGTACTTCGCGGTCGTTTTCATTTTCCGATTGCATTGCAGTGGACATTTGAAAAAGTCCGATACTAGAAATGTGCAGAACTGAATGAACTGAATCGCAAAAAGGCCCTCTGAGCTCTGTTCTGCAGTTCCAGTTATTACCTTTGCTGTTAAATGTTGCTGCGCTTTTTGTAACATTTTCTATGGGATTTCTATGAATAAAACAAATGAATATGAATAAATATGAGGGCATAAAAGTTTTGTATATTGTAATAATTTTGAACTGGGTCTTAAATGTTATAGATATAAAAACAAAAATCTATAAAATGACAATACTACACTACTACTACATAGAAAGCAATTTGATCATCCACAGACCCTTGAAGGTCTAAAGATAATCCAAGTGCTCAAGCCCACTGCCAGTTGGCAGCGTGCCCAGCATGCTGGCAGCATTGCCACGCTGAATGGCAATGCTTATACGTTGAGCCAAATAAACACCAGCATTTTGGTCACGCGTCGCGTCCACCAGACGCTCAGAAAGACTTTTGAAAACGAGATGAGCTCCCGGCCCCCACGGACCCAAAGTCTCAACTCCAAATGGCTCAAATATGTAACCACTACCGAGGTTAGCATATTTGCGCCGCTTGTGCTGCTCAGCCGAATTGGCCGCCGCTCCAGCCCTACTCTGAGTCTCAGGAAGATGTGACGGTGCCAAAGTATCGACGCAAGTTGCGTCCCATACTAAGGGCCGTCCACACTTCCATGGGACCAGCGTCATGCCGTCAGGCCTTTTGCCATCACCACGCGCCAACCCACTCGGTTCGAGTACGGCTGCGATATTGGCGGTGACAAAAGCCCTGCGTATGACATCGTTAAGGCTGGCGTGGCGTCCAATCCGACCAGCGCTTCTTGAGCAAGAGAGACCGTGGTGACCGAGCTGGTCAACTGCAGTACCACACTGACAGCGATGGGCTTCACAACACCTTGCACCCAAGCGTAAGCTGACAGCTAGACGAAATGCAGTTGGGTCTAAAAGGTTACCAGTATTGAAAGAGGGCAATGCTTGCAACCAAAGACCGGACTCCCATACAGAGACTGCAAGGATACGAGCGCGATCCGCGACGCTAGGACACGTGTCTAGAAGAGATTTCCGTGCTAGTTCGCAGATCGGCCGATCCCACAGTCTCTGCGACGATAAAGTCTTTGAAAGCTCGGTATTTGGGCAAGCGACCCTCCAAGCATTTGTTGCCTCATTCAAATGAGCTACATCTACGCCAGAATGGCCTAAAGAAGGTGCGAGGATTTTTTCAATCAAATTCTGAGTACTATGAATGGAGGACAAGAAAGCTGGTAAAGCAACACTTGAAATTTGGCGGACCCCTAACCCTCCAAGCCTAACAGGCAAGGAGGCTTGTAGCCACGCCCTTTCACTCATGTCAATATTCAAAACCGATACTAGGGACTGCTTTACAACATCGTCTAAGCTCAAAAGGAGCTCATTGTGTTTCCACAATGGACTACATCGTAAAGCGTACATAAATTTTGGAACAAACAGACAACATCATGCCTGGAAGAGATCGCTTTTAGCGATAAGGCCGCCTCTTGTTACACACTATAGTTTTGAATGTTTTTGTTATCTGTGTTATTTGTGCTCTTTGTGTTAACAATAAAGAATATCTATCTATCATCTTATAATGGTAAAAGCCATGTGGGCGTTAATTTTGAGTAGCCTATCAGAGGCACTCAAAAAATTTTGAATTTTTTCTTGAACGAAAGGCGGAAAAGACTCATCTAATATCGGCGAACCTAGAAGGCGGAGAGAACACTTGTCTACCGATTTGATGTTAGGTGCCAAATCATTAAATTTGTTAAGTATCAAATCTTTATCCGGACATGAGTCGCAAACGAAAAGTTCGCATTTCGAAAAATTTAGCTCCAAACCAATTTGACGAAACTCGTCAATAAGAATTTCCAAATCACGTAGGACTGTGCTCGCATCGCCACCCAAAGTCCCGTCATCCAGATACCAAACGTTGAGTTTAGATTGGAGACGTTGAACAATTGGATGAATGGCCAGGCTGAAAATGGCTGGTCCGAGAGGGTCACCTTGTTGACAGCCAACGGAAGATAGCAAAACATCATTTTTGTAAATTAATTTAGTGGGTTTGCCGTAGCATTGCCAAAGAAAATTGAAAAGATCGGGAATTTTGTCTTTGACCTGTGCCAACAAGGCGTCTCGATTAACCGAATTGAAAGCATTTTTGACATCCACCTTAAGCAACACCTCTCCACAATTTTGACCGAGAAAAGTACGAAGCGAATGAACAGCAGCCTCACATCCACCCCGCGAACCAAAGCCAAGCTGTATTGGTTGAAAAAGGCTACTCAAAAGAGCAACCTTTTTTCCACAACCGGCTTTGGCTGCGAGACGACGATATGTGGTGCCCACAGCAATAGGTCTGATGCCACCATCTTTTTTGACAAGTGCGCATAGGTTAGCGCCATACAAGACTTCGATAACGTCATCATTGACCTGCCCAGATAACATGAGATTTACCAAACCCGTTAATTCTCTCAAGAGAGACTCAGCCACCTCACCAGAGCTAAAAGATAGAAGATCTTTTAGATGTTGAGGCGAGAGACCATCTAGGCCTCCGGCTGAGCCGCTCCGAAAAGAAGAAACGGCCGCTGCAATCTCCTGAGCTGACACTTCAATGACAACGTCATCAGGGTGTGGTGGCTCAGGCAGGTGGAGACATGCTGCCGGCGGATGCTTGTCACGGAGTGACTGGACCGTATCGGGTGTGTGGGGGGCAATAGTGTCGCTGGAGAACAGGACTCGTGCGGCGCCTTTGATATCGCCATCACTAATTTTGCTCTCTACTATTTTAATGGTAACCGAATCGTCTGTTTTTTTAGAATTTGGTTTATTCTGCCTTGTTGGCGGAATAATGCTTTCAAAATCTAAAGAGTTCTCTTCCAATGCGCTGTACTTTACGCAATTTTCCTTTACCCTAGTGGTAAGGGATTTTTGTTTGTTGGGTCCGAATGTACGTAAAGCACAACGTAGGGAAAAGTCAAGAGGTGTTCCCAGGCGACTAAAGAATTTTTAGAAATAACATTCCGAATAGCAGCAGATAAACACTGCGCAACCGAAAAACGTGCACCACGCGGGATGCGTTTTAAAACAGGAAGAGAACTTTTGAGTGAGCTAAGAACCTCCCAAAACGGTTTGGAAGGAGCAGCAGCGCTCACGGGGCTCCATCAGAGCCTGCAATAGGGGCCGAAAGTGTAATTTGGCTATTTTTATGGCACCGCGTACGGTGAATTTTGAGGCCTTTCTGTCCTTTAAAAAATCGCATTTGGGAACACTCTAGGCACTGAATCATGTTTCCCTGCGACACATTAACTTATTGGGAAACTGCATTTGGCCCGGCCGGGGCGCAAAATGCCATGAATAACAAGAATTATACTACAAATATAAATAAAAATAAACTTAGGTTCTATAAGTGGAGACGTCAGGACGTCAGACCGTGACGTGGGCGGTCTGCGCAGACTCGGATGGCGTTGACATGGAAACAAGAAAACAACAATGAGCCGCGACTGTCAAAAACCTACCGAATATTACAACACAATAGAAAACAATTATTTGACTATCTCTAGCTCTACAAATATTACCTCGAAAGAAAATAAGAAAAAAAAGGAAAGATTGGAGTAGAATTTGGCCCGCTAGAGCAGAAAAATCTGAAAAATAAGGGCCGAGAAAAATCCTGCCAACATGCGTTGATAGCAACTTTTTTTTTTTTTTTTAAATTAAATAAAGTCTTAAAAAAAAAAAATAAAAAAAAAAAACAATAAAATGAGTATAAATATATAAAAATAAATAGAATGACTTAGTTTATAATTTCTCGATCTATAAGTAGATTTTGCCGTACTATTGTGAGTAACTTATGGAATTTTTACCTACCACTAAATTATGTTGTGGTATACGTACAAAAAAAATCTGGCAATTTGAAAAAATCAAAATTCAGATTGATTAAATTAATTTTATAAGAACTGCATTTACATAACTTTTCTATTATAACGAACATACAAAGCCCGAATGACGTCTCTGTCCCGCAAAATGTCACCACATTAAAGTTACTCGATCCAGCGCGAATTTAAGCATGAAATATAACCATGTAAAAGTAAACCTCAAAACTGAATTTAAACAGTGTTTTGGAGTGGAAACTCGTGAATATGAGTCGCAAACGAGCTCTAATGAAGGCTGTGATTATCGCTCACACGTCACGAGTTATGCTACGCTTCTAGCTATGAAAACAGAAATACAGTGACTGGATTTAGTAGCAATTTTACTTTAAGTATGAATAATAATTCAATATCAGTGGAAAGAAGTAAGGGGAGGCTTTTGCTTCGTACTGGGACCCAACAGGCTGACATAAAAATCAATATCGTCATTACAGCCAAAGGATTTCTACTGCTGCAGTTTAGAGATATGCCTAGGTAAGGTCAATTGTAAGTATGCTGTACGTCTTGTATCTAGAGCATCCTAGATACCTGTCTAAAAGTTTTTTTATCTTAGGTTTGCGTCTAACTACATTCTGACTATTCTTTAGCGGAGTTGCTGTTGAGTGAGTAAGCTTTCTTTACTGTGTTTGCTGTAGCATGGTCTCTATTAGAGAACTTTGTAAGTACATATGCTATAATAGAGCTTTCAGTGGAAACAACGAGGCCGATCTATTTCCATGAATAATGCGAAATATAGGTAAATGTCTTACTCCAATTGTTTTGTACTAAACTAATTTTTTCTAGCATGGTATTGCAATAAAGTGTTCTTACTAACACTTCATGGTGGTGCGACCACATTCCAAAAAAACCGGACAAGTGCGAGTCAAACAAACCCAGAAAATTCACAAAATTGGGAAGTAAGTTGTTAAAATCTCTTATAATAATAAAAGACAAAAAAAATTTCACTAAAGTGATTTTTTTTTACGAAAATTACACATTGTTGAATAATTAAAAACCTGTTTCAGCATGTGCTAATGAAGCTCTTTTACATATACCTTACGTGATACGATCTAATCACTTTGTATTTTGAAGCCATATTTTGTGTATCTAGGCTCTATTTTTTGTGATTTAAATAAAAATGTATGTAAGTTTTCAGATTTATTCCTATATGTGTACTCTAAGACAATGCTTCTCGCTAAATTTCATAGTTCTATGTTAACAGGAAGTACCCTGTAGGTTTTGATTTTTGTGAGTGTCGGAATATGTGGTTTTTTACCACATAAACGGCTCTAACTTTATTATACGATAACTGAGAAGTTTTTATTTTACACAACTGCAAGAGACCATAGATACACATAATTATACAGTTTAAATTTCAACTCGATATCTTTACGCGTTCCCGAGATAAAGAGTCTTGACATACAGACGGACAGACGGACAACAAAGTGATCCTATAAGGGTTCCGATTTTTCCTTTTGAGGTACGGAACCCTAAAAATGAACTTGATTGTGAACACATGTAAACCCAGGTAAAATACTCTCGGTACTACTTAAATACCTCGTTGCTATAATAATGCCATATAACTAACTCTATATGACTTTATACGTAACTTGTACGTCACGGTGGTTGCGCTACCAATGTATCCAAGAGAAATAAGGCCTTTAGAAGCCTAATTCGACATTGCCACCCATCTCATCACTCACCTGTGTAAATACAAAAAAAAAACAGCACAAATTCCCTTCTCTCAAGAGTATCAAATGCACATCAAACTTAACAGCTTAACTTAATTAAAAAATAAAAGACGAGGAAGCTCCCGTATACCAGATATATAGTTTCTCATTAAAGCTGGTTTCGTACGTTTCATATTTCAAAGAGGCAAGAAGATTCGACCCAGTGTGAGTTAGCACCGTTATACTCTGGTATCAAAGACAGGTATTATAGAGATGCGCCTCTAGCGTGCCTACGTACGTGTATGACCGTACGAACGCACGCTAGAGGTGCATATTAGGGGTACATATTAGGATGTGTACATATTGCATGCCTAAAGATTGAACAATTGTAATTCAGATTGTTTTTTGTTGAGATGTTATTCCGATTAGTTTCGCATAAGGAAAATGCAAATCTTTTCTTTGGATAGTAGATATACTTTAGATTTCGTGCATCAAGTTACAATACCGTTTTATAATTTTCAAGCATTATTATCCCAAAACAAGGCAATGTAGAACGTATCAATTTCATAAAATATGACGATGATTGAAAAAGACCTAGAGGCCTAATGTAGTTTTTTCTTAGTTTGTATTGTTAACAAAAATGTGTGGTTTTTTTTCTCAACAGTCAAGCAATAATATTGTATTTTAGATTATTTGTGTAGATAGGTAAGTGGTTGTACGATAAACGTGTTATATTTTAGATACCCCAGATCACATGGGAATCGTGAAAGAGTATTTTTTGCAGCTTATGTTATTAGTCAATAAAATTTTTTTGATCATAATCACTGAACTATCCCACAACAATGTGGGTCCCATTGTAGAATTGTAGAATAATTTGTTCTAAATGTGACACTGCACGGAACGTACGAAGTCACTGTTTCTATAGGCATAAATTCTCTGAGCTCTACATCATATCAAAACCGTTTGATCGTCGAGAACGCTTCTTAGTCGCCCGCTTTGATATTTCCCAGATTGGATTTAAGTAGGCGATAAAGAAAGCATAAAATAAAAAATAAGTGGCTTCTTAAAGGTGCGGTGATGCTAAAAACACGGCTTGTTTTGTAAATATCCAATATCAACGGGATTTATTATGATTGGTGAACGGATTTTAATATGAAACCTTATCGTTTCAACTTATGTCTATTAAGTTTATTTACGTTGTATTGCGTAAACTGTATTTTATAGTAGTGCTCCAAAGAAGAGTACATTTTCACCAAAAATAATTCAGGAAAGGAATACTCTATTGATATAAGCCCTATCAAAGTTAATCTGTGAAAACGAGGCGAGTCGATGTGCAATAAAATTTATTCATAAGTCAGCGGCACGGAGCAAGGATTTGTCTAGTTTCTAGCTAACTTAACAAATACTACCTACCTATATTTATGTAGTTTGAATTGGTCTACATTTATTTGATGTATAGTAACGCGACAAACTTAATCAACTAGTAGTTTTACGGACAGTAGAACTGCGCTTGTTCTGCTCATTCGGTCCATAATTTGGAAATATCGGATATTGTGTTAAAATTAACTTTATTTTGTATTTTTTACGGTATGATTACTACTAAAACTCCGCTCTCCGTCTGTCCGCCTGTCTGTCTGTCACCAGCAGGCCAATCGCACTAAAAATTACAATTGAACCACAATTGAACTTTACTCGAACTTCGACTTTTTGTCTATTTTCGTATCGCGCTGATGATTTTGAAAAAAGTTGAAACGCAACTCAATCAGAGTTGGAACGTAACCGTTGTCAAACGAACGGTTGGTGTATAGCCGCGTACCCACCTAGCGCATAGGCTCGCGCGGCAGCCTCGGTGTCCGGATCGCGAGCAATGGCTCCCGCGGCAGCCTCAGTAGTTTTGTTCAATTTACACGAGGCCGCCTCGCGAGGCAGGCTGAGCCATCATAATTCCGCGAGTATTCGTAATGGACAGTCGTGTATTTTCAGCTGCAGCTATTTTCCTAGCTGCTTACTGTTTAAAGAAACGAAAACAGTCACGTATCAAGAAAAAACCTAGACGCTTCTAGATAGAGCAAATGGACTCCTCCTGACTGCCCATGATATCAAAATTACAGAAGACAAACACGGCAAGAGACAAAACTTGAAGTAGCATCGCGCGCGAGCCAAAACATAACCGTCCCCACCTAACGCACAGCGTTCACTGAGGCACCTTTGAGCGCGTCAAGTTTACCGACAACAGATGGCTCGGGGCCGAGCCGTGCTCGGTCGAGCAAATGCGCGCCCGAGGCAGGCCGAGGCACGTCCACACCAGCCGAGGCATTTGGCTCGCGAGGCTGCCGCGCGAGCCTGTGCGCCAGGTGGGTACGCGGCTTATGAAGTAGAGCGCAATACCGAATTCCATCGAATCTTAAGTACAGTTGCAACCGAACTTTAACTGCAGGCTGTATCTCATGAAACGTGACAGCTGGAACATTGAAACAAACACCAAAAACAGAAAAAAAAAAATATTTTTTACAAATATTTTCCATAAAATAAATAAAATATAAAACGGCTAAAAATCAGATTGGTTATAAACCTGATTTTTAGCCATTTTACGCTCGATAATAATAACAGTGACAAGTAGATGCTTACATATGTAATTAAATATGTATTTTGAAAATAAATAATTAATTTTAAATAAATTAAATAGAGGGTGCTCTCATACAAGAAACGTGATTTTTTTGGCCACTGCCTGTAACAGGAAGATGCTCAAAATATAATATTCATAGATTATTATGTTAAATACTCCTTTCAAAAATAAATAGTTAAACTAATTTTAAATGTATTGATTGGGGCTTCCAACTCCAAGTCAAGGGAGTCCAACTCGCACTTGACCGATTGTTTATTAATACATTAGATTAGAAAGAAAACTGATTTTACCTGATTTTGCTTATTTTTTTTTTATGTTCTTGTGATTTTTATTAGGTTGCTCATACACACGTTATAGATATAGAAGATAGAGTGTAGTAGGCATAGGTACGTTATTCCATTACTTGCTATGTTTGGTAGTCTCTATTAAACAACTTATCAACTTTTAACCTGCCTTGGTTTTAACCAGAGCAGGTGGTGCGTGGCGAAATCCCGAAACTCTCCCAAAGATAACGATCACACATTTTGTAACGGTCTCTACATAGAGCCCTATTTTAGTGCGATCATTGGGCGATAGAGTTAAACGTATTTTTCTATTGTCTTCCCCCTTGTAATGGGTTAACTAATGGGTGCCATAAACTAAGTAAATTGGTCTGAGTGACATAATGTTTTTTTCGATCGTAATTTACGATACGGTTTAGTTTTCATTTTACTAAGGTTCCTGTTATTATGCCAGTTACATGAAGCACACAAAAATGATCAACTAGTTGATTAAATCAAAATAGGTCAATACTTGTTTATTACAGTAACATTATCATCTCCGCTATAATACTTCCACTTCTCAGACTCATAACACAAAAAGGACTGCTCAGGATGATATTTTCATCCCATTATTTGTTGAACATAGATTGATAGATAGAGGATATAGACGATAGAGGAAAACAGGTGAAACTTATAGCTAGTGTTACAACGGGCGGCCTTATCGCTAAAAAGCAATTTCTTCCAGGCAACAGTTAACATAATTAATAATTGATCACCCAAATATCTTGGAAGCTTTATTTATGCCCAACTAAACAAAGAATATAGTAAATGACACTGCATGCAAATGTAATAAAAGCACCCAATAAATGCTTCGCCCTGCAAACTAGTGCCTTAAATAAAATTACCTTAAATAAATTTAACAGATGTCATTACTGAAAACGTTGACACGAACTATTACATAATAATTATTTCAACTCTTGCACATACTCACCAGCAATTACACTATTAAACATTCACTCCCACTAACCCCCTGTTTCAAATCATCCCTGAAGAGAACTAGCTTCCACAAACACAGGGAATCCTACCGTGGAAGCTAGTGCTTCACAACTAGCTAAATACGAATAAGTAAACAATGTTTATGCTTAAATTTAAATATAAAATCTTTCGTGGTTAACCCTAAAATATGTACCTAATTCGATTTAATTTTAATTCATTCAATCAACAATAAATTTTAATAATTACATGTATTTAAATATCTTAAGTAATAAATAATAATCTAGTTTATTTAAGTAAAATTAGCTTAAGGAACAACTTTATTTCGTGACCATAATGGTCACGAAATAAATTATTCTTCTTATTCTATTTCTACCCTTCTAGGAATCGAACCCAAGACCCCTGTATCAAAGGCAAGAAGAGGTACTCCTGATTGCGCCAGGAGGGTCGTCGCTACGCTTGCTTAATCGCGCATCGTTGAATTATCATATGTCAATGTATTCCTCGGCCATAGGTATGATATAGGTATTTCAACACCATAAAGTATCGATCAAACACATTTCAGGCCTATTTTGTATCACTTGTTCACAAAGCTATCATGACGGAAATAAACCCTCTCCTGAACATACAGGAATATTCTCGATCATAATTCGCTAGGGTTGCCAATCGGGCATAATTCCGGCAGATCTCTTAATCGCCGTCCAATATGAGCCAAATTAACTTTCATTGTATCGAGCCAAATCGTGTCGGGGCATAACCGACCGCGAAATATTCTGGGCCTTCGCTGCTTCAGCTTTCATAGCAATACGAACAGTAGAGCAATTTTTACAAAACATAGCTTGTATTCGGAGATAGCTATATTTTGTCGATATAATAGGTATATGTATCTGAAATAATTGAGAACTAATTATAAAATCTAGGTATTGTAAGACAGTTCGCATAGGATGGATGAGCTAGTCATAGCCTTGATGTCTGAGTTTTTAAACCGACTGAAGGCTTCTTAAATAAATAAATAAAACGTTTATTGTTCTTAAAAATTAACACAAAGCAAGTTGTACACTGGATCCCACACTAGGGTGACCTGTATCGTAGGATCCAGGCTCCTTGCCAGAAGGGAAGGTAATAGTTGTTTAATGCTACATTTCAAATTGGGAAAATTTACTAACATGATATATCTATTTTTTTTTACGGAGAATACACGTAGGTAGGAACATAAATAACTCAAATGGAGATGGCTAAATGGTTAGAATAACCGGGACCTACAATTTAACGTGTCATGGTAGAGCTCAGTTGTAATTGCTACCCGCGGTCACCTATTCAAACACTGCGACCATGCTGAACGTTGCGATGCGTTGCTTCGATGATCGCTAACGACCACCTAGTCTAACTACGCTATGAGCGCTACAGCGCTAGGTATTGTAATATTTGTACTGCTAAATTGATGAGAAATCCATCCTAATATACATCAGCTGTAGAACTGCTGGACATATGCCTACCCTATGGTTCTAATAAGACGGACTCGGAGCAGCTTGTACCCAGTAGGCTTATTGGACGTAGCACTCACAGTGTAGTTTGTCTAGGTTTTCGGTAGCGATCACCGGAGTTAAGCAACAGACAGACAGACAAAACTCTTTATTTACAACCACAATTTGAAAAATAAGCACTATTTACACATATACGACAAAAATATGATTATGAAGTGGCGGCCTTATCACTTCTTTCTTCCAGGCAACCTTGCACGAATATGAACTGACAAGAACAAGAAATAGTAGCCTTAAATAGATATTAACAAAGAAAACACCTATAAATAATAAACTAACTATACTTAATTCAATCTAAGTTTTAAATATACTTACATATATACGATATAATATATAAATATAATTATACATATACCTACATACGTTATAAAATAGTAGCGAAAGGAACAAGTAGCATTATGATTTCAAATAGTGAGCTTTCACAAGTTGTTTGAAAACGTTCAAGAAAGGTGAACGCTTAATTTCTAAAGGTAAGTCATTCCAAAGTCTGACTGCCTCCACAGAGAAAGAAGAATCGTAGAAAGATGTTTTGTGACGAGGGAAACTAAGTGTGAGATCAACCGTGCTGAACACGGTCAGTCCTTGGATAAGTGACATTTATAACTGGCTCGGATTATGCGTTAAATTGTAGGCCCCGGTTTTTTAACAGTCAGAGGCCCTTAGGCGACTTGAGAACTATGACGCCAGGGCTACCCACCCGGCTTGTACGAACTAATTTTGTTATTGGACGTGGTCTTCGCTTGCGAAATTTTCGTCCATATCGGTGATAACATTCGTTCTAAAGGATTACTCCATCAAGATAGCGTATATTCCCATATCCAAACTACTGGGCTCAGTCAGAAGTCTGCTATAGCTGAGCATTTGCTTGACGGAGGTACTGGTCATTGGATCGAGTTCCACTACCCAAAAGTTCTCTCCACGGATCGACACTATTTTTTAAAAATAGTTCGTGAAGCGATGGATATCAAAAAAACATAAGAATTTCAACCGGGAGGATGGATTTAAGTTATCGGCGTCGTGGAATCCTGTTGTCAACAAATGCATATCTCGTAGGGTAGGTAGAAGGACATTGTTAGATACCGTCAGTGTTGTGTGTCGTAGTGACAATTATTCAAGTTTAAATTGAATTGGCGGTACCAGCTGTTTCACATTCCAGTCTACCCGTGACCCCGGTCGATGCAACTCGGCCAAAACGTCGGGATGAGGAGGTATTTATTATCTCGTAATTTTAGTGCGTGATTAGTCTCGTAGTATATAATTATAATGTAATCATTCACTTATTTATTTTTATAATTTAGAGGAAAATGGACTACAAAATTTATTTAAATATAAAGCACTCTATTGCACAGTCATATTGTTATAACTACAGGTTATAACATTACTTACCTTATGTCTTCACTTTGCCAGTTGACATACTGTGTACCGTCGTATAAACGTGTCAACACTATTTTTAAAGTTCCGTTTGGGGTTCCACAAACAAAGTTTTATGTTCGGTCATAATCACATCCTTTCGTGTAAAATGTCTCAATTAGGTTCGGGAGGATGTGTGGACACGCTCGTGTTCCACAGATTCACGACTCTTGAATGCTTTTGATGGTCTCGGCTGATTGGCGACGGTTGATGATGACTCTATTAAAAGGAATCAGCTTGTGGCTTTTTGACACGGGCCGGTGGGGGAATTTTAATTACCTGCCTATTTCTTATAGAAGTAATGTCACTGAACGTTTTGTGATAATTTCGACACTGAGTATGTATTGTATCGTCCTATTAAATTCAGAACATAGGGCTACCCGCAAAGGAGGATTGTGCCATATCTCTCGATAGAGATAGTGAAAGCTAGCTCAGTGCGGGTTTGTTGACTCAAAAGTCATCAAATTATTTCTACAAATACGCAGGTTTTTTCACAATGTTTTCTTAATCGAAAAGTAAATAGTGTGAAAATCAGAACATAAGTTTCAAAAACACTGACACAAACTATTAGTACCTTCTTTATAGGTAGGTTAGACGTTGCACAAAAAAAAATGATTTTATTAGGATAATTAAGACACATCGTCGCTTACCATCAGACGAGATAGTAACGCGGTATGATATGCTAAATAAAGTTATTATAAAATATATGACTAAAACATTTTGACATAAACCTAACATTTCCATTAGATAAATAACAATAAATTTTTCCAAAGCAAGATTCCTTTCTACTTTCTCTAAATAAATATCTCTTTCGTGCCTAGACTGTCATACTAGCTTTTTTCGAGATGTCTGCGAAATTGCCAATACATCAATCAATAGCTAAGGAGGCTGAAGTCAGGGATCCTGGACCCATCAGATGGGATAAAATTGTAATCCTTTTAAGTAATGACGAGGTACAGAACATAGAGCTATGAACGTTGAAGACAGATTCTTTTTTGGAATATAAATTTTAAGCAAAGTGTAAAATGTACCACAATATACTCGTATGTTGTAATTTGTACCATAGTTTGCATTATTTGATTCTTTTGATTACATTAATTGTTTATTTTTTACTATTGTGTAAAGCTTTGATTATTGACAAGTAAATAGTCAAAGCCGTGGTGGTTAAGAGGTAGTGACACCCGCCTTACAATCGTGAGGTCGTGGGTTCGAATCCCCGGTCCTGTACCAATGAGTTCTTTGGAATTTATGTACGGAATTTCACATCACTGGCTTTTCGGTGAAGGAAAACATCGTGAGGCAACCTGCATACGTCCGTAGAAGAAATTCGATGGCGTATTTGAATCCACCAACCCGCACTGGGCCAGCGTGGTGGATATGGCCCAATCACCCTTCGTGGGTAGGCCTACGTCCTGCAGTGGACTATTAAAAAGGCTGGTACAGTAAATAGTCAAAAGTGTATAGTAATAGTATATAGTAACTGAATAACTTTAATTAAATTAAATTTGTATTAGTTTAGGAAGTAACAAATAAAAATTAATCAAAATGTTCCGTTCATTTACAAAACTATTTTACGACTTTTTTATGAAACTGATTTTCGCGATTATGTCTTACACACTGACGAACGCATTGAAATTAGATCATACAATATGTGTCTCATGTTTGTCTCTTCATCATCATCATCATCATGTACACTATTTTAACCCACTGTTGCGTGTAAGCCTCTTCATTGTAGTGCCATCTGCCTTAGTCCTGCGCTAATTGTATCAAAAGGTGACGTCCACAAGTGGTATATTATTCAGAGAAAAGTCGAACCAACATGATATTTACATAATTTGAAAGCTTGATTCATAGGCTTCTCAAAAATATTTAAATTAGATTTTTTTATACCTCCATTTTTTTTAAATGTGAAAAATAAATTGTAAGAAAAACAATAATATAGCTATATAATTTTTCTAGGTTAGCAATAACAAAGTGCTTCTATCGTTATTTTACTTGCTTTCGTAGCTGATTCTTCCACATTCATCTCCTAATTTGCTAAAATTAAAAATTATAACCTACCAGTGTGACCAGTTACTAGGTACAATGTGACAAATAAACACTTAAAAACTGTATCTAATTAGTAAAAATGCTTCTATTTAACAATTTGGAGGTTACTTAATCAGGGTTGCTAGAGATAAACTACCTATTGAGCCAAATATATTTATTTATCCTAATAAATTAAAAATAATTTTCAAAAAATCGGACTGCTCTTTTTTGGTTTTAACTAATGTAATAGACTCAGAAAAATATGAATATTCTCGAAATGTAACAAGTGTTGTGGTTAGAATTTTTGATTGTTATTATACCAGCCTTCATACATTTAGTGGACCATGTCCTTTGACTCACAATTTATATCTAGGTCGGACGACATATTTTTTCCCCCCGACGTAAAAACGACGGGGTGTTATAAGTTAAATGTGCCTGTATGAGTGAGTATCCTGTGGCATCGTAGCTCCCAAAGGAATAGACCGATTTTGTTTTTTAAAGGTGAATTATTCGGGAGTATTCTTAGCTATGTTTCATTAATATCGGTTCAGCCCATCCAAAGTTATTTGCCCTTTTGTTAACTGCAGTACGAGTCTTATTGTGGCGGTATTTTTTTAAATTATTAATTTAACCTTGTACTAAATTTGCTAATTATTCATACAAAAAATATCCACATTGCCGTGTCTATAAAAAGCTGAAGTCTATGCACCTAACACTAGGGTTGCTTATCAATCTATATCATGATCCTCGTATTAAGACCGATGGACGCTATCCGACAGATTTGTCTGAGGTTTGGGCTAACGACAGGGTAGAAGTAAGTAGAAGAGCCATGGAATAACTCATTAATTGGAAAGGCCAACCTAATTTTTTTTTTGCTCGTCACCTTCGAGCTAAAATATTGGGCTGATTTAAAAGGGCCGTGAAAATAAAACCATGTTTGTTGTTTAGGTACCCAGTGTTAGTTTTTTTTTTACTTATGTAAGTTTTGTTTTTGTAACACAAATAAATTACTGTTTATGATGTACTGTTTTTACAATTTGCTTTTAGATAAAATGCATTGCTTGCAATGGATGTACCAACTTCCCGGTTTCCGATTGAGCTGAAATTTTGCATGAATATGTATATCGCGTGACAATGCAATAATATGGTATCATAGAGCTGAACTGTTGATAGAGTCGGAAGGTGGCCATAGGAACTCCTTCATCGTGTTTGGGCTTGTTTTACTTGTCTTGGGTAGCACTCTGCTGCTACATGATATCCAGGATCTCAAAAACTTGTATTTAAATAATTATATTTTTATAAAAAAATATTTTCTGTCCGTTTTAATACTTTCTAAGTAGAAAAACAGTTAAGAACTAGACTAAGCACATGCATATTTATAGTTTTGGATTAGCTCTATATTTCATTTAGATATTTTGTGTTTTGGGAAAAGATATTTAATATCATCACATATTGTGGCTTTGCTAAGATTATTTACAAATAGATATTTTCCAGTCATGATTATAATGATAAAAGCGCTCAAACTATTAATAAGTTTAGCACAATGTACTTAAGCATACATACGAGATGATTTATCCTAAATAAAATTAAATTTACGTAAGTATGTACCTAGTACCTACTAAAGTTTTAGTAAATTTCATTTGCTTGCTAGACCTATACCTAGAATACCTACATAAATCTTCTGAAAATACTTGCTCATATGCTTAGCGACGTTATACCTACATACGTAAATGACCATTCCAATCTGTTCTAACATTCTTTGGTTAGACTAGTGTGGGGTGGTAATGTGAGGATTGTATAAATTAGACTGTTTGATCAATGTGACTCAGTGATGGAGTATGATCAGTGTAAACAACTCATCCGTCTTTCTTAGGATAACATTACTAAAATGTATTATTTACAAAAATCTAAGGAGCCATAGCGCGTCAGATATTGAACTAATTAGTTTAGTGGAAGTGAAAAACTCCAATAACAATTAAACGTTCAGTATTTTTAAGCAATATAGATTTGCGGTTGCCCAAAAACAGTTGACTTTAGAAAAACCTCAGTCTATAGCAGTAAAATAAGCATTAAATCATAAGAAAAAAAATGTTTAGTAATAATCTTGTAGGTAATAAATAGACTGAGCAGAGTAGGAAGTAGTCCTCAATATCTAGTGATATGAATATCTACAATTATATGAATTAACCCCTTAAAGTGAATCTTATACAAGTCACTAAGTTTTATTACATAATACTTGTAATATAAACAAAAGGTCTATCAATTTTAATTGAGACGTAACAAACGCGGCGAGACAACACGAGTTACGTCGCACTCGCATCCAGAAACACCCGAGAGGCCACGAAACAAATGTGCCGTTCCTACAAAACAAATTAAGACAATTTGAAATTAACACAGACTGCAAACTGAGATATATTCGCGCAGAAATGCGAGGCACACATTCTTGGAAGTTGAGTCTTAACTATACTTAGGGGGAGACTTTCAATGCAATATGGGAGAAAATGTTTGGCTATCTTTTTCTTTTAACGTTAAATATTATTTCCATTTAAACTCGTGGTGAAATATTAAAGTAATATTTATAACTTATTAAAGTTTTTTACAAACATTGAATCATCAGTTTATCAATCAATCAATAAAGTTACGATTAGCATTTGTTAAAAGAATGAACGCCAGAAATAAAATATTTTCTTTGGCCATTTCAGTAACAGACTACAAAATAAGGTCCACAGGCAAAGGCTGAAAATAATGATAAGTAAAAATTAAACAAGGACCTCGATTTCAAAGAACAAATCATCAAATTTCAAACAAATCCACAAACGAATAACTCCACACGCTATAAAGAAACTACAGTCGAAACATTGTGTGCGTGAGATTAGGAAACACTCTCGGGAACTGAGGAACCCTCTGCGAGGTGGAGGCCCTTCAGGGCCTCACCTTATCCCCTAATAAGTCGATATAGCGCTAGAGTTGTAGGTAGGTATTATCTGAAACTAGTGAACGTCTTATGACTAAAGATGATGACAACTAGTCAATGGTCTCTATTACAGTGACCTTAATTGGCAAAACAACGTGAAAACACATGAAAACACAAACAAACGTACGAATAATTCCACACACTATAAAGAAACTACAGTCGAAATGTGTGCGTGAGGTTAGGAAACACTCTCGAGAACTGAGGAACCCTCTGCGAGGTGGAGGCCCCTCAGGGCCCCACCTTGTCCCCTAATGAGTCGCCGGAGCACTAGAGTTGTAGGTCTCGTGTTAAGCTCCCCCACTAGAGGGTTCCTTCGTGCGGAAACACCGGGGTGGATTTTTTCCTTTTGCTTTGTTTTCACGGCGCTACGGCTAGGAAGTGGGATTATTTATTAAAATGGAAAAGCTGATGGCAGGTTATTTGGGTTTTGGACGTGATATGCCGTAATTATGATGGGGTTGATGGCTGTGATTACAATCCTGGTTGTGTTTTTGTGACGCTGAAGTGCAGTTTAAGTTGACGTCATTGTATTTTTACAAGCTTTTATTTACATCTTTTTCTGTCTGTCAATCAAATCTTGCAAGTTAAATTTGATCCACTTGCCGGTTTCCGATTGAGCTGAAATTTTACATACATGTGTAAATTGCGTGACAATGCAATATTATGATGACATAGTGCTAATCTAATGATGGAGCTGGAAGGTGGCCAAAGGAACTTTGCAACGAAACGACACAACCTCATCGAGTTTGGGCTCACTTGAATCGTCTTGATGAGTAGTTTGTCTTTCAATGGTAAGCAGGGTCTGATGATGGAGCTGGAAGGTGGTCCTAGGAACTCTGTAACGAAACGACGCAAAACAATGAAGTTTCTCTTATCTCGTTTGATTCGTCTTGGTAAGTACTTGTTCAGTAAAAGTTCTAAAAAAAGCGTTTTTTAATTATTCTTGTTTGACGTCCTACCAAACGAGAGATTTTAAAATGGAAGTAAAATGAAATGTGTTCGATCTCTGCAAGCGAGTGAGGGTAGTATGGAATATTTACTCCACCCGCTTGATATTGGCTACCGTCGAAGGACGGAAGCGTCACTAAGTCGACGAGAACTGAACTGTGCGCACGTTGCGCCTACCTCGAAAACTAGTTATCGTTTAAGATTAATATTACCCCGTGTCCTTTGCAACGAAAGTGTATGGTGCCTAAAACAAGTGCTGTGGTAATTCTGTGTTCCATAGACGTCGCGACTGATGCTGAAGTCTGGAGGCGGTCGTGGATTGAAGGTTGGTGGAGATTTCCTTTTACCGTCTCGCAGCTTGCAGGGATACCTATCTGGGTTTTAAAATAATTAGACGCACCTCATACAGTCCACTCTTCTGTACAAATCGTACAAAATGAAAGTAAAAATTATTAATGTTAGACGTGACAAGACTTATTTTTATAGCAATGATTATTAGTTGGATAAATGTTTACCCATAAAACTTTCACGTAACAAGATTTTCCTAAAACTCTGGCAAAATATTTTTTGAGTAAATTTTATATGAACAGTACTCAAGTACCCGAAATAAAAATGTGAGCGGTGTTCAAATAAAATCAAGCCAAAGAATAATTACTTTTCGCAAAAAATGACAAAACCGACTTCTATCGTGTACAAAATATGAATAATTCCCTCGAATTGAAGCATTCAATTTTTACATTATTGATGAGTTTTCAAAAACGGCTAGGATGATTTCAATAACACTCAAATGGGACAATCTCAAAAGGAGATTTAGATCTAAAAAAAATTGATTCGGTTCGCAATTGGCGAAAATATCGATTTAACATACACAAAAAAATACATACAGACGAACATAGAACCTCCTTTTTTTCGCAAGTCGGTTAAAAATATAAACCAGCCATTTTTGTAGTTACCATCACTAAGTTCATTTATATTAACATTTGGCGCTATTTTGAGAGGTAGAACTTCTAAAAACTTTATAAAGCGTTTCATCTTACAAACAACGTTTCTGATATTATTTATTTTAAAAAGAGTTGTTTTATTCATAAGTCAATACACAATAATTTCAATCCGGCACATTTCAAATCCACAATAAACATATCGTCAAGCTCCTTGTCACAGACAAGAGAAGCGTCAAGGAAGTCCCTCGCGTGTGAACCTTGACCCAAACGTTCCCAACACACTTGCGGCACACTTATGTCTTATATTTATTACTAGTTTTTACCCGCGACTTCGCCCACGTGATATTTTGATTTTTGACGCAATATCATTATAATTTATAGCCTATGTGTTATTCTGATATATAAGCTATATTATTGCAAAGTTTCATCTCAATCCGTTCAGTAGTTTTTGCGTGAAAGACTAACAAACATCCATACATCCATCCATCCATCCTCACAAACTTTCGAGTTTATAATATTAGTAGGAAGTAGGATTCTCTAAATTTACAAGTCCTTAATCGAAGTAACTTGCGAGAATGTGGACATTGATTTGACCACCGTCAAAACGAAAATAAATCTCAATAACACGATTCACAGTAAAGTAATAGATGAGAGGCATAGATCAACAGCACACCACCCGATGTCACACAATAGTTCATCTACCCCGGTAGTAAATAACATTATAAGTTCGCCCCCGCACCGTATCTTATATCTATCGACACCTACAGACGCATTGTGATCGTAATGAATGTATAATGAATCCGATGAATGTCGATAATTCAAATGCATTTCGATAATGGGAGATGGAATCGACGATTGTCCGAGATTACATAGGACGAGATTGATCTTAGAATACAGGAAATAGAACTTACCTTCAGAGTATAGGTATAAGATTAATACAACTATGTTTTATTAGAAACTAGCTTTTACTCGCGGTTTATCAGTTTTGTGCCATTTTATATTGAACTAGCGACCCGCCCCGGCTTCGCACAGTATTACACATATAAACCTTCCTCTTGAATTATTCTATCTATTAAAAAACCTGAACAAGTGCGTGTCAGGCTCGCACATTGAGGGTTCCGTACAAATCCAGAAAAATCACAAAATTGGGAAGTAAGTTGTTAAAATCTCTGTACTATATAACCATCCACAAAAAAGTTTTTTTTTTACATTTTTTTCAAAAATACACATTGTAAATATAATTAAAAACCTGTTTTAGCATGTGCTAATGAAGTTCTTTTATATGGTACCTTACATGATACGATTTACTCACTTTGAATTGTAAGCCCATATTTTGTGAATTTTGAGGCCCTATTTCTTTGTGATTTAAAAAAACATCTTTGTGATTTAATGAAAAATGCAATTTTCAGATTTATTCCTATATGTGTATTCTGAGACAATGCTTCTCGCCAATTTTCATAGTTCTATGTCAACGGGAAGTTACATGTAGTTTTGATTTTTGTGAGTGTCGAAATATTTGGTTTTTGCGACATAAACGGCTCTAACTTTTTTAAACGATAACTGAGAAGTTTTTCTCATACACAACTGCAAGAGATCATAGATATACGTACACAGTTTAAATTTCAACTCGGTATCTTTACGAGTTCCCGAGATAAAGCGTCTTGACATACACACTGACGGACAGACGGACAACAAAGTGATCCTATAAGGATTCCGTTTTTTCCTTTTGAGGTACGGAACCCTAAGAAAAAGCATTTGTTGTATGGAAGTCGCCGTTAAATATTTGTTTTATTCTGTTTTTAGTATTTTTTGTTGTAATAGCGGCAACAGAAAAACCATCATCTGTAAAAAATTCAACTCTAGCAACACAGTGTATGAGATACAGCCTGGTGACAGACAGACGGACATACAGCGGAGTCTTAGTAATCGGGTCCCGTTTTTACTCTTTGGGTACAGAACCATAAAAAGAAACTGCCACTTTTTAAAAAATCGCGTTATTCACATTTAAAAATATTATTTAAAACAATGTCCAGGCATACACTGCGTACAATGGTAATAATCCAAAGAAATTTATTCAAAACTGATACAAAAACAGAACTCGCGTCCCCCGTATCGAATTTAATAACCCAACAAAATCAAATATGCACGCCAAGCATCGGAATCAGCATTTATGAATATAATGAACCCCATGGCTTTGTCTCCTACGAGATCGAAATAAAGGGCGTAATGAGTACGACCGTAACTTATTTAGTACTTGTATTGTTGCGGGATCTCGCAAATGACGTGGTTTTACTTGAGATTGACTGTCATTTGTCTGCGGCTTTAATTTTATTGTGAAGTGAAGTCGGGTGAGATGAGGTTTTTGATTGATATTTGGGCTTGAATGAGTCAGTTCAGGTATGAGTTTGAAATCTGAAATTGGGTTAAATGTGAAATCGGGACTTTGGTGGTAATGCACAATTAACAAATTTCCTTTATTTGTTTTATACGTGAATATCAAATGCAATATTTACTCTTATGCTTATGCAGAATAAAATTCGCATAATTACTGAATATATTCGCAAAAAGAAAGCCCCTCAATGAGTTAGGATTATTTAAGTACTAGCTATTGAAAGTGTTCCTAAAATAGAGTGGCTCTCTATTTGAACTAATAAATATACGCAACTGCGTAATCTTTTATGACCTCACACAATTTATATTAGAGCACGAGGCCACGACGATGGCCAGATCTTTGTTATTTTATAAAAGCTGATAGTTTCTATGTGTATGTCTCTAACACAGGTAAGAACGACTCGCGACTATAGAGTCGTAGGCTCTTGGGCTATGTCTGTGAAAAATATCTCATAAGTAATTCTGTACTTTCTGTAGCACTTGTTTACTTCATACACGAATTTAGTTTTCGTAAACAAAATAAGATTATTATTATTATATACTACGGGACTAATCGCGCGCTAAAATTACGAGACAAATAAATTCCTCCTCATCCCGACGTTTCGGCCGAGTTGCATCGACCGTGGTCACGGGTAGACTGTATAATTTTAGTGCGCGATTAGTCCCGTAGTATATAATAATAATGTGTTCAAATCGCGAAAGTTTAATAACAAAATAAGATTATCTCTAGCATCTTGAAGGTCTAAAAATATTTGGAAAGCTTTTGACATGGCGTGTTGTATCACGAAACCTAAGTTTATATTAGGTATTAATATGGACAAAATACCAAACCGAATACTCATACAAAATCAAAAATGAATAAAGCCCAAAAATCCATTAAAATTCTGTCCCTAAATGCTCATTTAATATAATTTCCCCCAAACATTAATAGGGGGAAGGAACCTACACTTACGACGCGATTTACTAAATGGTCGTTCGTAAAAACTGTGATCACGAACCGTTTCCAAACGTTTCATTTAGTTGGACCCCGGAAAGTATTCATTTGAGTATCGAATATAGGGTGTTTCAGACCAAATAAAAAAATCAAGACAGAACGTTGTGAACAGACAAGAGAGGCTAGTTTTTTATACATGTGGTGAGTGCGTGGGTCTTGAGTCGCCTTAGTTCCACCGATGAGCCAAGGCGTAGTTTCGTTGTACGTGTTTGTGTGTTTTGTGTCTGTACACGGCGAAACGTCGTTTTGCCAGCTGAACTTGTTTGTTTCTCAACATTTTATCTTGATTTTTTTATTTGGTCTTAGCTCTACGCTTGATGGTAATTGACGTTGTGATCGGAAATGAAGCATGCAGACTTATTCACTTTGACTTTGAAAAACGCCAAGTTATATGTCTCAAGAAACAGGAAAGTCGGTAGAATGTTCTATTTCCTGATAGTGTGTGAACTGAAATATCTGTCCGTCAAAAAGTAAAATCATTTGTGGGATAAATCTGATGGCTCAATAATCCTTAAATGTACACAATATTCAAGTTAAATATAAAATTAGTACCTACTAATATTGATTTCCAATAGTATTTGAATGCGCGCACAAAAATTATATATTTACATAATATAGATATAAATAGACATAAATTATATCATTATACCTAAAATTACCGTTCTTTACATTTACTTCAGCACTAAGAGATTGCATAATAATATTTTAGCATAATAAATATGCGTACAGATATTTATACCAATAAAAAAGAATCCGTATACTTGGTCAGTGTAGCAGATGATAGTGGAGTCTAACTTACAGGGTCTCGTTTTTACTTTCTGGGTATGTATTCCCGAAAAATCACTTAACGAACTAGATGACAGCCTAACAATAAAAAGGTTATGTTCTATATTTATATTTCTGGCATCAATTGGATTGAATCTTAGATAGATCTAAATAACGGTGCAGTAAGACCTTGAAGAACTTATTTGTATAAGGACTATAAAGCTCGAAACATACTATCGGACGCGGCTTACGGACGCGACTGACAGCCGCAACCTAGACTATGAAAGTACACTGAGCCGTGCACACTATCGGACATAAGTCGCGGACGTCACCTTCGGACGACCTTGAGCATTCGGACGTCCGAGAGCGATCTGGCACACCGGATGTCTTAAGACTGTGCACATTGCTAAGTCGCGGCTGTCAGTCGCGTCCGTAAGCCGCGTCCGATAGTATGTTTCTGACTTTACTTGGCAAACGTCATAAAAATGTTCCAATTTCCATGAGGTTTTGTGTCACAATATCATAAATTCTATTTATTTATCATTTTTATCGATATGCACATTTAGGTCACACCCTGCATGTATTTTTCAATACTATAATATACCAAATATCGTTTGGACGCTCATTATGATTTTAGGACAAAAATCCATTATGAGTAAAGTGAAGCGTATATAAATACTATCATTATGTCGCAGGACTGTGTGAACTGATCTTTATGTAAATTACAAATAATCTTGTACAAAATGAGCCGATTGATTGGACTTTAGTTTGTAATCTTCTCTGAAATGAAGCAGGAAAAATGGTGAGAGCGTCATCTTCAGTCTTCTACAGAGCATAAGTTTCCTCCCTCTTTTTAATATTTTTTCCCCAAAATAGATATACCTATTTGTTTTACGGTTAACACGTTATCTGTCCAATGACTCCCAAAGGAGTCACACCTGTACCCAAGTCATACGTCCATGACTGTAGTTGGAGTCACAATTTAAAGAGAAAATTGATGATTTTTATTTGATTGGACGTATGAACAAGTTCATATAAAATGTCTCATGGACGTATGGTTAAGTAACAAGGCTACCAAGAATTTAAAAGGAGTCTCCGAAAAATGTTGCCAGTTTTTTAGGATTCCATACCTCAAATTGAAAAAACGGAACCCTTATAGGATTACTTTGTTGTCCGTCTATCCGTCTGTCCTTCTGTCCGTCTGTCCGTCTGTGTGTATGTTAAGACTCTTTATCTCAGGAATGCGTAAAGATATCGAGTTGAAATTTAAACTGTATACGTATATCTATGGTTTTTTGCAGTCCTGTAAAAGAAAAACTTCTCAGTTATCCTTTAAAAAAGTTAGAGCCGTTTATGTCGTAAAAAACAGCATATTTCGACACTCACAAAAATCAAAACCTACAGGATACTTGCCGTTGACATAGAACTATGAAATTTGGCGAGAAGCATTGCCTCAGAGTACACATATAGGGATAAATCTGAAAACTTTACATTTTTATTTAAATCACAAAAAAAGAGACTCAAAATTCACAAAATATGAGTTCAAAATTCAAAGTGTATCAAACGTATCATGTAAGGTATCATATAAAAGAACTTCATTAGCGCATGCTAAAATAGGTTTTTAATTATTTTAACAATGTGTAATTTTCTATGTATGACGAGAAAAGTGAAAAAAAAAACTTTTTTATCGATGATTATAGTATAGAGATTTTAACAACTTACTTCCCTATTTTGTGAAATTTTCTGGATTTGTACGGAACCCTCGGTGTTCGAGCCTGACTCGCACGGTTTTTTCCAAGCTAGAGCGACATTGTAGGTGGCCGTATGAATACAGGTCATAACTTTGTACTGGGGCAGTAAAAGTGTGTATATGGTTGACTAACCATCTCGCATCATGATACTGATGATAATTATGAAATTCGACCAGATTCTACCAGTTAAACAAAGACGCGGATAATATAGCACTCATATTGAGAAGGTACATGTTTATGTTTACGAGTATTCTACATTGAATGGCACTTGATTTGTTAATGTAACAAACTAATACTAAATTTCTATGATAGGTATCAACCCAAAATTTAAATATATTAAACTGGCAATAAAAATCTCCATCTCCAAAAACAAACAAATCTATTAGATTTTTTTCAACTAACAGCCCAATTAGTCTTAAATGCCAAGGACTTCGACTCCAGAAGAAAATATCTCTTCCCATACCTGATTGATATTTAATCGCTTACAGTTTATATTGGCATTGGCCGGACACCTTTGGCTCAAGATAATTTAGTCTAATAAAAAATTAAAAGCATTTCAAAAACATAATGGTAACAACGGCATAATTGCTTAATGGCAACCCAAATTGTGATTCCATATTATTTATTCATGAGGTGGGTTGCCAGGCTTCGAGGTAGATTTTGTTTAATATTATGTTGAACTATAATAAGCAAAGTCAATAAACCTTTAAACTTAACGTACCTTTACATTCGTAGGTACCGACATAGTTTGTTTAACAATTCCATGTGATAAGTGAAATAAAACTAATAGTAAATAATAAGTTTACTTCATTTTATTCAAATATTTAAAAAAAATTACCCTCGCCGGCGCGGCATCGCCATCAATTTTAGATGAGTATTATAATTAGAATAACATTGTAAGAAAGTCCATTCATGCTTTTGGACAACCTTGGAGTCAGTTTTTAAACAACTTCCAAAAAGGGGGAGGTTCTATGTTCGTCTGTAGGTAGGTATGTATTTTTGTGTATGTTCATCGATATTTTCGCCAATTACTTACTTATAATTACCTTGTTTTCTCTCATATTTGCATACCGAAAGGTCAAATATGGTGTTCATTTTTGTTGTATTGTTTTTACCATCCTATTTTTCTGTACCCATATGCGCAAATAAACGTTTATGAATTATTAACCGAATCAAAAAAATATTTTTTAGTTAAAAAGGGTATACTTCCGATGTGGTCTCTTTTAAATTTTATTGAAATCAGCTGAGCCATTTATGAAAAATTAACAATAATGTAAAAATTGTGTACATGAATTTGAGCGAACTATTCGAATTTTGTTCACAAGTCGGTTTGCCATTTTTAGGATTTTGATAGGTAATATAATTATTATAACTTAGTAAAAAAGTACATTTGTACTTTTGGATAACTTTGGTGTCAGTTTTTAGTCTACCTGGTCTAAGGTAGACCTTAATGTCATAACTATGCCACGAAAGTTATAAAAAATGTATCTTACAAAGGCATCTGAACTACGATAAAGGTTTGACCGAAATGCGATCCTCGGTCACCCAACCAAAAACTAGCTGCGATGTCCATTACAAATCTTGTAAAACAACCTAATCGAAACAAATGATACCTATATTTAAATTATTTTGTGATACGTTTTAACAATATTTCACCACATCGCCTAAGCCTATTTGTTAATCCTTTAGAAGTAACGGTTTCCTGGAAGAAATTGCTTATTAGCGATAGGGCCGCTGGTTGTAAAACTAGCTATAAGTTCCATTTAACTTGTTTTCTAAGTTTATTTAAGTTTTGGTGTGACAATGAAGAATTTATCTATAAATCTATCAATATTTTATTTAATGCTTTCTAAGGAAATCCATAGGGAAGGCTTATGTCCAGCAGTGGACGTTCTATGGCTGATAATGATGATGATGACTTTCTAAGTACGCGTGTATATTTTCTAACTGACAACCCTACCCGTGAGCATTGCCGATCTTCACATACACCAACCCAAAATTACCGATCCCATTATGTCATCAACCGTTTTATGAATCTAAATTCTTTATTATATAAATTAAGTATCTTTTCATAATGACTCGGCGTCATGGTTGCTTACACCCTCGCGATTATCCGTAATAAGCGTTTAACAATCTTTAAACTGCTATAAATAAAAGTCGGTTTTAATATTTGATTGTTAATATTTATTCAAAAGTTATGCGCGTGAAAATCTACTGATAAATGTAATGTAAGATGTTAGAAACTGCATATATTTTACTACATATTATTTCACAAACAAGGAACTGTACGTTTATAAAATGGAAATCAGACAATCAGTTTAGCTTAATAATTAAGCTACGAGTACATTATCTAACAACAAAGCGCACCAACGCGAACGCTACACCCTGAATACAATCTCCAGATCACAATCAATACTAGTTGGTTTCTAGGTATCTCTTATATACAGGACTTCGAATAAAATTTTATCGACATTATGATAGTATTTTTTTCTTCGATATAAACATGATCATCGATTTTTAGCTTGTCTTTCTTAGAATAATAAGAGTTGTGTACTATTCGGCAGATATTTATTTTATCAGGAGATGGTGAAACAGCCTCATAACTTTGTAATGTTTGGTTATGTTTCCTCCTCACCACTATGAGGTATCAATTCCAAGAACATCGAGATTTGCTCACCTAAACGGATTATAATTGGGATTTGGAATATTTGAAAAGTTATCATTATTTTTAGATTACGGATTTTCATGGTTGCTTATCTCATCATGATATTATTATAATGATCATTTTAATTTTAGTTATTGAATGATGATGAATAGCATTGGAGTAAAAATAATTTATAGACTTTGTAAATATAAATTTGGGTATTGGGATTGAAATAATGTATAGGTTTGCGTTTGACTACATACGTGTTGCCTGATTTGAAGCAGATGTAGCAAGCAGTTCGATCACTTTGACGATATACATATACATACCTATTTTATTGATTTGACCCACTAAGCATGATACTTGAAATAAGTTGTGGTAAGTTTATATATGGCACATTTGTAAATTTCAAACATCATGTTGGAGGAACATGTCAATTACATAGATCTAATTGATAGGTTGAAACTTATTAAAAGTTGTTTCATTATGTTACTTTTATATATCGCATGAAAGTTAACATTTCAACTTTGTAGGGATTTAGCCTCCCAAACTTACCTAAATTTAAGAAATCAACATTGTTGCAAAAATGTAATTGGAAGAAACTTTACCCTTTCGAACTAAAAAAATGGGTTTACAATTGGCGAAAATATCGATGAACATACACAAAAAATACATACAGACGAACATAGTACCTCCTCCTTTTTTGGAAGTCGGTAGAGTAGGAGTAGAGACCCAAGTAATGCGTTCCATATGTTCGCTCTTCGTATATACTTACACACATTATTAAAGTGAATTTAATAAACTCAAATTTTATTTAAAAAAAATTCGTTTCTGTTTATCAAATTATGCCAAAGTATCTATTTCTTATTGTATTCTTAAAAAAAATAATTATCTTGCAACCGCTAATTTTCTCAAAATTCAATTACGGTGTACATGGCATGACCCCATATAAAGGTCAAATAGATACTTAATAAGTAGTCACACCTATGTATTCTGTTAAATGTGCTGTAACATTAAATTGGAACTAGACGTAAGTTATTCAAAAGAAGACACTCAAGCTTATTAATATGTAGGTACTAGATTAACTAAGGTGTAGAGTTTGTGAAGTAAGGACCTGTAGAGTTAAGGCGTGTAGTGTTAGAAGCTTGGCTCTACATAATTAAGATCTGACAACTTTTTGAAAGTGCGATCTGTGTGTCTTGGCTATATTTCACATATAAATGTTTTTGTTGGATTTCACTTCTTTTCGTAGATTATTTATTGCAAGAAGTCTTATCGATTTTCAGATCCCTAGCTTCAAAACTTACGGAAGTCTTATACACCAACTTTTATCCCCCAGTTTTAAGGATGATTTACTAAAAATCTTGAAGTACGTGTTTTATTATTTATAACAAAGGGTCTACATATCAATTTTTAGATTTCTAGCATGAAAATTAGTGAAAGTCTCATGATAATATAAGCTTTCATCCCCTAGTTCGTGGGGTTGGGGGGTAAAAATTCGAAGTTTTAGTTTTTTTCCTTTGTATATGCGTATAAGTCTACCTTGATGTCAAATATTATCAAGTTTCTAGGTCATCTGGAAGTGGGTTACGTTTTTGATCTAAGAGTCAGTGAGTCAGTAAATCTGTCAATAAAATCCCGGTTTTAAACGTTAATATATCATTAAGTGTTTAAGCAAAATTAACGAAATGTTGTATTCTATGCTAACTAAACAACTAATAAATAGGCTACATCATACTTACTAATATTATAAATCCGAAAAGTTTGTTGGTTTGTTCCTCTTTCAGGCAGCAACGGAGCAACGGATCGACTTGATTTTTTGCATGGATATAATGGGGATGAAAATTGAAAATTTTCGGTATGAAAAGTCGGCACTTGAGGGCCGGAAAATGACTTTTCATCTCGAAAAAATAAAAGGTTCCAAAGTCAAATTCCACACGGGCGGAGCCGTGGGCAAAAGCTAGTTTCATATATTTTGGTTAAATCATTTACGAGTTATAAAGGCGTCAAAAGTGGCTCGAAATGGTTCGTGTAATATTCCACACGTCGCGTCACCAGTTCCCTTTTCTTTGTCTTGGCTGGACACGCTACCGCGTGTCTAGATCTACTCTATGTATTCTATCCTTCCAAAACTTGCGCTCCTATAGATTTAAAGGAAGTCACTGAAACCAACCTGAATCCAACTAGTTATTTAAAAAAAATATTGATAAAGCTCATTGGAAGTTTTCTAAGATGGCGATAATGATGTAATATAGACTACGCCTAAAATTATAGGTCTTAAAATTGATAGATCTTTCTACACTAAAATTAAAATTGTCTTGAGAAAAACAGTAATAAAACTCTACCTGTTTGGGAACGTATCAAAATCGACGCGGACCGCCAGTCCGTAAAATTAAATGCTAATACAAAATTATATTCAGTACATGTTACTAACAACATTATAATGAGGGTACTGGAAATGAGATCGCTCGTAGCGATGACTAATTTTGAGTAATTTGTGAATAGAACGGCATTTTGGTTGAGTCAATTTCGGGCACGGAACTGGGAAAGTTTTAGACGGATATTATTTCGACGACGGATTAAATTATGTTTTGTCGCGATACAGTTACATTGAGAAATTGAATTAGGCAAAATTTATTTAATTTTGTCGCGATGTGCGAGAAGAGATGTTTTTCAACTCGCGTGTGAGGCGTTGAGTGCTCAGTACGCATTATCACATCGCTCGCTGACATCGCTCACTGCACGCCGCTCACATCTCTCGTCTCCACTGGGCGTCGTCCGCGCACAGCTCAAATCTCCGCGCACCAGTGCGAATTCCCGCACACTGACTTTTTGATTTG
Organism: Hypomecis punctinalis; assembly: GCA_949316475.1. Classification (NCBI taxonomy): domain Eukaryota; kingdom Metazoa; phylum Arthropoda; class Insecta; order Lepidoptera; family Geometridae; genus Hypomecis; species Hypomecis punctinalis. The sequence continues at coordinate 18,616,079 of OX438808.1, read as the reverse complement.
TGTTCTGAGAGCCATTCGAGTTTTAAAGTATTCCGGTGAAGGAACATTTAGGGACAAACCATATGTACAGAAAAGTTAAATGGGATAAGTGAATCCACCTTTTTATAACTATACTGACAAAGTAAAGGTATATGGCTCAATAGTTTTTGGAGTGTATGCTTATGTTCACTAGTATAGACGTTTTTTTATATTTAACTCTACAAACATCAGAATTCGATACTTGACAGTCGCAGTAACATTTTAATCAACATCAGAAGACAATCCAACGTTCATTCAGATAAACCTTGTAAAGTCTACGCCGTATTATTTTTATCTTGGATAGAACCGTGACTACGTATTTGTGGTAACAGAAACTTGAATAATTCTCTCATAGATGCATCAACTGAGCGCCAACACATTCCAATAGCAAGTTCCCGAGTGTCTGCTTCAGATCTAGCTAAGTGAGGAGTGTGCTTATTGCCATCCATTGTCTAGACTTCAAAGCCAATCGCTTGTCTGCGGGACCCTCGAGACGCTCACAAACGTTTAGTTCTCCAACTCGTGGACTAAGAACTCGGAGAAATGCAACATTATATGAAAGCGGCTTTTGTTTAAGTCTAACATTCTGAGAGTAACTTTTTGACATCTATGAAATTTCGTCTTCAAAGATCTTTGTAATCTATATATATATATATAATAAAAGAAAGTCGTGTTAGTTACTCCACTTATAACTCAAGAACGGCTGAACCGATTTAGCTGAAAATTGGCAGGGAGGTAGTTTAGAGCCAGGAGAAGGACATAGGATACTTTTTATCCTGTTCCTTTATTTTTTATTTTTTAATAGTTATTCATCTTATCTTTTTCATATCATCATTTCCCTTAAAAAATCGTTAACGAAACTGTCAGCTATCACAACGACGCTAATAGGCCCAATTTTGAAGGCACCATCGTAATTATAACAGCTAATTAGAATATTTCTGTTTCTTTTTCACTTTAGGCATTCGATAAAGAGAACACTTTTTACATTCCTATTACATTTACGATAGCGCGTTCATAATTGGGCCAGATATGGGTTGACGAAACGTAATAAGATGACAGGTGACATACATTGACTGCAAACTTTTTATAAATGTCACGCTTAGCATATCAAAGAGACAAATTGTCTTTTCACCATTATAGCTCCTCGAAGAGGAAATATAGTATGGATTGACAATGACAACCGACATTAAAATTGGACTAAATGGTTTTTCCCTATGCCATGCTATATATTACAGTGACGTTTAATACCGGGCCGTCATTTTGTCTGACATTAAAAATATTTTTAAATATTCCACTGTTAGAGGTTAAACATGTTTCTTTATTCTACCTTTATGGTACAGAATCCATACTAAGAATATACGAAGAAACGGATCGACTTGATTTTTAGGAGTAGTATGGCATGAGTATAAGTATCTTGACTCAAAGGTTATTAACCTTGACTGTGAACTGTGACCTTGACACGAACATACATTTCTGTTGGTTTGGTTAGGATTCAACAGTGATAAAAGTGCAGCCCGCCTCAGTTGCGACACTCCTCATGAGGCACGCAACTTACCGTCCAGCCTCTCAGCTGCTATAGTTAACAAGCCCAGAAAACGGCCCAACCACGAGTGCAAACTTCTAAGCTGCCAAGGGAGAAAAGACCCAAAAAATCGGGAGACCTCGAGCGCCGCCTTCTCAGCTGTCTCAGAAGAAACCCAGAGAAGCGGCTTTATCTGGGATTCCCGCGCCGCCCATAAGCCTCGGCTACTAAGTTTCACCGCCACGACAAGGAGGGAACCCGTACACTCTAACCTTATCTCCTTATCTTAATCAACAGGAGCATTTATAGCTATAAGGTTTGTTAGCTATTTGGACAGTGGCAAGGTGCAAGGGTACTTGACTTTTTTTTATAGAGCAAGTGCCTTTATTAACTACCACTAAATACAAGACTTATAATGTAAAATTTCATAAACTACTACTACATAACAAGCAATTGGATCATCCACAGACCCTTGAAGGTCTAAAGATAATCCAAATACTCAAACCCACTGCCAGTCAGCAGCGTGCCCAGAATGCTGGCAGCATTGCCACGCTGACTGGCAATGCTTATACGTTAGCCAAATAAACACCAGCATTTTGGTCACACGTCGGGTACACCAAACGCTCAGTCAGAAAGATTTTTGAAAACAAGACCGGCCACCACGGGCACAATGTCTCAATTTCAAACGGCTAAAATATGTAACCACTGCCGAGGTTAGCATATTTGCGCCGTTTGTGCTGCTCCGAATCGCCAACGCTCCAGTCCTTCTCTGAGTCTCAGAAAGATGTGACGGCAACAAAGTATCGACGCATGTCACGTCTCATACTAAGGGCCGTCTACACTTCCACGGGACCAGCTTCATACCGTCAGGCCTTTAGCCATCACCAAGCGCAAACCCATTCGGTTCGAGTACGGCTGCTATATCGGCGGTCGCAAAAGCCCTGCGTATGACATCGTTCACACTGGCGTGGCAACCAATTCGACCAGCGCTTCTTGAGCAAGAAAGACCGAGCTGGTCAACTAGGCTACTTGAGTACATGAGGTGAGAGCGCTCAGCTATGTGCGACGCGGCAGCAAAATGGGTCGACTATCTCGACGATATCATCAATACCGCCGGTCGAGCCTGGTCACGACCGACAAAGAGCCGAGGTAGATGTCACAGAAAGAGAGAGGCCTATACCCAGCAGTGGGACAAACAAAGCTGCGGATGATAACCATAACGAAACAAATTAGTTGAGATTGACTGTTTCTTAGGTTTGAAATGATTGTTTGGTACAATATTTGTGTACCGTTTCACATTGAATCGGGGCTAAGATTTTTGTGGCGCACTTACGCACTTACTTCGTATCTACCGATTTTAGACCATTACTGTCTTTACAAAAATGAGATAGCTTAACCAGATCTACATTTTGTATGACAGCTGTCGAAATTAAAAGTAGTTTATCTTCGTAACTGTCAACTTTTGATCAATGATATCTTCACGAAAGTGAGATAACTGAACCAGATCTACATTTTGGATGACAGCTGTCGAACTTAATAGTGGTTTATCTTCGTATCTAGCGATTTTAGATAATTAATATCTTTACAAAATTGAGATAGCTAAACCAGACCTACATTTTGGATGACAGCTGTCGAACTTAAATGTGGTTTATCTCCGCAAATGTCAACTTTTGATCAATGCTATCTTCACAAATGTGAGATAGCTCAATGAGATCTACATTTTGGATGACAGCCATTAAACTTAAAATATCTTAATGTAGATATCTCCGTAAGGTTAGCAACCTACATGCATTAACTTTCGCGGTACGAAGTTCGCCGGGTCCGCTAGTATCAGAATAAAAGTAACGGTCTAGTAAGTTCGTATAGGCTAGGTGGCTAACTCTGGTGTGAGAGTTTTGAAACCACCTGAAAGCATCTGATATGGCTAAACGGTTAAAACAACCGAGACGCGCGCTCTCAGATGGAAGTGCCACCCATGGTCACTCATCTAAAGACTGACCGAGCCGAATCTTACTTATCTTTAGTGATCCCTGACAGACACACTCAAACTGCGCTATGAGTATTGTAAAATTAATCAGCATTGGCAAAATACATACACCTCACCGCTCAATCAAATATTTAGATCACTTAAATGCCCAACAATTCTAACTCTTTTGTGTGCATAACAATCTTGACTATCTCATTACTAGGGGCTATAGATGGACGGATATTTTATAAAGGTTATTAAATAAATATTTTGGGACACCTTACACACGGTCTCTGACCCCAAACTAAGCAAAGCTTGTGATATGGCTGCCAGAGACTGATATACTACATATACATATTTTTAAATACATGCATATATAGATAGTAACTAAATAACATCCAGACACAGAGCAAACACTTATGTTCATCACACAAATATTTGCCCTGGGTGGGGAGAAGAAAGGGGTATTGTTCCTCAGTCATGTACTCAATACTTATGTAAAAAAGTTAAATAATCCTTTGAAATGTGGCGTCATAAATATGTGTGTATTTAGATTTTATTCTCAATTTTGTAAAGAGTTTAGCGGTTTAGGGCATCCGTAATAAAAGCACTAATATACATTTTCAAAGGTAAGCGAAAATCGCCAGATGACGCCATAAATCGACGGGGTCCCATGTTGTTATGATATAATAAATCCTACCCATCCATCTCATTACGACCAAGCTGTTCATATATTTAAAAGGACTGAAATAGGTTCAATAAAGTTTTTAAGCAGTTTACTACTTAGGTCTATTTGTTTTATACTAAGAATCAGATGCTTTATTGTAGAGAAGACCGTAAAGAAGTTAGTAAAATGAACTATTAATTATTTAATTTTTCAGTTTTTTATACTTAATTAAAGCTACAACTATCTAGCTAACAACATCGCTTTACTATGACCACAAAATTAATGTAGACATTGTAGACATATAAAATAACATGTACATATTAAAATTTAATGAAGACTCCAAGGCGTTTCAATTTACCAAATCATTTGGAAATAATGTAGATATTATGTATACAGCTATGATACGTGTTGAAAATGTTTGTTTGGTAATAACAGAAAATTAATATTTACATTCATTTACGCATTTTAGAACTCAACTCGTATCAAAAGCTAAAAGTTAAATTTACGGTAACTTATTTCCCAGAAACTAATTTCAATACCGCAATTTTCAGGTACCTCGGTCTTTGTCAGCAAGCCATCCATATAAAACCAGCTTATTTGCAATTTTTACGAGACTCTTTTGTTGGACGGCCATAACCAGATATGGAGCCCTTTTGTACGATAAGAAGCAATACTTCAATTTTATAGTTCATAGTTCATACGTTCTCCGATCCGACGCAAAAAGGTTTAAGTCAGCGGCTTCCAAACTTCCTAGTTCGCGACATGTATTCTGCCGTGAATTAAAAAGATTTTAGTTGAGTGTAATCTAGCTGGATGGGTTAGGTATTGTGTTGGCGCTAGTTTGTTGTAATAGTGTATACTCAGAACTCGTACCATGGCTAACGATACACAAATGTGCAGCAATCCTTATAAACTTACAATAATCTATTGTTATTTATTTCATATAGGTTTACGTGACAATACTACATTACTACTACATAGAAAGCAATTGGATCATCCACAGACCCTTGAAGGTCTAAAGATAATCCAAGTGCTCAAGCCCACTGCCAGTTGGCAGCGTGCCCAGCATGCTGGCAGCATTGCCACGCTGAATGGCAATGCTTATACGTTGAGCCAAATAAACACCAGCATTTTGGTCACGCGTCGCGTCCACCAGACGCTCAGAAAGACTTTTGAAAACGAGATGAGCTCCCGGCCCCCACGGACCCAAAGTCTCAACTCCAAATGGCTCAAATATGTAACCACTGCCGAGGTTAGCATATTTGCGCCGCTTGTGCTGCTCAGCCGAATTGGCCGCCGCTCCAGCCCTACTCTGAGTCTCAGGAAGATGTGACGGTGCCAAAGTATCGACGCAAGTTGCGTCCCATACTAAGGGCCGTCCACACTTCCATGGGACCAGCGTCATGCCGTCAGGCCTTTTGCCATCACCACGCGCCAACCCACTCGGTTCGAGTACGGCTGCGATATTGGCGGTGACAAAAGCCCTGCGTATGACATCGTTAAGGCTGGCGTGGCGTCCAATCCGACCAGCGCTTCTTGAGCAAGAGAGACCGTGGTGACCGAGCTGGTCAACTGCAGTACCACACTGACAGCGATGGGCTTCACAACACCTTGCACCCAAGCGTAAGCTGACAGCTAGACGAAATGCAGTTGGGTCTAAAAGGTTACCAGTATTGAAAGAGGGCAATGCTTGCAACCAAAGACCGGACTCCCATACAGAGACTGCAAGGATACGAGCGCGATCCGCGACGCTAGGACACGTGTCTAGAAGAGATTTCCGTGCTAGTTCGCAGATCGGCCGATCCCACAGTCTCTGCGACGATAAAGTCTTTGGAAGCTCGGTATTTGGGCAAGCGACCCTCCAAGCATTCGTTGCCTCATTCAAATGAGCTACATCTACGCCAGAATGGCCTAAAGAAGGTGCGAGGATTTTTTCAATCAAGTTCTGAGTACTATGAATGGAGGACAAGAAAGCTGGTAAAGCAACACTTGAAATTTGGCGGACCCCTAACCCTCCAAGCCTAACAGGCAAGGAGGCTTGTAGCCACGCCCTTTCACTCATGTCAATATTCAAAACCGATACTAGGGACTGCTTTACAACATCGTCTAAGCTCAAAAGGAGCTCATTGTGTTTCCACAATGGACTACATCGTAAAGCGTACATAAATTTTGGAACAAACAGACAACATCTTATAATGGTAAAAGCCATGTGGGCGTTAATTTTGAGTAGCCTATCAGAGGCACTCAAAAAATTTTGAATTTTTTCTTGAAAGAAAGGCGGAAAAGACTCATCTAATATCGGCGAACCTAGAAGGCGAAGAGAACACTTGTCTACCGATTTGATGTTAGGTGCCAAATCATTAAATTTGTTAAGTATCAAATCTTTATCCGGACATGAGTCGCAAACGAAAAGTTCGCATTTCGAAAAATTTAGCTCCAAACCAATTTGACGAAACTCGTCAATAAGAATTTCCAAATCACGTAGGACTGTGCTCGCATCGCCACCCAAAGTCCCGTCATCCAGATACCAAACGTTGAGTTTAGATTGGAGACGTTGAACAATTGGATGAATGGCCAGGCTGAAAATGGCTGGTCCGAGAGGGTCACCTTGTTGACAGCCAACGGAAGATAGAAAAACATCATTTTTGTAAATTAATTTAGTGGGTTTGCCGTAGCATTGCCAAAGAAAATTGAAAAGATCGGGAATTTTGTCTTTGACCTGTGCCAACAAGGCGTCTCGATTAACCGAATTGAAAGCATTTTTGACATCCACCTTAAGCAACACCTCTCCACAATTTTGACCGAGAAAAGTACGAAGCGAATGAACAGCAGCCTCACATCCACCCCGCGAACCAAAGCCAAGCTGTATTGGTTGAAAAAGGCTACTCAAAAGAGCAACCTTTTTTCCACAACCGGCTTTGGCTGCGAGACGACGATATGTGGTGCCAACAGCAATAGGTCTGATGCCACCATCTTTTTTGACAAGTGCGCATAGGTTAGCGCCATACAAGACTTCGATAACGTCATCATTGACCTGCCCAGATAACATGAGATTTGCCAAACCCGTTAATTCTCTCAAGAGAGACCCAGCCACCTCACCAGAGCTAAAAGATAGAAGATCTTTTAGATGTTGAGGCGAGAGACCATCTAGGCCTCCGGCTGAGCCGCTCCGAAAAGAAGAAACGGCCGCTGCAATCTCCTGAGCTGACACTTCAATGACAACGTCATCAGGGTGTGGTGGCTCAGGCAGGTGGAGACATGCTGCCGGCGGATGCTTGTCACGGAGTGACTGGACCGTATCGGGTGTGTGGGGGGCAATAGTGTCGCTGGAGAACAGGACTCGTGCGGCGCCTTTGATATCGCCATCACTAATTTTGCTCTCTACTATTTTAATGGTAACCGAATCGTCTGTTTTTTTAGAATTTGGTTTATTCTGCCTTGTTGGCGGAATAATGCTTTCAAAATCTAAAGAGTTCTCTTTCAATGCGCTGTACTTTACGCAATTTTCCTTTACCCTAGTGGTAAGGGATTTTTTGTTTGTTGGGTCCGAATGTACGTAAAGCACAACGTAGGGAAAAGTCAAGAGGTGTTCCCAGGCGACTAAAGAATTTTTAGAAATAACATTCCGAATAGCAGCAGATAAACACTGCGCAACCGAAAAACGTGCACCACGCGGGATGCGTTTTAAAACAGGAAGAGAACTTTTGAGTGAGCTAAGAATCTCCCAAAGCGGTTTGGAAGGAGCAGCAGCGCTCACGGTACTGCTGCTGGCTCCATCAGAGCCTGCAATAGGGGCCGAAAGTGTAATTTGGCTATTTTTATGGCACCGCGTACGGTGAATTTTGAGGCCTTTCTGTCCTTTAAAAAATCGCACTTGGGAACACTCTAGGCACTGAATCATGTCCCCCTGCGACACATTAACGTATTGGGAAACTGCATTTGGCCCGGCCGGGGCGGAAAATGCCATGAATAACAAGAATTATACTACAAATATAAATAAAAATAAACTTAGGTTCTATAAGTGGAGACGTCAGGACGTCAGACCGTGACGTGGGCGGTCTGCGCAGACTCGGATGGCGTTGACATGGAAACAAGAAAACAACAATGAGCCGCGACTGTCAAAAACCTACCGAATATTACAACACAATAGAAAACAATTATTTGACTATCTCTAGCTCTACAAATATTACCTCGAAAGAAAATAAGAAAAAAAGGAAAGATTGGAGTAGAATTTGGCCCGCTAGAGCAGAAAAATCTGAAAAATAAGGGCCGAGAAAAATCCTGCCAACATGCGTTGACAGCAACTTTTTTTTTTTTTTTTACGTTGGACTACACACTGCTTGATGTTAAGCAGATATGCGGTCTAGGGTGTAACAAGCTTAATTGCGTTTGACTACATACTACCTGATATTGAGGAAATATGCGGTAGCACGCTTACCTAGAAGATACCTATTTACTCGGGATTTGAAGACACCCACGTTGTACTTAAGCGGGAAGAAAGACTCAGGTAAAGCATACCACTTTCTGGCTGTTTGTATGAAGAATGATTCGAAACGCTTAGTTCTAGTAGAACCTAGAAGATACCTTTTTTTGATGATGGGGGATTCTTTAACAGATACCCGGTTGTGTTGGGGTGCAACCGGGTTATGTGGACTTTTCCACTAAAACCCCCTCGGTGGCCTCCCTCTGTGCTTGTCAGAGGGAACTGAGATCTCCGTAAGAACGCACCAGTGCCCTCTAGCATGGATCTTCACACTTCATAAGCTTTTAGTAACAGCTTTCCTGTGTACAGCGGTGCTGGCCACACAGCGCCGTCGTCTTCCTAGAGCTGGTTGGGATGGATGGTTTGATCCCCAAATACAATCTTCGTCAAGCTCCTAGGAAAGAAGACTCCTACCTAGAAGATACCTATTTACTCGGGATTTGAAACGCCTACGTTGCAATTTAGCGGGAAGACAGACTCAGGCAAAGCGTTTCACATTTTGGCTGTTTGTTGGGATTCGAAACACTTGATTCTAACGCGCGGGATGTCCACAGTACCTATAAGGGTGGCGCTTTGGTCGCGTCTGTCTAGCCGTACTGTAGAAAAAAGGGGCAGGTGGGAACGAATTGTGCAAGTCCTTGGCGCACTCACCGAAGTGTATCCGATAGAAGGCTTTATACATATTTTTTTCATATCAAATTTTCGTAACACAATAGCTCAATTTTTGAAAAGAATAATTTGCAACGGTCACCTCTGCGTAATAATGGCTATTTCATTAGGCAAACATCTTAGGTTGTCGTTAAGGCTGTCGTCGCACGTCAGTTGAAAAATAGAGCCAGAGTTTGAGACTCTCTGGTTTAAGTTATTGAATGATTTACAGCTTTCATATAAAGCTGGTAATCGGCGGTCAAGCTTGGGGTTGTGGATTTAAATAACTTTAGGTTGAGTGGTTTGTATCCATGAGTGAAGACGAAAGATATATTGCTAAGTATATTATCTACTTTGATATTGAATACAAATTGGCTTTTTAGAATAACGGGGAAATGAGACTGCTTTTTGACAAACATTTATAAAACTAAAAACGGAATCTCTGCAAAAGTTTTCTTTAAATTCATCTTCTTAGACAACAGGTAAAAGAGACACAGGATAGGCAGGTGTAGTGTTACAAACGGGGAAGCCGTTTGCAGCACCACAAGTTAAGAGAGGATTAGAGAGAGAAACCTGTAATGCGGCAAGAGGGGGAGCCGGTTGCTGCACCACAGGTTAAGAGTATCAGAGTAAGAACCGGTAATGTTGCAAGCGGGGGAGCCGGTTGCAGCACCACAGGTTAAGAGTATCAGAGTAAACTGTAATGTTACAAACGGGGGAGCCGGTTGCAACACCACAAGTTACGAGACTTCAGAGAACAAACCCAAGAGTCCTGCCTAGTGGTTAGGATTCCTAACGGTTCGAAGAAAGGAGATTAATATAGAAAACTAACCATACTGTTTACACATTTATTCATTTCACCATATAAATAACACTGCACTTATAGTCTATATGTTTTTCTTGAAGCGAATAGAGAGAGAATTTTGAAAAGAGTCCGTGGAATGTTAGCCTAACAGGGGAGGGGTAGCACGCAAAGAAAACACACTGGAGGCCGGCCGAGGTTGGAGCGTAGACAAGCTGGACCCGCCGATAGACGTAGCGCCAGCAGGGCGCTGGAGATAGAAGCGCCTGTAGCGCCAGCTGTGCATTAGCGTGTATACGCCCGTGGTGTTGTGGCGCTTGAGGTGGAGGCGCTTGTGCGCTAGCTGGGCACTAGCGTGAAGACGCCCGTGGGGTTGTTCTGGCGCCTGAAGTGGAGGCGCCTGTAGCGCTAGCTCGGTACACCAAGATAAGTGGCAAGGTCAGTGGCCCCAAAAGATGAGGTCCTCCTGTAACAAGGCCAAAGAGACCGAAGCCTCGCGAAGAAAAATTACCAGACGCTCATGCTGTCTTCACTGCAGGACCCGTCACCACGTTCAACGATTACAAGTTAACATGAACTAACACCACATATACTTTCATAAAAATACCACAAGACATGCACCATATTTCGTGTCTACTTGATGACTTCCCTCACAAGACTGACTGAATTTTAAAACAAGGATCGCTGATCCTGTCAAAAGCAATTTAAAATTTTCGTACATAGAATTGTTAGTTGGCAGTGTTATCGTTAAAAGAGTTTGAATGTAGAGAAGCTAACAAAAAGGTTAGTTTCTCTACACAGGACAAATGTCCTGCCTGTCCTGAGTCTTCTGTGTCTCCTGTCCTGTGTGTTGGCTTCAAACACAGCTAAACAATTAAAACAAAACAGTATATTATGTGAAATATTTAACTCATCAAAAATACATGACAACAAAATATTATAACTCTCGCAAAACAATATTTACTAAAATAAAAGAATAACCAAACTCATTAACTTTATACAGTACCTAATTATTTATCTATGGAAGAATCAAAAATGGATAGATAGATTTTGATAGAGGTACTGAATAACTATTTACCGCGGACTTTTTCGAATAATATTAAACTATCTACTTCTACTATCGGATACACTTCGGTGAGTGCGCCCAGGAGTTGCACGATCTGGTCCCACCTGCCCCTTTCTTCTATCGTACGGCTAGACAGACGCGACCAAAGCGCCACCCTCATGGTGGACATCCCACGCGTTAGAACAAAGCGTTTTGAGTCTACATTCCTCATACGAACTGCCAGAATGTGGAACGCTTTGCCTAAGTCTGTCTTTCCGTTAAAGTACAATGTAGGTGTCTTCAAATCTCGAGTAAATAGGTATCTTCTAGGTAAGCGTGCTACATCCTAGACCGCATATCTGCTTAACATCAGGCAGTGTGTAGTCAAACGCAAACCTATTTGAAATAAAAAAAAAAACTATAAAATTTGCGGGTTTACATGGAATTACTAACAAACACACTTTTAGATTATATATTTTTGACTATTATTATGAAATTTTTGAATCTTCTTTTCAGTTCAACATTTTTTCGCACTAAAATGATATTTGTAGCTGGTCAAGGAATCTAGGAAAGACTGTTTAACATTTCTTATAAAAGTATTACAACTTAAGCAATATATTATGTTGAACTAACCAACAAACACATACTAAAATATAAGTTCAAACGCAATTTTCGCAGCAATACCGCAGCCTACGTTTACCGGTAATTCTGTTCCAACCGCCTATTGTCTTTTGTCCTCTGACCAGCACAACGTCAAGTACTCTAGCTAGTCTACCTCAAGCCAACCACATGAGCTAATAAGTCTCCGGATTTAAAACCATAAAGTGGTTTAAAGGTATGACTTTGGATGCTCTGAAAGGTGTTATAGTAAAGGAGCTAGGTAGTGGTTTTTCGGGTGCTATTTAATCTCTCAGTGAATTTATTTATTTAATTCATTCAGTTCTATTAATTCGACGTTTTCTATTTTACAAGCGTTTAGAGTTTGTGCAAAATGAGAACAGACCGCGTCATGGCGTTACGGTCCGACTACTTGGTAGACGCGAGTACTGATAAAAACCAAATTGGTGTCTACTGTTTACCAAGTATCAAACACTTTTAGTTGAACTAGCAATGCATCAATGTGGAATTTAAAACACAAAAAATGCCAAGTCGATGTAGCAATGATAGAGTAGTGTTGTCAACGTAACAAAATTAGTAAAATGGCACACGGACGAGCTCGCCTACGACGCTTTTCTTTTTGCACAAATCTCTAGCAGTGAACACAATCACGCAATAATTTACATTGTGGGTAAGTAGCGTGACACGTGATAGGTGTAAAATATATAACGGAACCATAGCTTTATTTTTAAATAGTCCTTCGAAATTATACTAAGATAATATAATTCGAAATTATCTTAGTATAATTTCGAAGGACTAGGAATGGTAGTGGGAACATTCCTGGGTTAACGCTGGTAACAAACGCTGCTGATTGTTTCCAAGGAGGTTTCGAGCGATATCGCATGATCGGCCGATGGGCGGTGCGGGATGAGATCGTTCAGAGAGGTTATGGTGAACTGTGTTTAGAACGGCTCGAGTTGTGATTCTTGATAAAATGGTGGCAGCGTGCGTTACGCTGCGGAACACCATGTCCTTCGCTTAAAGTTTTCTCTATAATTGTAATCATACGTAATCTTCTGTGAAAAATAACTGATTGTTCGTGACGTCGCAATTTATCTCCTCGCCCGCTTAACCCACGCCACGCCACACTGAAGTATTGTTGGGTCAGATGGTATAAAATCATTACCACATTGAATCACCATAACTGATGCGGATCTTTTTATGGATTCGACATATATATCTACGAGTATTTGTTTACGTGTTGGCGATGGTAGTGTGTTCGATAGTGGTGAAGGGTTATATTACGTATTGCAATGGCAGTTTACATCCAAAGAGCAATTTTAAAAAATCTTTAGAAATTTTAAAGTCAACAGACTGTCGAAAAGAGTTTCTTTGGCTTAATCAATAAGATATCATTGTAACGATCTACTTTGTGATCTACTCCTGATTTTTATATACACAGAGCAGAGAGACGGAGGCAGAGAGGCATTGTCAAACCAGGATAATCAATATTCAATATCAAAGTACATAATATACTTAGCAATATATCTTTCGTCTTCACTCAGGTCTAGGATGTAGCAAGCTTACCTAGAAGATACCTGTTTACTCGAGATTTGAAGACACCTACATTGTACATTAGCGGAAAGACAGACTCAGGCAAAGCGTTCCACAATCTAACGCGTGGGATGTCCACCATAAAAGGGTGGCGCTTTAGTCGCGTCTGTCTAGCCGTACGATAGAAGAAAGGGGCAGGCGGGACCAGATTGTGCAACTCCTGGGCGCACTCACCGAAGTGTATCCGATAGTAGGCTGACAGACACGCCACAACTACGTCGATGCTCGAGACTTTGCAGCTTCGGCTCAGTCAAGGTTTCGTTGCCTATCATGTACTTTGATAAGGTGTACCATTTTTCGTCTTATCTCAAATGCTACTAGATAAGATATAGTCAAACGCTTGACTATGTCAAATTTAAATAAAAGAGCTGCATGGCTCTCTGCCTAACATCCGTCACCAAGATTTGTTATAATCAACATTAAGGCATACGATATAGAGTTCAATTTCAATCTGCAAGCCAATTGGCGCACCACAAGGTGTTGGGGCATATATGAACTGTCAGCTGAAGACGTGATTGACTGCACATTTCTTGGTAATTGGAAACAGCGAGTTAATAACAGTGTCTCGTTTGAAGTTTGAAGTACTGCGGCTTGGATGGATGGCTTTTGGTCGTGTTAGAATTTTAATAGGAGACGGGGAAATGAGACTGCTTTTCTGGAAATACAAACATTTATAAAACTAAAAACGGAATCTCTGCAAAAGTTTTCTTTAAATTATAAAACATCATTGTTTAAATTCATCTTCTTAGACAACAGGTAAAACCTCCTGTCCTGTGTCCTGTGTGTTGGCTTCAAACACAGATAAACAATTAAAACAAAACAGTATATTAGTAAATAGCCACCAGGATTCCGTATGCTTTGCGCCGCAAAACCTATGAAGATAGGTTAAAAGCTCTTCGTCTCACGACCCTCGAAGAACGACGAATGCGTGGAGACCTAATTGAGACCTTCAAGATTCTCAATGGCTTTTATAATCTTCCGCATATTCACGACATGTACACCATAAACGAAAATATGCGGGATAGCAGACGCCATAAATTTATCTTGCAGCCTACACCATCACAAACCAACACTGCACACCACATCCTATGCAATAGAGTTGTCTATAACTGGAATAGGTTGCCTGAGAATGTAATCTCAGCAAGAACTATAAACACATTTAAGAATAGACTGGACCTTTGGATAAAGAAGGAACAAAAATTCTTTAACAGATAAATACTAATTTTATTTGATTCTGCTTGATATAGGCACATCAGTATACACTGCTCGCCTATAAACAAATAAATAAATAAATATTATGTGAAATATTTAACTCATCAAAAATACATGACAATAAAATATTATAACTCTCGCAAAACAATATTTACTAAAAAAAATGAACCACCAAACTCATTAACTTTATTCAATACCTAATTATCTATAGAATCAAAATTGGATAGATAGATTTTGATAGAGGTACCGATAGATATACAAATGATGAAAATGTTACATTATGCTAAAATATGTTTATGTAACAAGTTATTTGCTTTTTTATTCCAGAAACTACGATAAAGTAGTCCAATCTACATTCATTTCAATTGTCGCGTGATTCACCAGTTAAAAATTACTTTAGCTCTACAACCGTCACTTCATTAATGTGCAATTAATTGCTTTCGTCATACTTTTCACATGTCGTCAAATGATAGGCTGTTTCGGCAGTCATCAAAATGCAATTGAGTGTAACTATGTTTGTTGTACAAAACTACACTTAGTGAATTTTTAGTGAAGTAGCCCAATAGATGTACTTGCTTGATTATATAGGTTGTATTTCTAGAAGCACTACATATCCTGACAAGTTAACGAGTAACATTTTACCATTAGACCAATTCTGAAATTGCAGCTTTAGACAGCTTTTGAGAACTTTGTATTGTAACAATGCATCGTGCAAAAGTAAAAAAAAAATAAGGTTTGGATAAATGACTTCTTGTTCATCACGTGACATCTTTTTCACGACCCAATGGGTCAAAACCAGGTTTTATATCAGTGGTTGAGCTAGTTGAGGAGCTATATTATTCTTTCGACAGTTATTAGTTCAAAATTCTTAATAGTAATAGAAAATTTGGTGAGTATATGAACATTTGTGAGCACCAAGTGAAATATGACAATGAAACTATATTTGATCATCAAGACAAACTAGACATTGTAAAGGTGGAAATAAAAAAAATACAGACGTTAAACGTTACGCTAGACGACAAAATTATGATTTTTTCATACATTTTTGGAAAATTGATCATCTAGACTAGGTAGACCCAGTTGAAGCTGAAATTAATGAACGAACAGACTAATTTGACAATGTTACACTAGGCTGTTATTGCACTATTACTACTACTACTAGCTATTACACCACTATAGAATATTAATTTTCTAGACGTTGTCTAAGCAGGAATTAAAAAACAAACAGAATTTAGCTCAATTCAATTCAATTCAATATATATTTATTGCCACAAAAATTTAACACATTACAAATACTCGTATATATCTATATCGTATTAATTAACATAATTCATCTGTATTAGTAACATTTTTTCATGATAACAGACGCTCAGATGTCTACGCTAGGTATAAACCTGTGTTATAGACATCTGCACTTCCTTCTTAGAAACTTATACTACAAAATTGTTACAATTCAAATTATTAGTTACATTTAAAGATTTTAAATTTCATAAAAGCTTGGAAAAAAAAATCATGCAATTTATAACATATCAGTTCAATAGAACAAAATTGAAGCTAAGAATTTAAATAAAATTTAAAATTTAAACAATTAATTTAATTAACATCTTGGAAAACTAGGTAAATCAAGAACGATAGTGACTAGTAGTTATGAAAGGAAGGAAAGGAGAGAAGGGGATAGGATATGGGAAGAGGTGGTGGGTGTGTTCATGCTAGCGGGACACAGGAAAATGAAAACGCCTCTA
Source organism: Hypomecis punctinalis (assembly GCA_949316475.1). Classification (NCBI taxonomy): domain Eukaryota; kingdom Metazoa; phylum Arthropoda; class Insecta; order Lepidoptera; family Geometridae; genus Hypomecis; species Hypomecis punctinalis. The sequence goes on along the minus strand of OX438808.1, from coordinate 18,599,763 downwards.
AGAACCCTAACTTGACACCTTTAGAAGATTTTCAGTTTCAAAATAGTTGAAGGAACTTAACAAATTAGTCAATGATTTTTTCAATTCATAACCATTCATGTCTTTTAAATTAATTTTTGAAGATATTTTGTTGTAAAGATACCCACCGATAAAGCATGAAAACCTATGGCTGAATATGGTTTTGAATGATTGAACTTGGAAAACTTTGTCGGCGCGCCGACGTTCTAGATGTAATTGGTTGTTGAGAGGTATCGGTCGCATTTTATGTTGTTTTTGAATAAGCGTCAGAATAAAAAGCTGACGTACCGTTAGGATGTTGTTTTCCTTGAATAGAGACTCAGTTGGATATCTATAAGGCAAGGATTTCATAACCTTAAGGACTCTACGCTGAGCCACTTCCAGAGGTTTTAAATGACTTTGCGCGCAGCCTCCCCAGCTCGGCTGTCCAAAATCAAAACCTAGCAAGGAGCATTGAGCAAATTTTATAGGAGAAGGAAAAGAAACATTTTCTTTGACCATTCAGAATACATCATTATTTTTGTACTGTTTTCATTTTGATATTTATAAATACAATTTGCTTTACATTATAAGCTAGTTTAACTCAATTTATGTCTAACTGTACAAGTTTTATGTGCCTTACTTAAGTTTGATTTGGGAAATCCAACATAAGTACCACATGAAATCCAAAATAAAAACCTAGTAAGATAAATTACAAGGCGTTTGAATTGGTTTCTCTAAAGAGTTTTTGTTATTTGTCAAACAATAAAAACTAGAAAAATCACTATATTATAGCTATGTATTTGACGTTGGTTTTCGAATTGCCATAAAAGCCCATTGTCATGTTCACACCCAGATTTTTTTAGTATTATTCTTTTGGATACTAAAAAATCTTTATATATTAAGTGTTCAATAATAAAGCAATATATTTTCACAATAATTTTTTTTACGACAATGTTTAACCCGGTCAATTTAGACCAAAAAATGAGAGTGAAGTTACATAAAGTCCCAACAAGCTAAATTTCAGTGAAATTGTTCAAAATATAATTATAAACAATGTCTAGAAGTTCCCCATCATTCCCCTGTAAGGAAAAAAATTTATTCAAGGTCAAAGGTCAAAAAAATGAGTTTTTCGCGATTTTCAGCAAAACGGTAAGTTTTATCATAAAAGTATCTGAGACAAAATTGTAGATCATAAAATTATCTATAAAAATGTATCAATCCTTTTTTTCTTACGAGCCACCGTTTCTGAGATATAACGATTCAAAAAGTTATAAAAGTTGTTATCGTCATAATATGCATGAGTACGCCACGTATATACATCTAGAGTTGTTATATTTTATATATTATATATTAAATGTTTAAATATTTTTCTATTGGTCATTGTAACTTATACTTACAATATAAAATATACATAAGTTTAACGAACAAGTTCATGTAATTTAAATAAATTGATGGGCGTAGATTTTGCTATATATTATATATTTTTAATCTGCCTTATATTTCAATATACCTTTCAGCTTGGTTATCTTGTGATGACAGATAATTTAATTGTTGTGTATTACTCGCTTGAATCGAAAATAACTAATACTATTAATAATTGTGATGTGGCTATGGCTTTGGCAAAAAAGTAACTGTTTGGTCGTTGAGGAAAAGCTCAGCATCAATCAGATATATTTATTCATCAAAAAGTTTATTTACTTTTGTAAAGTGTCAAGATCATATACTATTTTTACACGCAATAACTGGCTGTGATACGACATCTGCATTTTACAGGAGGGGTAAAACAGCAGTTTTCAAAATGTTTGAAAAACAAGATTTAATTCAATGTGCTGAAGTTTTTAAAAAGAGTAATTCAACTCAACAAGAAGTTATTACCAACGGCATCCGCTTTCTTCTTTCTATGTACGGAGCTCCTAAAAAAACTACCTGTTTAGATAAGCATCGATATGCATGTTTCGTTAAAAATACTAAAAATAAAAAACAAGTTCAATTAGCTTGTCTTCCTCCAACCTCAGTTGCTGCTCACCAACATCTTTTTCGAGTATATAACCAAGTTCAAGTGTGGCTTGGTTATCAGCTAGGCCTTACAGACTGGGGTTGGAAGTTGGTCAACAATATATTAGAGCCAGTTCAAACTTTACTTCCACCTGCGCCGGAAAAACTGCTGAACACTATTTTTTGCAACTGCAAAAAGGGATGCAGTGCTAAATGTGGTTGCAAAAAAGTCGGACTGTCTTGTTCTTTGGCATGCACAATTTGTCAAGGCCGGTCGTGCTTTAATATTCAATCACAAACAATGGAGGATTCGTTTGACTTCGACGAAGTATCATGCGATAATTCGCTATTGACGCAATTTACTTGCATCCAAAATGAAGATGATGAAGAAGCAGGAGAAGAAGAACAAGAATTTGAAACTTACGAATAATACGAATAAACTTCAACACTTTTTTTTAATTTACATCGCTTTTATCTTTCCCAATCTTTGAGAATTTCCGTTATTATGCATATGTTTTACATTAAACAGGATCACAACTAACCCGTGGAGTAGGCCTATTGGGGAAACCACGTTAAAAAATGCGCTAAGTACACTACCTCATAGGTGGCGTGGAAACGTGTGCATGTTATGACGATAAAAACTTTTATAACTTTTTGAATCGTTATATCTCAGAAACGGTGGCTCGTAAGAAAAAAAGGATTGATACATTTTTTATAGATAATTTTATGATCTACAATTTTGTCTCAGGTACTTTTATGATAAAACTTACTGTTTTGCTGGAAATCGCGAAAATCTCATTTTTTTGACCTTTGACCTTGAATAAAAAATTTTCCTTACAGGGGAATGATGGGGAACTTCTAGACATTGTTTATAGTTATGTTTTGAACAATTTCACAGAAATTCAGCTTGTTGGGACTTTATGTAACTTCGAATGTCTAAATTGACCGGGTTAGTTGTCCTGTTTTCAAGTTAGAATGCCTTGAGGTCCTGATATTTCTTCGGGTAAATCTGTTACCCTAAATTTTTTGGGAAGAAAATCCAACTCTGCAAATGGTTCATCCAAACTGAAATCTTCGTCATCATTTTTCCTTGCTGTTCTTTTTTTCTTTAGCCAATTCCTGCAATTATTTAATTCTCTGACCTGTATCTTTTGTCTTGAATCAAGCACCACTTCCTTAAAATCTTCGAAGTCTAAAACATCTCCTTGTCTTTTAATTTTTCTTTCAATGTTTCCATGAACTGCATCCGCAGTCATAAGTGTATGTGTATGTCCTTTTGTTAGGTAACTCAAAGTCACAGTCTCCACTGGACTCAGTGCCACTAGAAGATCGATATTAAGAATTATTGTAGTCAAAGCGGTAAATAGTGTTCAGTTCTTATTTTGAGCCGGGCAATTGTCAGCCCAAATATGAAAATGTTGACAATCTCTATTGTTCTGTATGAATGTTAAAATGGCATCAATGATGTTGGAAGCCTAAATGCCAAATTATGCAAGTAGTTGCATCCGGAGATTGTTTACTAATTGGAGCAAAAGTTAGTTTAAATATAATTGGTCTGCTTATAAAGACAGCTTCCTTGATTTGGGGCATTACAGGCAACAAAATCACCTTTTGTAGATCCATTGGAAAATATTTTACGTGTTTAGATTTTTTCTTTGTGGCATCATTTTTGTAGTTTTCAAAAGCTTGATTAGACTTCGCTTTATGTACTGCATATTGTTGCTTTATATCCATATTCGGAGGAAAAGAAAATACAGCGAGGAATCTCAATACCAGTTGGTATTGAGATTCCTCGCTGTATATTTTCTTTTCTTCCGAATATCGCACTCATCTCCTTTGGGCATATTATTAGAAAAAAATTTCACTTTTTTTTTCTGTATGTTTCATCCGAACATCGTTCTTGAGGGTGTTTCTCCTTAAAATCAAGGTGCATTTGGCGAACTGTCAATTCTCTGTTAATTTCTTTTCTTTTGACACCTCCATTTTTACCTGTCATGGAAGCAAATAATTGTACCTACCTACCCGCCTACCCCGCGCACTTACTTCTCAGTTCACACTGACTTGCTATTATTTACTATAAGTATTCATTGGAAATTTAGTTGCTTACTTCACTGGTTTTGTAAACCAAAACTTAGTATGACTCAATTCCAAGTTCAAAAACCTAGCATAAGGCTTATCCCAAATTCATAAATCTAGTAAGTCCCATTTACAAACTCAAAAACCTAGTATGTACCGTACTTAATAGGGTTTTGGATTTGGAAATGTTACTTGCTAGATTTTTGACTTTGTTTTACCGGACTAAGACGTGCACTTGCTAGGTTTGGCATTTTCATAACTATGGTCCTAATTGCGATATAAATATGGTTGTTTTTGCATTAGATGCAGCACAATTTTTTGTGTAGATTGGTTTATAAAAACGTATTTTGCCAAAAATGTCCCTTGCTAGGTTTTGATTTTGGACAGCCGAGCTGTTAATGCAGTACCCCAAGATCGATTGGCAGAGGGTGTAATATACTGATTTCAGAATTTTTTCATTTGCAGTGTGTCGAATATTTTTAAAAATTGCCATTAATTTACGGACTTTGCCTGACAGCGCCCTGACATGTGGTTTGAAAGTCATGGTTCTGTCCAGTATTATACCGATATATTTTAGTGTATCCGTCCTTTCAAGCTTTTCACAGATGCAGTTGTTTGAAGCGCATAAGATGGTATTAGTAGACTTATGATGATGATATTTGATAGTGTACTGAGAGTCTGGCTGTGATCTATTTGACATGGAAAATGTTATGTATTTAGTTTTCGATGCATTTAGACTCAGCAGATTTTCTTGTAGCCATTTAGATACTTTATCAAACCCTGATTGAGCATGCCTAAATACACTGTCCCAACTCTCTCCCTGGAATACCAGCGCAGTATCATCAGCAAAAGAGACAATCTTGCCATTTTGCAATTTGATGTTACATAGTTCGTTAATGTAAATCAAGAAGCTACGTCCCTCAAGACTACAAAATAATGAATGATTTGGTGAATGTCATGATTATTTTTAGAATATTGATCGTATTGACTTAAGACATTGTCAAAGCTGAAATAAAAAAAATTTCAACGTTCTAGCTATCACCGTTCATGAGATTCGGCCTGGTGACAGACAGACAGACGGACATCGGAGTCTTAGTAATAGGGTCCCGTTCTTACCCTTTGGGTACAGAACTCGAAAAATGATGAGACGAATTTGACTACGTTGACGACAAAATCATGAAGGAGTGAGTGTCAAGGGGTCACTAGGATTCCATATAATACTCTCAGTTTCATAAAATTGAATGAATTCTAACACTTTTCCGTTACTCCACTCCATAGTATAAAAAATTAAATACACGTCCGTCTCGCTACAAAGTCTGGACGACACTGAAATGACGTAGATGTAGCCACCTAAGCGAATATTGGCGCGACAAATCCCTAGAAGGAGTAGAAGACGGTATATTACTCCAGCATGTTCTGTAATATCGAAATATACCGTCTTCTACTCCATTAGATTATTATGATGGCCAAAGAGCGATTACTACAACAAAGATACAAAGTACCAACTAGTTTGACTTGTAAGTAATATTTCTTGAGTCATTTTGAATTGGCCGAATGAGACGACTCAAGTGTTCCTTCTAAAGGTAGGTGTATCTGTCGTTAGTCGGTTGTGTTTTGTAAAATTATGAGATAAATAAATACCTCCTCATCCCGACGTTTCGGCCGAGTTGCATCGACCGTGGTCACGGGTAGACTGGAATGTAGAACAGCTGGTACCGCCAATTCAATTTGAACTTGAAAAATTGTCGCTACGACACACAACACTGACGGTATCTAACAATGTCCTTCTACCTACACTACGCGATTTGCATTTGTTGACAACAGGATTCCACGACGCCGATAACTTAAATCCATCCTCCCGGTTGAAATTTTTATGTTTTTTTATTTCCACCGCTTCCTTGAAAAATAGTGTCGATCCGTGGAGAGGACTTTTGGGTCGTGGAGCTCGATCCAATGACCAGTACTTCCGTCAAGCAAATGCTCAGCTATAGCAGATTTCTGTATCTGGCGGTTTTTGACTGCAGCGATATGTTCTTTGATCCGTTCAGCTATAGTACGCTTCGTTTGACCTATGTAGGAACTACCGCAGCTGCAGCTGCTGGTAGAAGGACATTGTTAGATACCGTCAGTGTTGTGTGTCGTAGTGACAATTTTTCAAGTTCAAATTGAATTGGCGGTACCAGCTGTTCTACATTCTAGTCTACCCGTGACCACGGTCGATGCAACTCGGCCGAAACGTCGGGATGAGGAGGTATTTATTTATCTCGTAATTTTAGTGCACGATTAGTCCCGTAGTATATAATAATTATGTGTTCAAATCGCAAAAGTTTAAAAACAACATGATGAAAGCTCATCACGAAGGCCTCTCTAATTGCGTTTCGGCGTTATTTCGATGGTCAAATATATAAATAAATATAATTGTTGAAATTAGAAACATTTGTATTAATTTACAAGGAGGTTGCATCTTACGTGGGTAGAGAGATTGACTGCAGAGGAAATTTGATAGGTTGATCAATAAAGAAACACGCCAATATCTTGATTAATAATGAGCAAAAATTACTTGTCTAGTTCGACGACGTTAAATATATAGGTATTGTAAACATAATTTCCTCCTTTTTATTTTCGTAGTTTAAGTTAAATATCCTGCAGCTAGAATTATCTCCATTAGGTGCTCAAACGACGCGGAGGAAATGAACATTAACCCACTAAATGACGTCATAAAATATTATACCTCTGAGTCATTCCAGAAATGTAGCATCAAATCCGCAGCGTAGGAGTTTAAAACTGTTAATAGAATAATAATCCAGCCATTCACACGTGCGCTCTAAAAGTGTTTAATGATCGCTATCATCAACGCATCCCTAACTAGGGTTCCGTATTCAATAGATACGCGAATCACTCTTCAAATGTCGCCAAAGCGTGCATAATGCGCAAACTCCGACCACATGTTTTGTTCGCATCAAATAATTCTGCCGTAGTTATGAAAAAGGCAGTAAGTGCGTTTTGATATTTTTTGAACAATAAATACGTTTCGAAATTTTGTTATGCTAGAATATCTAGAACGTTAACTATATTTGATTTGGAAAAAAATAAAAAAAAACTTCGAAAAAATTTTTAGTTACTTAATGCTTTAAATTTAGTTATAATTGTTTTCATTAGTACTTTGAATTTGTTTGAACTGATGTGGTTGGAAACAAAGTCACTCACAATCGGTAAAAAGTTTATAGGAATGTTAACTACCTATAACTACATCTCATTAAAAATGCACTTTTGGTCAGTAACACAAAATTTGCGCTTACTATCAATGTGTTCATAAAAACTAAGATTACAAAAAAAAGACTTCTGTGATCATAAATGATCCATTAACTCGATTTAGCCTATATTTTAGTTGATGTATTTATCACAAGCGCGCCAAAATATTTCGCTCCTCTATTTCTATCCCACTTCGGATATAGAGTAGAAAAGTTTAATGCGAAACAGTGTACCGAAAAGCAGAACGTAATTGTTTTGTATGGGTCAAAATTACACATGGCGACGTGAAGAGGGTTGGTGGAATTAGGGTAAAGGGTCAATAGCGGCCTGGGTAAAGATGGGCTGCAACAAATTGTGCTCTCTAGTCTTTTGTTAACGGACCCTGCTGTACTTAATTGTGCTTTTGTCTGCCCTTAGGGGCTGTTTCTGTGATTGGTCATCTGACACAGGATTTGCGCTGAAATAATACGAGTGTGGGTCATTTTGGTGTCGTTTGGTTTGGTTTAGTAAAAAAAAACAAAGGCTTTCTAGGTACATTATATCAGTCGTATCTGATGAAATGCTAATAAATCCTACTAATATTATAAACGCGAAAGTTTGTGAGGATGGATGGATGGATGTATGTTTGTTACTCTTTCACGCAAAAACTACTGAACGGATTGAGATGAAACTTTCCAATAATATAGCTTATATATCAGAATAACACATAGACTATAAATTATAATGATATTGCGTCAAAAATCAAAATATCATGCGGTCGAAAACTAGTAATTAATATTTTTCGCCAAAGAAACAACCCACTTAAGTAGTATACAAAACTTTAATAGTCGTTCGAATTGTATACCTATACCGTTATTGATCATTGTTGAGTTTTTGAAAACTACTTAGTCAATTTTTATAAAGTTTAAAATGATGTTCTACTAAACAATGAAATAAATTGGTTCATACTCGTAATTCGCGGGGTAATCGCACATTGGTGCAGAAAATGTTTGTCAGAAAATTAGAAAGCTGCTAGCTGCCTTGATTTCACTAGCTCCTATGATACCAGCACATCAAAAATAAAAGGACACTCATCATTTTTATCAAATCGCAAAAAGATTGAATCGGGATTTTTGATCTTCCAGAAATAAAGCATTAATATTGTAACAAAATAGGTATTACCGACAACTCGTCCAAAGTCCAACAACCATAGTCCGAAATTCTTGTCCTGCCTCCTCGTCGTCGTAAAGTAAACAAAACGCAATTCACACAATTCAAACATTTACGACTATAATAACCCATTTGGCTAAAAACATAGACCCTGATAGCAGGCATTGACTCCGCGCCGGTAGACACGCAAACATCAAACCCTTTATTTGCATATTTTGCATTGATTCCATTTTATCGCGCTAATATCTCAATCACGACCGGGCGTCCCTCACATCCAAAAGACTCGGAACGAGCACGTGGTGTTATCAGAGCATATCATTCAGCACTTTGTGGCGGAAGGACAATCGCATTAGCACACGCCTCAAAAACGAGCTTTCGCCGCGAATCGCCATCCTAAATAAACAATAACAAGAAGGGGACCGCTGCTTTTAAACGATCTCCAGCGGCTCAGCTGACAGATTAGCTTGCCCCTATTAACAAATTTATTCAACCACTCCTAACTTACGAAAACCAACCTTAAGTTTTAGGAATAAAGTTCAGATTCAACGCAAATATGAGGTGGTATTTAGATGGGTTTGTCTGATAGGTGCTTATAGAGTTTTTAGGCGGAATAGAGGATGTGATTCTACCACGTGCCGACGTGCCCTCAGGGCAAGTCTTTATGACTGTAATGTTGTAGTGGCCATACTACGTTTTAAGCACTGGAATTTGCATAATACGTTTACAAAACAAACATGGTGGAAATGAGAATGCGAGAGGAGTAATTTTAGAAAATAAATATTTTTACTGAAAGCTGGAAACATTTTCGGTGCAAATTTTCATGCGAGGGTGTAATTTGAATACTTATGTATAATGAGTACGGATTAAACTGAAGTTTTCGTAGCATCATTTTGGTAAGGAACTCGCTATTTCAAACAGTTCAACGCTATATAAACCCCGACGGTTCAAAATCCTCTAAGAACCGCAGCTACCAGCAAAATGTATGTAAGGAACATCATTTAAAACGTGACGCGGTTATCTAGATCACACTATATTTGTCATCTCATCTGTTACAATCACATTTCTATTTAATAATCAGTTTAATCCACTATACGTAAAAATTATCTTAATCCCATAAAACCTTGTCACAAAGCAGGCAGTACTTATCATACCAGACCACCTTATCTGAGTGACTCAGAAAGTAAGAAGGAACTGTTAAACTGAATAAATTTAAATTTTAAGTCCACTATCATGTTCCAAGCTGAAGTACTAAGTACACTGACTTGCACCTTTGGATAACGCATTATCTCCCAAATGTGTCCTACCTAACGGTACCTATATTCCAGTATTCCACGATTTTTTGCAAGCGGCATAGACAAGCAATAGCGACAAGTATGTATTTCTACATGGTGTTTCTTTTTGACTGACGAAACGGAGAGGAGGTACTCAATTCGACGCGTATATTTGTTTTTTTTATGTGTAACCACGCAGAACTTCGCGTTCGTATTCAAAGCTAAAATATACATACATAGTTAGATATACCATTTATTTTTAACCACGGATATTTTTTAGACACATATTCTAAGATAACATTGCACTCATAACTATAACTGTAATGTGATGTAATTATAACACATAACGTGATAGATAAATTAATATAGTATGATAATCAAACAAACAAACAACAACACTTTATTAGACAACCACATTACATAAAAAACAGATTATAAGGACAAAACAAAACAATAGATCTTTAATGTTGTTTTTAAACTTTCACGATTTGAACACATTATTATTATATACTACGGGACTAATCGCGCACTAAAATTACGAGATAAATAAATGCCTCCTTATCACGACGTTTCGGCCGAGTTGCATCGACCCGTCACGGGTCGATAATAGGTCTCAAATTGGCGGCCTTATCGCTTAGAGACCTATTATAAGACCTAGAACATAACAATACTTGTAATGTGGAGTCAACCCCGAAATTGATAAAAGATCGGTTATAAATTGACAAATTTTGTTTGGTATGTGTAAAAATAGACCAAAAAAAAAGATGCTAAGTCTATGGTCGTAGGCTATTTTGTAAACCCCTGATTGATAGGTGATAGATTTATATTTTTACTAGCTTTTGCCCGCGGCTTCGCCTACATGATATTTTGCTTTTTGTGCTATCCCATGGGAACTTTATTTATCCGGGTTAAAAAGTAGACTATGTCACTTTACGACTTTCAAACCCGAGGCCTTACCATCCTTAATAAATGTTTGAACGATTTGACGGTTGATCGATTCGACAGTTGTTCTTTTTTTTTGACCTTTCTTGAAGTGCACTTAGCTCGCAGATAGTACAATTTTTCCTACTTACTTAACACTTAACAGAAAATTTACACAATATCATTATAATTTAGAGCCTATGTGTTACTCTAATATATAATCTATATTATTGCAAAGTTTCATCTCAATCCGTTCAGTAGTTTTGCGTGAAAGAGTAACAAGCATCCATGCATCCCTACAAACTTTCGCGTTTATAATATTAGTAGGAAGTAGGATAAAGCAAACCAACGTTTGATGGGTCAATTAATATGTAGTATTTATTGTAGGTATGGCTATGAATGTAAAATGTAAAATGTAAAATGTTATGACTTAGACAAAACGTGCGAAATGTCAAAGTCCAAATCAGCGACCAAACACAAGCTTTACTCGTTATAGCAAGATCCTCGTGGGACGAAGAGCATATGCGCCAGTTATAATTAGCGTGCAATGTTTGGCTTTAGCTAATCCCTCTGGGGCGTAAATTAGGAGATTTCCTGGACTTTGGATACATTTGCATGGACAAAAGTCTGGGATAAAAGCTGACGTGGACTAAAAATAAGCATGTTGGTAATGTTAGCACGAGAATAAGATTTGATAACAAAATGTTACATTAGAGAATAAAGTTTACTTACTAGGTAGTAAGCGATTATATTAGAGATCATCATAAGCATGACTACTTACAACTGAGCTCTACTGCAACTCGGATGACTCGTTTTAAACTTTTTTAGCCATGTCAGATACTTTAAGGTGGTTAAACTCAGAAACCAAACTAGGGCGCATCTGACCAATACGGACTTACTTTTTTTATTAGAAATAAAATGTGGTAGAAAAATAAATGACGATGTCGGCAAGACTAAATTTAATTGAATTTTTAGACAGCTATAATAGAATTAAGATATTTACTATGGCTATCTAGGAGAGATGTGACCATGAAATGACCAAAATGCAGTGTAATGCCGGATGTAAGATTTGCCAGATCAGTCAGTATAATATAAATATTGTGACGCAGTAGGTATGCCGCGCGGTAATGACGGCGAGTTGTTTACGCCCAAGTGCGAGATTTATGGTTTTATGACTCGAACGGAATCAGTCTTTGTCTGCCGTCTACTGTTTAATTTTTTGTTTGGGTGTTTACGTATTTGAGAACAATAGAGAAGTCTCGAACTTTCAAGTTGTTTACTTGTTAACACAATAGCGTTTATTAGATCGAGCAATGTTGCGAATTATCTTGTAGATTCGAGACTGTAGGAAATAACGGATATAAATACGCCGGCCGACCCTTGGGGATCAGTTTTTCGTTTACCGTCGAAGCGAAAACATCTCGTGTATAAGTGCGGTACAAGTGATTGTAAAAAGACTAGTTTGTGTGAATATCAGTGCCAGTGTGAAGTGTTTGTGCGAACAGTTGTGTCGTGTGTATTGTGATTTTGGGCAATAAAGTGCAAAGTGAATAATCGGCGTTTTAATTGTTTATCCAAGAACTCATCTCGTAACAATATTATATTTATCTGTTTAATCTGATTAACCAATAAATTTTCGACCCATCAAATACTTTAGAGTATCTTAAGATTTGTCTCTGTACATATTGTTTCAAATTAGTATTATTTTCCTGTATTGGACTTTCCTCTGCTCCAATAATGAGTGTTAAATTAATAATGTAATATTTATATTGGGAACTCAGCTTAGTGATAGTCATAATACAATTTTAACCAAATATAAAATTGTATTATCAAAGTAGCTCTATAAAATGTAAAAAATGCTCTATGTATTCATTTCGAAATAATAATTCATAATTATTATAACTTTTATAAAACGCTTGCACATCTCACATTATTTTTTAAATAGAATAGGGCTATATTAATTGGCCTCCAACTCGCATGATGAAAAGCGACACATCTCACATATTTAATTTTGTATGCTGGTCACGCGTATTAAATACGTACGTTATTAATGTCTTCTTGATTTGTTTTAATTTTTCACGCATAAACTTGATGTTTGATTCGCTTTGCTTGTGGCATTAATGTTAAGCCGTCTGAAGTCATGTCCTGAGAAATCCTGAATGCAAACATGGGATTAAACGGAGTAAGTGAATTGTGGAGATATTCTCCTTTTAGTATTTAGCAATGTCAAACTTTTTATGTCTTTCTTCATTAAAGTTAGTGAGAAGTTTTCGCTCATCTCTTTGCTTCTTTTTATTTTTGTATGCTGAGCTCTTTTATTTGCAGGTTATGGTGCATTTAGTTTCTAAGTAGGAGGTATCTGTTTTGATCTCTGACTGGTAATTTTATTGAATTCACAAATCCAAATTTTCTGAAAAAAACCGGTCAAGTGCAAGCCAGACTCGCACACCGAGAGTTCCGTACAAATCCAGAAAATTTCACAAAATCGGGAAGTACGTAAAATTTCTATACTCATCATCATCGACATAAGTTTTTTTTTTACTTTTCTCGTCATTCATCGAATATTGTTAAAATAACTAAAAACCTGTTTTAACATGTGCTAATGAAGCTCTTTTATATGATACCATACATGATACGATTTACGCACTTTGAATTTTAAACCCATATTCTGTGAATTTTTAAGCCCTATATTTTGTGATTTAAATAAAAATGTACAGTTTTCAGATTTATTCCTATATTTGTTCTCTGAGACAATGCTTCTCGCCAAATTTCATAGTTCCAAGTCAACGGAAAGTAGTTTTTTACGACATAAACGGCTCTTACTCTTTTAAACGATAACTGAGAAGTTTTTCTTTTACACAACTGCAAAAGACCATAGATATACCTATACAGTTTAAATTTAAATTCGATATCTTTACGCGTTCCCGAGATAAAGAGTCTTGACATACACACAGACGGACAACAAAGTGATTCTGTAAGGGTTCCGTTTTTTTCGTTTGAGATACGGAACCCTAAAAAATACACACAGACGAACATAGAACCTCGTCCTTTTTGGGAGTCGGTTAAAAATATTTCAGGAAATAAAATTAGCATGCAGCCATATTTCCAAACTTGTTTCTACCCAAGTTCGCGTGCTGCATCAACGTTACTAACATAACTTTTTAATTAGCTTCTAGTAAGTTAAAAATTCATTACTTTAATGTAATAAAAAGTTGCGAAAACTTTCATAAGCACGTTAATGGAGTAGGGAGAATAAAAACTTAATTTAAAATAAGCAGTAAAAGAAGAAAAGCTATAAAGTTATGACGTCAAAGTCATAAAGCACTGAGATTTACATTCTTATGGATTTATGTTGGATGTAAATATTTGAAATGTTTGACTTATTGAAGTTATGAACCTTGACCTTATTTAAGTCCTTTATAACTTCAGTAAAATTGTGTACTTTGAATGTAACATGAACGAAATTATATTTGAAGTACATATTTAGAATTGCTTTCTACGATGATGTAGTTGTAAATTAAGTGTTCAGAAAACCTCTAAGTTATTTGTTATTTAAGTTATAAAGTTTTAAATATACATTAAACATGTCATGAACAGTTAAATATGTTTATTGACCATTAAAAAATAATTGATGACGTCAGACTAATTGCACAGGTCGAGATGATGATGTACTGTACTGTACCAGCCTTTTTAATAGTCCACTGCAGGATGTAGGCCTACCCACGAAGGGTGTTTGAGCCATATCCACCACGCTGGCCCAGTGCGGCATGGTGGATTCACATACGCCATCGAATTTCTTCTACGCACGTATGCAGGTTGCCTCACGATGTTTTCCTTCTCCGAAAAACCAGTGGTGGGATTTGAACCCATGACTTCACGATTGTAAGGCGGGTGTTACTACCTCTAGACCACCACTGCTGGATGATGATGATGGATGAGATTATCCCGAGATGGCACAAACGAGAAGAGGCCTATGGCCTATGGTGGGTCAAACAGGATAATGAAGAATTTGGCCCATATGTTTGTATACACTCTATCACATTATACCTACACTAGCTGCGCCCCGGGGTTTACCCGCGTTTAGCCCGAGATAAAAAGTAGCATAATATGTGTTAATCCAATGTCTAAGCTACCTTCATACCGAATTTCATCCAAATCGGTTGAGCCGTTTGTGCGTGAAAGAGAAACAAACATCCATACAACTTTCACGTTTATAATATTAGTAGGATAATAGATAATATATGCGTAGGTAATAAATACCCGTGTTCTTAATTTCTTATTACAATTTTTATTTCAAAAGCACTCAAATCTCAATATTTTAACTTATGTCTCCAATCATCTCATTACCCTTTCAAACTTTTTTAGATTTATGAACATTAAAATTACTTGAGTCAACGTTTGCAAAGCAAATCTTGTTTGAATATCATATGATTATTTGCATATTTCTATTATTGTCGGAGTCTACCCGTTCGTATTGTCATTGGGGTCCGTGGAGACCCGGTTCGCAAAATCAACACGTGTGCCGGCAGATAGGTTGATGTCCAATGAATTTCGTATAATTTTGTTGGTACAGGAATAACAGAATGCTGTGTGGCCTGATTTCCTAAAATAGACAAACATGAAATAACATTTACCTTTTTACAGTGGAATAAAAATTGTGTTAATTAGTAGTTTTATGTAAGTGTCAGAAGAAGTCTTGACAAAGTTGTGCCAGCCTTGTTAATCGTCCGCCGCAATACGTAAACCTACTCACGAACGTTGGTTGGCCATATCCACCACGCTGATGCAGTGCGGGTTGGTGGATTCACATGCCATCAAAAATATTCTACAGGCATAGGAACGTTGTCAGCCTCACAATGTTTTCCTTCACAGAAAAGCCATAGGTGTGAAATTCCTTACATAAGACATTGAGCTATATTTCTACGAAGGAATTATTTCTCAAAGACGTAAGTTCCAAAGAACACGTTGGTACGGGACCAGGATTTGAACCCACCACCGTGAAACGGGGTTAACTACAACTTGCCTGCCATGGCTTGATATTTGTCTGCGCCACAGAACTGAATATTAGTTCTGTAATGTAGCGAGACTGTTTGCTAGACGAAAAAACTTTTCTCACAAAATAAAGCGAACTAATTAAAATTTTAAAATCGCTTCCTGATCGAGACCGTAGCGAAAACCAACTTACAAACAACCCTGTCAAAAAGATTGATGTCTTTTTTTCACAAATTGCGCGAACAAATAAAGAACAAGACAGCAATATGTTCATTAACGCGTTTCGAATTCCTGCAAGTCCATTAGCTAGATATTTTAATTGTTTGTCAGCTCCCTCCTTGAAAGTTCGCAGCTGGTTAGGGGCCCACCACGCGGTGCTATTTCAAGACAAATTGCTTTCTGACTGACGGCTATTTCCCTAATACTCAGGGATATGTTAAATTTTGAATGAGAAGTGATAGAAATAAGCTTTACATGTTGAGTTTTAATTTAGAAGTAAATTGATCGTGAGCTTTCCGACGCTTTTGACATCCCCATTGTGAATAGAACGCTTGCTTGGGGGTTTGGTATTTTAGTTTTGTTTGAACGATTTTAGGCAAGGTATATTAGTATTAACTTGTTAATTTAGTCCTCCAGATTTTATTACAAATAATGTGTGATTTATGATTTCAATCCAGTTTTGATAGAAATCAAGCTTGTTTTGAAGAAAATTACTTTATTTTACAAGTTTTTTTTTTAGTTTCACCTGTCCCGTTGTCTGTCTGTAATAATATCAGGTGAGTTACATTTGATCCACTTTCCGGTTTCCGATTGATCTGAAATTTTGCATACATATGTAAATTGCGTAACAATGCTATATTATGATGACATGGTGCTGATCTGATGATGGAGCTGGAAGGTGGCTAAAGGAACTTTGCAATGAAACGTCACATGCTCATCGAGTTTGGGCTCATTTGGATCATCTTGACGAGTAGTTTGTCTTTCAATTGTAACCAGGGTCTAAAGATGGAGCTGGAAAAAGGTCTTAGGAACTGTAACGAAACTACACAAACCCGTCGAGTTTCGGCTCGTTTGATTCGTCTTGGCTAGCACTTGTTTAGTAAAAGCTGTTTAAAAAAAAGGTGTTTTTTTAAATAGTCTTGTTTGTTTTTGATTGTTTTAACTAAGTAGATACAAAATAAACGAAATATCAAGTAATTTCACAGCAGTTTCGCTGTCTTCACTGACCTCGCGACTGAAATGATGATGTTACTTTCATCAAAAGTTCTGTCATAAAGATTTCCAACTACACATACAAAGTCCCCCAAAAACAACCTCTAAGCGCTGCTTTTATCAATCTTCGTCACATTATCGCACATCAAAGCTATAATTCAATTTTTATCTAATCAAACGGACCCTCAACAATTTCACAGCGATTGTTTGAGCCCAGGCTTAACATCGCCCCATATAAATCACATATTCAAATGATAATTCAATAGGAGAGTGATTTCTGACCCCGAGTTTGGGGCGCGATAAAATAAAATAATCCTTACGACCATAAAATAATTTCTCTATGGCTCACACGGGACAGATTTCTAGTCTTACAATTTATGAGAACTATGGAAATGGTGCGCTGAGTAGTTTTTGATTAGGATTTTTCGGTCAGCGGAATAAATAACTAGTAACCTCAATTATTGATTTGAATATAATACCACAGACCAAATAAAAAAATCAAGACAGAACGTCGTGAACAGACAAGTAAGGCCAGTTTTTTATACATATGGTGAGTGCGTCGGTAATGCGCCGCCATAGTTCGACAGTGACGAGCCAAGACGTTGTTTTGTTGTACGTGTTTTACGTTATTTTGTAATTGACTTCACCTGACCGACCTCACTTGTTTGTTTCTCAAAATTCTGTTTTTTTTTTTTAAATTTCATCTGAGTAATACTTTATTGATTTGGAAATACTTTATTGGTAAGCTTTAACCATAAGTTATTATGGAGCAAATACTGTTTCAAAACTATTAAGATGATGATGTGTGAACGGAGTCAAATTAGGTTAACTATGAATTTTCCTTACTGTGAAAAAATATTTTTGCTATTACTATCACAAACTATTTTTTAAGGTCAAAGCTTTTGCTGCAATATGTAGGATTTGCTAGTTTATGTAAATAAATATTGGGGGACATCTCACACACGGTCTCTGACCCCAAACTAAGCAAAGCTTGTGATATGGCTGCTAGAGACTGAATATACTACATATACCTACATATTTTAAATACATACTTATATAGATAGTACCTAAATAACACCCAGACACAGAGCAAGCGCCTATGTTCATCACAAAAATGCGTGCCCTGGGTGAGGATCGAACCCACGCCTCTTTGATCCAGAAGTCAGCTTCACTAACCACTGAGCCACCGAGGCAGTCAAACATTTTTCAATATATTTTCGTATAATATTTTTTAAACATTTATGTATATGTTTGCCTACACGTGTTGCAGCTGTACTTTTTTGAATTGCTATTTTGCTGATCAATTGTATTTTATAGCGTCCCATTTACTTGAATATACTGCTGACTCTTCAAATCGCGCTCATAATTTATTCCATAGATAAAATGTGGTAAAGAGATTAGTTGCTAGAGAATCTAATAGAAACTAGAATTTATGTGAGGTTTGATATCGCTAATGCGACAAGGCGCGTGGCCACCACGATTGAAACTATTTAAATTTCATTAAAGGATATTAGGAATAGAGAAAATGGAATAAGAGATTAAAAAGTTACAGTTGGTGTCTGCGGATGATATTTATTGCTTTTAATCTTATTTCGAGTTACGGCCATCAAGACAGAATATTTTACTCGCGCTCAGTAAGTATCTACTTCTACGTACAATAAATTAACGCAATCAAATATTTAACGTACAAAAATACCCACCATTACCATATCTGTTTAATTTTCATCAGACTACAATTTATTTAAATACTGTTTTGCGTTTATTTGACCAGATATCATTCACTAAACGAAACCTAGTTTTAGGTCTGTCTTTTGGCCATATAAAAAATAAGGTTGAATGTTCATAAGATTCTCCATTGTGCTTTTGCATTTATGTAAGTAAATCAAAATTGTATATAATACAGTTAAAATAAAACAAATATTTTGAACCGCGCCATGCCAAATTTATAAATTTCAAGCAAGAAAAACAAGCTTCGAGAAATTTACGGTTTGTCCAAACATTTCTGTATTTGTGGACGTGGACAAACAAACTGAAGTAGGACAAAGCATTATGAAGCTTCTGGTTCCTTATATATAGTTACAAGGTAAACAACTAACCCATCAAGTTGAGTGTCGGGTTACGGTTAAGTGAGTCGACCACCGCCGAATGTTCCATTAAATTGTTTTCTTTGCTAAACACTATCAGTCTTACAAAACACAAACATTGGGAATAGAGATATAAGTAGATTGAGCAATGACGTCCTGTAAGGAAAGGGCAAAGTAAAATCTTTCAAAAATAAGCTTTTATTGTAGTAACAACCATCATGTCAGGTGAAGGACGTGCACTGTTAGACATGGACCTCTACCTGTACCATCCTTTTTAATAGTCCACGTAGACGTAGGCCTACCCACGAAGGGTGATTGAGCCATATCCACCACACTGGCCCAGTGCGGGTTTGTGGATTCACATACGCCATCGAAGTTCTTCGCAGGTTGCCTCATGATGTTTTCTTCACCGAAAAGCCAGTGGTGTGAAATTCGGTACACAAATTCCAAAGAACTCATTGGTATGGGACCGGGGATTCGAACCCACAACCTCACGATTGTAAAGCGAGTGTCACTATCTCTTGACCACCACGGCTTCCTACTAGACCTCTACCTACTCGTACAATGCATTTATTATAAGATTCTTGTTTATCTGATCTGTGCATAAGACAGAAAAGGTAGTCCTCATCATAGCTTCTATTCATTCTAGTCTTTCTTCCTACATAATGATGTAGATATATTCCTATCATAGGTCGAATCAAACTTCTTGTCGTCTGAGAATTTAGCTACGTGCAGTGCATCAGCTCTCTTGCCTCACTAACAAACTTCGAGCAAATATCTACAGACCTTCAATCCCTGAGTGACAGTTGTAAAAGATATCCGAGTGCCGTCATTTGACATATATATACTTATATAAATAAAATAATTCACTATAACCTATAACCCATTTTCAAGGTTCCGTACCTCAAAAAGAAAAAACGAAACCCTTACAGGATCACTTTGTTATCCGTCTGTCCGTATGTCAATGCTCTTTACCTCGGGAAAGCGTGAAGATATCGAATTTAAATTTAAACTGTGTACGTATATCTTGGTATCTTGCAGTTGTGTAAAAGAAAAACTGCTCAATTATCGTTTAAAAAAGTTAGAGCCGCTTATGTCGTAAAAAACCGCATTTTTCAACACTCACAAAAATCAATACCTACAGGGTACTTCCCGTTGACCTAGAACTATGAAATTTAGCGAGAAGTATTGTCTCAGAGTACGCATATAGGAATAAATTTGAAAACTGTACATTTTTAATTTAAATCACAAAAAAATGGGGCCTAGTTTTACAAAATATACCTAGGTTCAAAATTCAGTGAGTAAATCGTATCATGTAAGGTATCACATAAAAGAGCTTCATTAGCATAAGACAAAACAATGATTTTAATGGTATCCTAAAATATATATTATGATCGTTGTGCTTATGCTTCAGGGCACCTCTGAATTTATAGGTAATAGGCCTATTAGTCTAAAGTGTTATTTATTCGTGTTTATTTTTGTGACGCTCTCTAATTTCATAATAACGAGAAAATCTACAGGAAACGATGAATCTAATAGTATTTTCTCGCGAAGGAGACCAAAATAGATTAACGATCAAAGTGGACTTAGTTAATACTGGCTCGAAAAGTCTAAAATGGGCAACAAATGATTCAGAGTGGGTATTTATTTGAGTTGATTTTATTTGGCTGAATTAACTGGAAATATTTCTGATTTTGAATCTATTTCATAGACAGAGACTATTTCATCTATTTAATAGAGCAACGTTGGAATGTCTAAGTTAGAATTTTGATACAAATAGGTAAAATTATATCTGTTCGAATGAGTAAAGCGAAAATATCTGTTACTTAGAATAAACTATGGCTGTTTAAACTTATGACAAGTTCGAGATCAAATCGAAATAGGACGTAATATAGCGTATTAGTTTAGCTATACATTTACAGGAGACATTCAGCTAAGTTCACACTACATGCCCATCTCAGCTTTGTCTCTTTTCAAGGTTCTTACATTTTCCCCAAATAATGTAAAGAACACGTCCACGAAATTTTTTTCATACAATCTATTTTTATCATTTATTAAAAAATGGAGAGATAAAAAATTATAAATCGAATATTTTAAAAAGCTCATAAAACAAGCATTCAAATTATATAATATCATCTTGGCTAGATTTTACTCTAAATGATATATTTACCATTTGTGGAAGTCTCTTTTCTGTTGGTGAAATAATTTTTGACGTATATCTTACAGTTTTATAATTATTTTTTGCAAAAAATATCATGACCGACTTCACCCTTGTACAGAATCATTACATAGTAGGTATAAAACAAAGTCGCTTTCCGCTGTCTGTCCCCATGTATGCTTATGTCTTTAAAACTACGCAACGGATTTTGATGCAGTTTGTTTTAATAGATAGAGTAATTCAAGAGAAATGTTTATATGTATAATACACCTGTGCGAAGCCGGGGCGCATCGCTAGAACGCAAATGTCATGCACGGATCGATATAACATTTTTCACATTATTATTGATTTATCAAAAATGGCTCAGCCAATTTCGATAAAATTTAAATGGGACCAATTTCGAAGTATATTCTTTCCAATAAAAAAATAATTAATGAAATCGGACTACTATGAAAAAATGTATGCGTGGTTATACATAAAAAATATACGCGTCGAATTGTATTCCTCCTCCAGTGGTTCGTCGGTCAAAAATCGATAGACTGTCACGGTAATAATCAAATTCCAAAAAAGCTTTTCTTTTTTACTGACTTTAAAGAAGGAGGAGGTCAGGTATATTTGTCGCTGTGTATTTCTTTTGTGTATGTTCATCGGCTGAGCTGATTTTGATAAATCAACAAAAATGTACATAGATGTCGATTCGATTCGTGTATACTCAAATTCTGTACACGGTGGAAGTTGGCGTAGCGATTTTTTGCGACAAACATTTTTTCTATAACTAGTGTAGAAGTAGAAACAAATAGTAGGTAGGTAGATTTAACACTTTAGACTTACAAGTCTTACAATAAAATGTACGCACTATTGTCAACGCTACATATCAAACATTAGTTCCACACGAGGCATACTGAAAACAACACAGCCAAGGATATAAATAGACGTGATGAACTTACGAGCATCGTAAATTATGTTGACATAGATACGAGTTATGAAGCGATAAAAATCATCACACATTATGTTCCAGGGGATAGAAATATGAACGTTTACGAGTGTTAACATTCGGACGCTAAGGTCGTGACAAGATGTATAATTAATATCTGTGTTCAATGAAATATAGCATGGAATCTCTAGGATATTTAATACTTCAGTCATTGAATCAACTTTATAATTTCAGCCCGTTCTTGCGTATGAACCCGCATTTGATCATAATTTCACATTAAACTGATGATAGATATCAATGAAAAAAATATTTTAATTATCTTTGTTTTCTGTGTATTGGATACTTAATACCGCCAACGTTTGAAAATTTTTGACTACCCATATCTTCAAAAAGTGAAAGACATTTGCAAAATAGCTCAATAATAGAATTATCAATAAATCGAAAACGATAAGAGAGAATCGCACCAAAACACAAAAGAAGGTTTAGTGTGTCCCTATTGTAAAACTGTCCAATAGAATTCTAATTCAACAACGGATCAGTATTTTTTAGATTTTTCCACCTTTTATTAGGGTTCCGTAACTCAAACGAAAAAAAACGGAACCCTTATAGGATCACTTTGTTATCAGTCTGTCCGTCTGTCCGTCTGTGTGTATGTCAAGACTCTTTATCTCGGGAACGCGTAAAGGTATCAAGTTAAAATTTAAACTGTATACGTATATCAATAAACTCTTGCAGTTGTGTAAAAGAAAAACTTCTCAGTTATCGTTTAAAAAAGTTAGAGCCGTTTATGTCGTAAAAAACCGCATATTTCGCACTCACAAAAATCAAAACCTACAGGGTACTTCCCGTTGACATAGAACTATGAAATTTGGCGAGAAACATTGTCTTAGAGTACACATATAAGAATAAATTTGAAAACTGTACATTTTTATTTAAATCCAAAAAAATAGAGCCTCAAAATTCACAAAATATGAGTTTTTGATGAGAAAAAGAGAATTTTCAAGGTTAGTAAATTGTATCATGTAAGGTATCATATAAAAGAACTTCATAAGCACATGCTAAAACAGGTTTTTAATTATTTTAACAACGTGTTTGTACGGAACCCTCGATGTGCGAGCCTGACCGGCACTTGTCCGGTTTTTTTATTTACGAGTATATCACATTACATATATTTAATGTAACTCCTAAAAATATTACTGAAAATCTACAGAATAGAGCTAAGGTACTTAGCATGTCTGTCCTACAACTGGTGGGTGATTCTGTAAGAAAACAAGCGTGTAACGCGCTCTAACGTGCTCTTTGTTTTTAAGAAATTCGCATAAAAAATATTTATTTTTCAAATATCATAACTTAAACTCTGTTTATTATTCATTTTAACGTATAATTTACATTTATCAAACATTTCTCCAAACAAAATTCACGGAAATAAAAAAAATACTTATTGCGTTACGTTACGTTTTGTCGATAGAGAATCAGGCCCCTGATGGTGACTAACAATGGCGATAAACTTCACAATGCATTGCATGTTTAAACTTTAACCCAACTGCAAACCCATATCTCAATTACCACCAATCTTCACACAAGTGAGAATAATGAATCCAAAGTCTCCATCAGACAGTATTCCGAAGAACTCTTCGATGTCAACAAAGATAATCGTTTGAGAGATATTCATTACTCTGGAAGGACAATTGG
This sequence comes from Hypomecis punctinalis, assembly GCA_949316475.1. Taxonomy (NCBI): domain Eukaryota; kingdom Metazoa; phylum Arthropoda; class Insecta; order Lepidoptera; family Geometridae; genus Hypomecis; species Hypomecis punctinalis. Next base: position 18,576,027 of record OX438808.1, on the reverse strand, counting down.
ATCGTTAACTGAAGCAGTACAGCTAATTGTGCAAATGAACGGCAGTTAAACAACAATAGAAGACGGTAGATGGTAGATGCACTTGTATTTAGGACATTGTTATTCGTTGGCAGTAGTTACGAGTGAATGAAACTAATCAAGCGAACCACTAGTTAGTTGTTGGTTCCTTGCATAATAACAGCAATGTTTCTAAGGAAACTAGTAATAAAAAGAATGTTGTATGGTATCTTTGTCATTATACTCACTTCCTTACTAATCTTACAATATCCATATTATTTTATATCCGAAAGTGTATTTGTTGAATAATTGGTTTTCTCCTCTTTCATGCAGCAACGAAGCAGCGGATTGGCTTGTTTTTTGGCATGGACATAGTTTGAAAGACGGAGACTGACAAAGGATACTTTTTATCCCAAAAAAAAAACCGGACAAGTGCGAGTCAGGCTCGCACACCGAGAGTTCCGTACAAATCCAGAAAATTTCACAAAATTGGGAAGTAAGTTGATAAAATCTCTATACTATAATACCATCGACAAAAAAGTTTTTTAATTTTCTCGTCATACATAGAAAATTACACATTGTTAAAATAATTAAAAACCTGTTTTAGCATGTGCTAATGAAGTTGTTTTATAGGATACCTTACATGATACGATTTACTCACTTTGAATTTTGAACCCATATTTTGTGAATTTGTAGCCTCTATTTTTTGTGATTTAAATAAAAATGTTCAATTTTTAGATTTATTCCTATATGTGTTCTCTAAGAAAATGCTTCTCGCCAAATTTCATAGTTCTATGTCAACGGGAAGTACCCTGTAGGTTTTGATTTTTGTCAGTGCGAAATATGCGGTTTTTACGACATGAACGGCTCTAACTTTTTTAAACGATAACTGAGAAGTTTTTCTTTTACACAACTGCAAGAGACTATATATACGTATACAGTTTAAATTTCAACTCGATATCTTTACGCGTTCTTGAGATAAAGAGTCTTGACATTCACACAGACGGACAGACGGACAGGTGATCCTATAAGGGTTCCGTTTTTTCCATTTGAGGTACGGAACCCTAAAAATAAAAGCTTTTCTATGGGATAATACAAAATTAAAATATCGCACGAGCGAAGCCGCAGCAAAAGCTAGTTTCGTAATAAATTGCACTGTCTTTTGTGTGTGAAAATAAAGCAGAACGTACCATAATAGTATCTGTTTTTACGGATTTCCGTTTAACCACATTCTGCTAGATGTGACCTAGCAGTCCACCCCGCTTGTTTTAAAAATACTTATTTATCCGGGATTTAAAAATTTAAAAAACACCTCATAAACTAATGATTGATTAGGGCTTAAATAGCATCAAAATGTTCAAAACTTTAGACAAAGGTCAAATTTTCTAATAGCCTGATCGATCATTGTTAGGTTAGGTTAGGTTAGCAACCATTTCTCACCGTCCGATTTCATTCAGTTACATAAAAACCTATACACATTTTCGTCATCACTAAACATACTTGTTCGTTTCAGATTAAATATGTCACAAAGGTCGACACTTTATTCTTACGGCTTCACGCACTCAAAGTAAAGACATTACGCAAAATAAAACCTCGAAAAGGTACAACAAAACTCGTAACAGCATTTAGATGACTTCTTGCGCAGCTAATATACAGTTGGAAATAAACAATCATAATACAAATTGCACGTTCTTATAAGTAAATTCTGATTGCGTTCTCGGTGGCTGGCATAATTGAAAAAATGTCCTTCAGATGTTTGCATCAGGTATAATGATTTGAGATTATATCCCTAGGTATATTGCTGAGGCCTAAGTGGTAGTTGCAATTTCGAATAATGTATTTTGGAACCTGTTTGTAAGTTAGTCGTGTGAGAACTTAATGAAAGTCTTGAAGGTTATTACTGGAAGAAGAAATCCTGTTGGAATCATAGTGGGATTAATTCTGGCGAGTATTGCGGCGTTTCGCCCCGCAAGCGGTTGGGCTCGGATGCGTTAACATAGAGAAAACCAATGATGTTTGTTACATCTCACTGGAGAAAACTGAAGACGTCTTTATTAAAATTTCTTAGGAGTTTGTGAACAAATTGTTAAATTACGGAGCGTTGATTGTTTTTGATCTTTTGGTAGTCTTCATGAATGCCCGAGTTTCGTATTCTGTGTTTCTTGGCATACTTTATTTTAAATTATGTTTTATCGATTGTGTGATGTCGAAAGAAAGTCGAAAGTTTTCGACCAGTGTGTGTTGCCAGTGTTGACTTATGGCACAGAAACGTGGTCTCTCACTATGAGCCTTATCAGTAAGCTCCAAGTAGCCTAACGAGCTATGGAGAGGGCTATGCTCGGAGTCTCTCTACGGGATCGAATCAGAAATAAGGAGATCCGTGGAAGAACCGAGGTTACCGACATAGCCCAACGGATTAGCAAGTTGAAATGGCAATGGGCAGGACACATAGCGCGGAGGACTGATGACCGGTGGAGTCGAAAAGTTCTCGAGTGGAGACCACGTACCGGCAAGCGCAGCGTAGGACGTCCACCCACAAGGTGGATGGAGGACCTCATTAAGACCGCAGGATCGCGCTGGATGCAAGCTGCTTCCAACCGGTCTTATTGGAGATCCATAGGGGAGGCCTATGACCAGCAGTGGACGTCCTTTGGCTGATGGATGGATGGATTGTGTGACGAGAACGTGTAGGTATGATGTCTAGATGATGATCAGATGATCCTAAGAAGTGCCTTGTTGAAGTATGCTGTGAGCGCTATACTTAAGTTCCAATAGATTTCCAAAAGAACTGGTTATAGTAGTTTTGCATCCAAATCCAACGTGATCTTGCAGTTCTAATTAAACAGTCCAGTCCACTTAAAACTATAGTAGAGCTACCTAAAATTATTTAATTCAACCTCTATATCTACCTCTATAACAGGTCAGTTTATTCTTATAGAACTTCTGAACTTCTTACGGCTACGTCGTCGAAAATAAATCAAACAAAAAAACCGATAAAACTCGAAACATAATCTTGGATAATCCAGCCATTAATCAGCCAACAGCGACATGGAGCCGCAGGCGTTTGAATTGGCAGTATTTAATGTATAAAACACGCATGTTATGTAGGCCGGCTAGTAGAAAACTAGCCGCTTTTTAGACAGACTTAGACCTACGACTATCTCAAATATTTAAGCTATATCCATGCTAAATATAAAAAATGCCAGGTGCTAATCGGACACGCGTACGAAGGATTCCGTAACGTGTTGGAGCCCTTTAGCCCTATTCCTCTGGTCATTATTAATAGCGAGCAAAAAACTCCTAAAAACACCTATGAGCTTGGAGCCCACTTTCAGCTTTTAGTATTTGTTGTTATAGCCGCAATATAAATACATCATCTGTGAAAATTTTAGATGTCTAGCTGTCACGATTCTGAGATAAAGCCTAGTGATAAACAGACAGACTGACGGACATCGGACTCATGATAATAGGGTCTCGTTTTTACCCTTTGGGTACGGAACCCTAAATCTAATTCGTTTATTGCTCCGTTGCTGTTGCGTGAATTAGTACAAATAGACACACGTTTAGATTTCTAATATTAAATAATTTAATTTTACTTGAAGAAAGAAACTGAAATTGGCTAACAGTGGAGTAGAAACCTGAAAACTATATTTAATAAGCAAAATTCAACCATAACTATCTTTTGTGAGGTATAAAAGACAATTTACAACATTCAAATAGAGCGGATCATAGACGTATATAAATTTCCGTTTCTTAAGCCCTAAAATATTGTTTGCTTGATTTTTTTCGAGGTTTGACTTAATAGCTACCTAAAAGAATTTTGAAATAATTTTCTTCACAAAGTAATAAAAATCCTTCTCAAAATTTATTCAATAACTAAAAAAAACTTACGTCAAACCAAAGCAGATATCATCTTTATTCTAGTACTATTATACAATGCCTGTACAGGGTTATTTCTAATCAATTAGCATCATTTTAGGGGCTTATTCTGTACATCAAAACTAACAACTTATATTCTGCGACTTTTGTCTAAACTCAAAAAACGAACGACATTTTTCTATGGAACAACAACTTTTTTTGAGTCATTAAAGTTGTAGAACAAAAGTTGTTAGTTTTTTATGTACAGAATAAGCTCCTGAAAAGATGCTAATTAATTAGGAATAACCCTGTATTAGTATAAGAATAGAGAGAGTAAACACAAATAAATGTATTTGAATCTGTCCGTAGGCAATTATTCATATCTCACGTTGACTTATTGTACCGCAAACATGCAAATGTTTCTTCATATTAATTATTCATAGTGGGATACCTAAAGCCAGGCTGCAGCTGTTACGGCGAGGTATTTTCTAGTTGAGAATTCTGCTAAGTTTCCTATTATTAGATCAAAGGAAATAGGTCTAACTAATTTGACTAATAAGACGCTTTTGTCGTAGTGAATGGTTTATAGGTTTCTAATGAGAATTATAAGCCCGTATTAAACTTAGAGTATTCAACTTAAATTGCCGTTGACAGATCAAATTACAAAAAGAATACAAAGTGTAATAATAAAATAAACACGCCACAAAAACTACGTAACAATAAAATAATAAAAAAGCCAGTAGTAATAATATTTTTGACCGACGAACCACCGGAGGAGGTATGCAATTCGACGCATATATATATATATATCCCAGGTAGCAAAGTGACGTCAGTGACGCATAAACGACGTCACTCTTAGGTCATAATAGGGTCGGTCGTTAATGCGTCGTCGATGACGTCATAATGTACGTCAATTAAAAGTCATTATTTCGACGTCTCATATTCACCATAAAATTGACGTTTTATTGACGTCCATTTAGGGTCAATATCAGGACGTACTATATTCGCCATAAAGTAGACGTTTTACTGACGTCCATCTAGGGTCAATATCAGGACGTACCATATTCGTCACAAAGTGTACGTTTTACTGACGTCCATCTAGGGTCAATATCAGGACGTACCATATTCGCCACAAAGTGTACGTTTTACTGACGTCCATCTAGGGTCAATATCAGGACGTACCATATTCGCCACAAAGTGTACGTTTTACTGACGTCCATCTAGGGTCAATATCAGGACGTACCATATTCGTCACAAAGTGGACGTTTTACTGACGTTAATTTAGAGTCAAAGTCAGGACGTACCATATTCACCACAAAGTGGACGATTTACTGACGTCTATTCAGGGTCATTATTAGGACGTATCATATTCGTCTCTGGTGGACGTTTTACTGACGTCCATTTAGGGTCAATATCAGGACGTACCATATTCGCCACAAAGGGGACGTTTTATTGACCTCTATTTAGGGTCAATATTAGGACGTACCATATTCGCCACAAAGTGGATGATTTACTGACGTCTATTTAGGGTCATTATTAGGACGTATCATATTCGTCTCTAGTGGACGTTTTACTGACGTCCATTTAGGGTCCATATCAGGACGTGCCATATGCGCCACAAAGGGGACGTTTTATTAACCTCTATTTAGGGTCAATATTAGGACGTACCATATTCGCCACAAAGTGGAAGATTTACTGACGTCTCTTCAGGGTCATTATTAGGACGTATCATATTCGTCTCTGCTGGACGTTTTACTGACGTCCATCTAGGGTCAATATCAGGACGTACCATATTCGTCACAAAGTGGACGTTTCACTGACGTCAATTTAGAGTCAAAGTCAGGACGTACCATATTCACCACAAAGTGGACGATTTACTGACGTCTATTCAGGGTCATTATTAGGACGTATCATATTCGTCTCTGGTGGACGTTTTACTGACGTCCATTTAGGGTCAATATCAGGACGTACCATATTCGCCACAAAGGGGATGTTTTATTGACCTCTATTTAGGGTCAATATTAGGACGTACCATATTCGCCACAAAGTGGATGATTTACTGACGTCTATTTGGGGTCATTATTAGGACGTATCATATTCGTCTCTAGTGGACGTTTTACTGACGTCCATTTAGGGTCAATATCAGGACGTACCATATTCGCCACAAAGGGGACGTTTTATTGACCTCTATTTAGGGTCAATATTAGGACGTACCAAATTCGCCACAAAGTGGAAGATTTACTGACGTCTCTTCAGGGTTATTATTAAGACGTATCATATTCGACTCTGGTGGACGTTTTACTGACGTCCATTTAGGGTCAATATCAGGACGTACCATATTCGCCACAAAGGGGACGTTTTATTGACCTCTATTTAGAGTCAATATTAGGACGTACAATATTGTACCATATTGTTTGCACGCGCGCTCGCATCGGTGCGGACGTGTTTACTTTTTGTCGCAGCAATTATTTCTATTTAGTTCGATCGCAATGTTTACGTTTTGCCGGGCTTGTAAAAAAGACGTTACTGGTGAACTTATAATGAAGTGTACACTATCAAACTGTGAAAAGTGTATCATATATTGTGTCTCGGTATTAAAAGACGAGATTTTGAGTCTTTTTCTACGGACTATGTGCGCCAATGGATTTGCCCGATGTGTGACAGCACAAAAAGAAAACGTGCTGGAAATGACACGCCAGTTCGCACTCCAGAACATAGGAAGTTACCAACAATAGCGAGCCCTAATTATGTCAATAACCAACGGGGTAGCAAGTGCAGTCAAATGGAAGTTTCCGTGCTGGAGAATGACGGCGGTTTGTTATCAGAATTCCAAGAATTTCGTCGGGAACTTAGAAAAAGATTACATACGCAAGACCAACATATTTTACAAATTCAAAATGTATGTTCAGCTACTAATGACGAAATTCAGGTACTTAAGACCGTTATAAAAGATAGGCGATGTTCGTGCGATTTGACCTCAATAGATACCTACTTAAAATGCTTTGCGACCGCAACCAGCGCATCGAGTCATTGTAATGTAATGCACAAACAAATCAAATAATTTCAAGTGTCAGCAAAAGTCCGATGCAGGTGCAGAAACAAGTTAACACCAACCTGATTAGTGATAACAGTGCATTAGTAATTTCTCCAAGAGAGAATAAATAGTTAATCTAAATGTGCCATGGTCATAAAATTGCTATGGGATCGACATTGTAATTTTAAGACTATGGATTCATAACAATTGTTGATTATATATAACAGTCTATGTATGTATATACTTCTTGAATATAAATCTATTATGCTACTTACATTGTTTTGTTTGGTTTCATCCATAGTCCTAAGAGTCTGTTCAGGGTACGTGTATAATATAGGATGCCTGCTATCGCAAACTAAATTCTAAATTCTTTTCGTCATTTACTTTGTTCACAGGAAAGTGACTGGGCTGTACATATTAGGGCAGCCATCGTCGTTGGAGTATCGTCATTTACTTAGTTCACAGGGACTGGGCCATACAAAGGCAGCCGCCGACATAGTAGTGACGTCATACACAGGATTCACAGTAACGTCACTATGAATACTGTATATGACGTCACTCCAATGTTAGTGTCTACCTTAATATGTACGGCCCAGTAACGTCCCTATGAGTACAGTAAATGACGTCTCTCCAACGTAAGTGGCTGCCCTAATATGTGCGGCTTAGTGACGTCTTTATGAATACAGTAAATGACGTCGCTCCAACGTCAGTGACTGCTCTAATATGTACGGCCTAGTGACGTCCTTATGAATACAGTGAATGACGTCGCTCCAACGTCAGTGGCTGCCCTATTATAAACGTCCAAGTGTCGTCTCTATGAATGCAGTATATGACGTCACTCCAATGTCAGTATATGGCGTCACTCCAACGTCAGCATATGACGTCACTCCAACGTCAGTATATGGCGTCACTCCAACGTCAGCATATGACGTCACTCCAACGTCAGTATATGGCGTCACTCCAACGTCAGCATATGACGTCACTCCAACGTCAGTATATGACGTCACTCCAACGTCAGCATATGACGTCACTCCGACGTCAGTATATGGCGTCACTCCAACGTCAGCATATGACGTCACTCCAACGTCAGTATATGGCGTCACTCCAACGTCAATATATGGCGTCACTCCAACGTCAGTATATGGCGTCACTCTAACGTCAGCATATGACGTCACTCCAACGTCAGTATATGACGTCACTCCAACGTCAGTATATGACGTCACTCCAACGTCAGTATATGGCGTCACTCCAACGTCCTCCAACTTACGTCATGAGGCTGTGACAAATTGTCGTCATCTGAAGAAACTACCGACGTCATGATAATGACGTCTCTTACGTCGAGCAGTACCGTAAACGGACGTCATAATAACGTATAAATGCTACCTGGGATATATATATTTTATGTATAACCACGTATAACTTTTTTCATAGTGGTCCGATTTCAGTAATTATTTTTTTATTGGAAAGAGTATACTTCGAAATTGGTCCCATTTAAATTTTATAGTTATCGGCTGAGCCATTTTTGATAAATCAACAATAATGTGAAAAATGTTACATCGATCCGTGCATAATATTTGCGTTCTAGCGATGCGCCCCGACTTCGCACAGGTGTATTATGCATATAAACATTTCTCTTGAATTACTCTATCTATTTAAACAAACTGCATCAAAATATGTTGCGTAGTTTTAAAGATATAAGTATACATGGGGACAGACAGCGGAAGGCGACTTTGTTTTATACTATGTAATGATTCTGTACACGGGTGAAGTCGGTCATGCTATTTTTTGCGAAAAATAATTATTTACGAATAGATTTTTTTAATAAACCCTATTCCTTCCATTCCTTTCTGTTCTGTGCTACCGTCCAATCCTTTTTAAACCTCTCGATTTCGAATAGAATAATAAATGAAAATCTCTTACATACTAAGTTTATAAATAACAATTGTTTCTAACCTCTCTCATTGGAAATCTATAGTAGATGCTTAAATCCAACTGCAGTCATTTTAAGGCTGCCATACTGTACGCCTTTTTATAGTCCTCTGCAGGACGTAGGCCTACCTAGGGAGTGTGATCAGCCAAAACCGCTATGATAATAGTAAATCCTACTAAGCAACGGGTTACCTCTCAACATTTAAACAAATAAAGTCTGATTTTCTAAGCGCTAACAAATATTCGATAAAGCTTACTAATACCAGCGGTGTTAGCTATGTTCTGATAGTCGGATAACACAAAATTAAATGTCAAGAACAAAAGAACAAGCATGTACCATGAATGACCGTAGAGGTCGATAGAGAATTCTTCTTTACGAATTCTTGTCGCGCGAGACAATTCTGCACAAAAGACACATTGATCATTTTGCTGTTTAATTGTGTTTCCTATGCACACACTGAAGATAGTTAAAGATTTTTTTTTTTTACTATTACTGGCATTTAAAACTAAGATGCAGTAGAGTTTGTGCAAAAAGAGAAGCGTCGTAGGTGAGGTCGCCCGTGTGCCATTTACTAATTTCGTTACGTTGACAACACTGCTCTGTCATTGCTAGTACAATTAAAAGTGTTTGATACTTGGTAGACACCAATTCGGTTTTCATCAGTAGACTCGCGTCTACCAAGTAGTCGTTACCTTGGCTGCTGATTAAAATCTTATTGTTAGTTTACCATAACTCCACGACGGTTCTCATTTTGCACACTGTCCAACGATTTCTCATACTGGTACCGCGTGTGAAAGCTACAAAGTATTAATACTTATTTTTTATGCGACGGTCGATCATATTGAGAAACATAATCATGGTAAGTCTTCTTCTATATCTAGTCGGTTTGCAAGGATAACATCCTGCACAAACCTACAAGATTAAATTTTTCAAGATCATTTATTTGTGAAAACATGGTACCTATTAGGTATGTTGTACAAGATTAGGTAGTACCTAATTGTGTACAACATACCTATTAGGTACCATGTTACCCACCAACTTACAAATAGGTATACACCAACATACAAATTCGCATACAGGTCTTAATATAATAGAAAACGCATATTTTTGCTCATCGTGGCACACAAATGTCACACAATGAAATTAAAATGTAACAAAAAGAAAATATATAATTCCAAAATAACAAACATAAATTAAAAATACCATTGAATTGTTGTTTTTAAACTTTTGCGATTTGAACACATTTTTGACGTGACCACGGTCGATGCAACTCGGCCGATACGTCGGGATGAGGAGGTACTTATTTATCTCGTAATTTTAGTGCGCGATTAGTCCCGTAGTATATAATAATAATATCACTGAATTATAAGACACTGACTGACACACAAGACACTGAATTATAATTATAATTGTTATCAAAACTTATAATAGAGTCAAGTATTCAATTACTGTCTAAATTTAAGATAATGTCAGATATAAAATCATATTACCATTTAAGTCCCCGCTAAACAGGATTACTATAGTAAGCATCCTTTGTTATAAGTAATTTAATTTCAAAATAAAAATAAAATAAAAAATATTTTCATTTATTATTTTTGTCCTTTTAGGGGCTGATTCACATCAAAACCAACAACTTTTGTTCTGTAACTTTTGCCAAACTGAAATAATAGCTGTTTCATATATTTTGTCGAGGGTGAACGGTATTTTTCTAAGGATTTTTAATTGTGATTTGATAATAGTCGTTGAACAAAAGTTGTTAGTTTTGATGTACAGAATAACCCTGTATATAATTTTTTTTTTTTTTTTTTTTTTTTTAATTTTTGTATATAAATTACAAGACCTATGTCTTGAGATCTGTGGTGTAGACATAACTGCAAGCCCGCAGTACGCGGGGTGTCGCATCGTGTTTATTGCAGGAAACAAGCGCTGTGACGACTCCATACTTTACGATAACTCGTAATTAATGTCGCAGCATACTGCTTTATTGTGCTGGAGCTTGTAAGCAACGTTGAAGGGAACGGATTCAGAATTCTGAGTTGCCATTTATTTATTGGCACTGCCGTCTTTTTCGTACTTCTACAAGTTGCTCAAATTATTTGTGATTCTTACATGCGTAACGTTTTTACTAGCTAACGTTTAGCTACTAACGTTTTAACTTTGCGGGCGTTTCCATAATCCACGGCTAAACATAAGTTTAATTACGCAGAGTGATAAAAAAGTATTAGTAGATAACTATACTAAGTGCCGCACAAATCGGCGGATGGGATGTTATGCGTAGAACGCTGCGCAATAGCCAAAATATAGGTATGCGCGGGAGCCAGAGAGAAGCCGTGGCACACCCGCCTGCCAATCTCATACCTCCCGCGCGCTCCCTACGCCCGTGCTCACCACTAGGTACGACACGCGCGGCGTCGGAATTGTGCACACATGCATGCGCAATAATTAGCAAATCACAGCGAAGTGTCATCTGCGGCTAACTTCTCATCCGCCGATTTGTGTGACGCTTAGTATACAAGATTTCTGTGCATTTCCTTTTCATACCACGAGTAACTAAGAAGCGAAGTCTTCGGCAAGGATATCGGCTTGGATTTAACTTCTATCCAAATTATAATTAACATGAAGTTAACGTTGGATTTTTTTAAAACTAATTTTTCCTTGGGATTCTCTGATAGTTTCGGTGCCATTATGCGCTGATAAGTTTAACTATTTCTACCTACCATGATTTTCATATAAATCAGTTTTAACATAAGTATAATTGAGGGTATTTTTGACCTTTTTACCGTCACTTGGTCACAAATTCTTGACCAAATGACGTTGCATCAGAATGCATAAAAGAATCCTAAAACACGAGAGTAGCCCAATCATGAAGGCGCCATCGTAATTATAATAGCTAACTAGAATATTTCTGTTTATTTTTCACTTAAGACATTTAATAGAGAGAACACTTTTTACGTTGCTATTAAATTTGCCTGCCTCGGTGGCTCAGTGGTTAGTGAACCTGACTTCTTGATCAAAGAGAACCCAGGGCACGCATTTATGTGGTGAACATAGGTGTTTGCTCTGTGTCTGGGTGTATTTAGATACTATCTATATAAGTATGTATTTAAAATATGTATATGTAGTATTTGTAAATAGTACACCTGGATGAGACTGGCACAAGACAGGAATAGTTGGCGTAAGGGGGAGGAGGCTTATGCCCTGCAGTGGGCCAAAATAAGCTGATGATGATGATGATAATGATGTAGTATATCAGTCTCTGGCAGACATATTACAAGCTTTGCTTAGTTTGGGGTCAGCGACCGTGTGTAAGATGTCCCCAAATATTTTATTTATATTTATTTACAATGCTACTAAAATTTCGTACCTTCATAAGTGGGCCTTATATTGGCATAGTAATTTTTCGCCCATGTCTTTGCCTAGACCGCATACGTCCCTGTCTTAATTTCTAAATTATGAGTCGACGACGTCTCATGCGAGAATCTCCAGATAAATTATATGAAAAATGTGTCAGGCTTAATATTGTTGAATCCGATGTCAGCTCGCCTGAACGCTGGGAGGTAATTTACTGGTATGTTAGACAAATCTCAGCATTTTTAATATACGGAGTCATGGCTGGGTGAGCTATTGCTTGTATGGGACTAGAGATGGCTAATTTGAATGTTAGTTTCTTAATTCGAATGATTTTGGAAAACTGTCCATTATTTGATTGCGCCAAAAATTACACAGAAAATCGATGAAGTTATTTTGTGTACAACGATTGAATAAAAAGCAGGTACTGTGTAAACTTATTTATTGAGGGGTCACAATAGTACATTTAGTCACTACGCCATTCTCAGACATACCGGGGAGCGGATGTGTAGGGGTTTTCACTACCATCCTAAAAATAGAAATTAATGTTGCAAGACTAAAATATTACATTGACATATTTCAACATTTTGTTTTATTGTTACCATAATGAATAAAATAATTTTCATGTTTCATGGAATATTTGTATGAAAATCAAGTTAAGATCTTTCTTCCTTCTTTTAAAGATTCTTCGCTACATTTTTTTCCAATTTTTCTCTTATATATTAAAATTTCTGTGTTAAATTTGAGAATTAAATTTGAATTTTCGTTTATTACATTTCTAGCCTGAATTGTCTCATTATACATAAATAAATATTAGAAAAAAAAAACAAAAACAAAAAAATATTAAAAACAAAAGTCTAACCATTGACACAAAATGAAAGAATCAGGGGGCTTCTTACACATGGTCTCTGATCCCGAACTAAACCAAGCTTGTGATATGGCTGCCAGAGACGGAAAAAAATTATTGCTGGACAAAAGTCTCCCATTTGTCCTCCAACTTAAAAAGCAGAGAGAAAAAAGACGAATTGAATGACACACTATTCTTTCGCCATTTCGTAGCCTCGTATCGATTATTCTTTGTAATATTTTTAAAAATAGTCAATCTCTAGCAATTATGAGTTATAGAACTTAAAAATGAACTATGGGGCTCACCGATGAACTATGAGCTTTACGTATAAGCTATGGTATTTGAATTATTATTTATCACCAAGTTTAGTGAAATACTGCACGTTTTTTGAATTGTTTTGTAATTTGAGTTTGATTAACGGGTTTCTGTAATTACTATAATATATTGTTTTGTTGAAATCGGTATTTAATTGCTCCATCGTATAGTAAGTGTAAGGGTCAATTACTGTGACCCTTTTGTTGATTGAAACAAAGGAAAAATATGTTTGCTTTATGTCTCATGTTAACTTTAGTCCAAAAATAACCAAAAACATGTTTACAAATCAGTTATATTTAATTTAATTTTGATCTCAAATTTATATTCTGTAAGTAAAGGACCGAATACGAAATCACGAAAATAAACAACATGGCAAAAACTTCAAAAAGGCGAAAAAATGTGTAGTAACACATAGTACTACGAACAACAATAAAATACCAAAAAGTTTATCGACTCGCGGCAAAATGTGAATTACATACCTGATTTATTTCATGTTTTTGCAGTAAGTCCCATAGTAAAAATGGTTCATAATGAAGAGCATAATAATACCAGCACTTCTAAAAATCCCTTCTCTTTTAAAAAAAAACAGACAAGTGCGAGTCAGGCTCGCACACTGAGGGTTCCGTACAAATCCAGAAAATTTCACAAAATTGGGAAGTAAGTTGTTAAAATCTCTTATAAACATCGACAAACAAAGTTTTTTTTTTTCACTTCTCTCGTCGTACACATTGTTAAAATAATTAAAAACCTGCTTTAGCATGTGCTAATGAAGCTCTTTTATTTACATGATAGAATATGCGAATCATATTTTGTGAATTTTGAGGCCCTAATTTTTTGTGATTTAAATAATAATGTACAGTTTTGAGATTTATTCTTATATGGGTACTCTGAGACAATGCTTCTCGCCAAATTTCGTAGTTCTATGTCAACGGGATTTTTGTGTCAAAATATGCGATTTTTACGACATAACGGCTATAACTTTTTTATACGATTACTGAAAAGTTTCACTACTGCAAGAGACCATATATTTACGTAAGTATATAGTTTAAATTTCAACTCGATATCTTTACGCGTTCCCGAGATAAAGAGTCTTGACATACCTACATACAGACGGACAACAAAGTGATCCTATAAGGGTTCCGTTTTTTCCTATTGAAGTACGGAACACTAAAAAACATCGTGTAGATTAGAAAATCCAATTGGGTAATCCCACAAATAAAAGCATTTTAATGTAAAATGTTGCTAAGACAAACTACAGCTCGCATTTTAAAAAGTTATCAGATCTCATGTAAAACCAATCTTCTAATTCTACACACCCTAACTCTACAGGTCCTTACTATACAAACTCTACACTTCAGTCAATATAATTATGTATGTGGCGCTTTGCTTCGCTTGGCTCGTCTTGGCGGGGCACTTCTGTGCCCTAGACATGTTGCACATATAATATAAATATAATTCACGTCTATCATAAATTGTGATATAATACATTCCCTCATCCGCATCGTTGGTGGACGTCGTGTCAGCCATAGGACGTCCAGTGGACGTTGACCACTGATAGACATAGGCCTCCTCAAAAGATCTCCAGTAAGATCAGTTGGTAGCGGATTGCATTCAGCGTAATCGTGCTGTCTTATATCGTCATCTGTCCACGTTGTGGGTGCACGTCCTACACTGCGCTTGCCGGTACGTGGTCTCCACTCGAGAACTTTTTGACTCCATCGGTCATCAGCTATGACATGTGCCCTGCTCACTATATTTCAACTTGGCTATGTTGTCATCCCACAGAGATCTTACTAACCATGAGATAGCGCTGTTGTAACTTGACGCCATGCTCAACCGCAAAAATATATTAAAATCTTACCTAGAGCTGTCAAAACCGTCAAATATTAATTGGAATTTGACAAGAATTTGACACTAATCGGAGAAAAAACCCCTTGGAGAAATGACAAGTGTGGAGCTCTCGTATTATAATTAACATTTACAATATATCTGATCGTGTTCTTCTTAATTACTACGCAACGAGAGAGACAGATAAAAAGGTACGCAATCTGCTCTGTCTTGAAATATACCATCTAAAACCGTCTAAGCTATGAAATGTTACACTTCTATTTTCTTTACTTTTCTTTGAACTATGGCTGTTACAGCCATAAGCTACACAAGCCATCACAAGAAAAAAGATTCAAGTTTTCATATAACAAAGTATTTCATACCTAAACACTTCCCGAACAAAAATATATCACAAAATTAGAAAACAGCGAGTCACCAGCTGGTCACTTTGACAAGTGAAATGCGGCTTCATGTCGTTCAAGATGATAGTTGCTGTATGATTACGTCTCTTTCTTTAAACTTTTGTAAGATAAAGCAGTAGCGACTATATTATGTTTTATCGTTCAATTGAATACGAGAGCTCAAGTATTGTTATTTCTCCAAGAAAACCCCAGTAATAGCCACTAAATCGATATATTATTCAAGTCTCTTTTTAACTCACACCATACCTATTAACTCAATGGATCTCTACTTCAGATTTTCTCGATCGACCAGATTAACCCTCTGGCACTAGTGACTGTGCGTCATCCGCATCAATTCGTTCAATTAGTTAGGTACTCATTCCCAGACCACAACATCCAATAAACCACAGGCACATTAAAGCAGAATCGCAATAAGTTCTCATCATTTCTTCGCACACACCACGTGTTCCTAGCAAAGTAGGACAAGAGAACAGCTGCTGGGCAGATGTGCGGGTGTCATAGCAAAATGTAACTGGTTATGGGTACCTCCGTAGAGATATAGAGAGAGGCCTTTGCTAGGCACTTTACCCGGTGTGTAAAGGTGCAGAGCGGACACTTTTACATAAATAAGTAGTTAAGTTTCTGTAACTTAAGGCCCTTTCCAGACGGATGTAATCCAGCGTCCCAACAGGAGTGACCTTGGATGGAAACACACGCTAGTCCACCAAGGACGATGAAGGTCATAATGTGGATTAAATCTGCAGTCTACATGGATGGCAACAGGACGGCAACAAGCAAGGTCACCCCTGTTGGGATGTTGGATTACATCCGTCTGAAAAGGGCTTGCATGATTTAATAATAGATTCAAGTGAGAGAGAACGATGATCATTTTTGAGAAGACATGTGTTAAAGTCACCCATGATGACAGAATGATTATAAGATGGAATAAGATTATGTAACATGGTTTCAAAAGAGTGGAAATAGTTGATATTTTTAGAGGGGCAATAGTAAACCCCGAGGAGAATTTTAGTTTTGTTTTTGTTGATTAACTCCATTTATGGGTAGATGTTACAGTAGATGTTAAAAAAAGGTAAAACATATCAATGTAAGACTCTGATTTAATTTATCAAATCTATGGATTTTGTGATCCTTACCCTTACTAATATTAAAAATACGAAAGTTTGTTTATTGGTTTAATGGTTTCTTCCTCTTTCACGCAGCAGCGGAACAACGGATTTACTTGATTTTCGGCATGGAAATGGTTTGAAAGACGGACAGTGTACGGCTACTTTTTATCTCAAGCAAATAAAATGGTCCCATCGGATAGTATAAAAAATAAAATACCTCGCGGGTAAAGCTGCAAGCAAAAGCTAGTCTGAAAAAAATAATATTACAATTGTTCTATTCATTTTATGTAACGCATTTTTCAGTTATTTATGTTTATGTTCAGCGAACGAAACCAAAAATGCGCAATTTAGTATTTTCGAAATATATATTATCTCTGTAGTCTGTTTTTTTTTATCTGGAAGACTGTTCATATATAGCAAAAAATATACAGTGCAAAATGCATATTTACAAAAAGTTCACTGCAGAATGGGTTATTGCGTGAGATCAATATCTATGAATAAATAATTTGTTATGCTCTGTAAGTACACAATAATTGTGTGATTATTGTCATTACGTTATTGAACTAGATTTAGTAAAAATTTCGTGTGAAGTTAGTTCCCGCTATATAGAGACAACATGTCCCATCTCACGATATCTGTGGGTACCCCAAACATTGAGACAATAAATACCAAACACGATCTTTTAACCGTTATTGTTGACGTCACGCTACTGGTTTGGAGTTATGAAGTTTTATCGAAGGTACTTGAATATTCTTTGATGAGCTTACAAATCTTGGTCATATTTAACTTGTGTTCTGATTTAAAGTAAACGAATTGTTCCGTTGTAAGCGTTTGTTTTGATAAAAATATTTTTAGGTTTTTGAGGTTTCAGTTTGACCTGCTCTGTCTGATCTTGCCTATGTGGTCTTGGAAGTAGCACACTTACCTAGAAAATATCTGATTATAGTTCACTGGAGATATGTAGATTCTCACATCGCTTTTGGTTAAAAATGCAGTCTCAGATCAACACAACTGCTTTTTTTTTCTTGATGACCTTACGTATTTTAAAATGATCGATGAGAGCTCAGTTGATTTGAAAGTAGAAAAAGATTAGGTTTGAGTTTAGTTAGAGATATGATTACACGAACAATAAAACCTCACGATCAATGTTTGAAAATGTAATGTAATGCCTGTATTATTTCGTTTACCTTAGCGTAATATAATAAATAATAAATAAATAATAATAAATAAATATTTGGGGACATCTTACACACGGCCTCTGACCCCAAACTAAGTAAAGCTTGTGATATGGCTGCCAGAGACTGATATACTACATATACATATTTTTAAATACATACTTATATAGATAGTAACTAAATAACACCCAGACGCAGAGCAAACACCTATGTTCATCACATAAATACTTGCCCTGGGTGGGGATCGAACCGACGCCTCTTTGACCCAGAAGTTAGGGTCACTAACCACTGAGCCACCGAGGCAGTCCTGCTGTAATGTAATGTCTGCTTCTTTTGTACTTTTTGTACCTAGCGCTCGTAGCGTAGTTTGACTAGGTGTTTGTCAGCGATCACCAAAATTAAGCAACGTTCCGCACGGTCAGTATTCGGATGGGTGACCGCGGGTGGCATTTTCAACTGAGCGCTACCGTGGTTCGAATGACACGTTAAATTATAGTACCCGGTTGTTTTAACCGATTAGCCACTTCAGAGACCTTCAGGCGGCCTAAAAACTCTGACACCAAGGCTCGCCACCCGGCATATACGAACTTATTTTGTACACTTACCATAATTTGCATGACAACAGGTCATCCAACTAAAACTTTGACAACTCTATATTAAAATCTAACGCATCGAAATTAAATTAACACGCATTAATCTTTCCTATGACTTTTTGATCGGGAAAGATAATTAGCAATTTATATACGAGAACGGTCGATAAATTGTGATCCTCAGGCTTGTTCGCGCTCACCCACGCAAAGAGGTTCGTCGATGGCTTAATGATTGTTAATAGAGGCTCAAAAATGACTTATTTATTTGCATTTTGGTATGGACTATGTTTATGATTTAACGGCCTTTAGTCGGCCACAGTTTTGTCACTCGCATATCTGCAAGTTCCGGTAAGTATCATTGAATTTCTAAAAACCTTAGGTAGCATTTTTATCAATCATTATAAATAATAATATTTATTATTAGCGACCCGCCCCAGCTTCGCACAGGTGTACTCGTATTATAGGTACATATAAACCTTTCCCTTGAATCACTCTATCTATTTAAAAAAACCGCATCCGTTGCGTTGTTTTAAAGATATAAGCATACATGGAGACAGACAGCGATAAGCGACTTTGTTTTATACTATGTAGTGACGATTTACTGTACTAACATAACAAGAACAGAAGAGATTAAAAAATTGTGTACTTACCTATTTTTGTTTTTATTCTTCCTGTACTGTACTGTACCAGTCTTTTATTAGTCCACTGCACTGCACTGCAGGATGCCTACCTGTCTAACTGCCTACCCATGAAGAGTGATTGGGCCATATCCACCACGCTGGCCCAGTGTGGGTTGATGGATTCACATACGCCATTGAATTTCTTCTACGGACGCATGCAGGTTGCCTCACGATGTTTTCCTTTACCGAAAAGCCAGTGATGTGAAATTCCGTACATTAATTCCAAAGAACTCATTGGTACGGGACCGGGGATTTGAACCCACGACCTCACGATTGTAAGGCGGGTGTCACTACCTCTAGACCACCGCGGCTTCTTCCTACTCCATTTGAATTAAAATTAACGCTCTGCAATAAGTGCGTAATTTTAAAGTGTATAACTAACTGAATAGATAGTATACCCTTGGTCACCGCGCGGATACCATGTTTTTGGGAGTTGCGCCGTCTATGTACAAAAGTTAAAGTATAATCCTACCGCTTAACTTAGTCCTAGCCTGCCCGGTACAGGGGCGCGGGGGTAGTCGACAAAGGGTTCGCTTGCGGATACCATGTTTTTGGGAGTTACGCCGTCTATGCACAAAAGTTAAAGTATAATCCTACCGCTTAACTTAGTCCTAGTCTGCCCGGTACAGGGGTGCGGGGGTAGTCGACAAAGGGTCCCTGTTTGTCAGACAGAACAGGTATGGGCGGCAGGGACCCGCCGCCCGCACTTTTCTCAGTCCCCTTTTGTCGTCTATCCCCTCGCCCCAGTACCCGCGCAGGTGAGGACTGAGTTAAGCGGTCAGATTATAAAATCTATGGTGATAATCAGTTAGTATACTTTTGTGCGTAGACGGAACCAATGATGTGTGTACCTTGTTAACAATACTTATTCATAAAATGAGTTTTAGTAATGTCTGACAAAAAACCCAAGAAAATTTGAATTTCTCGCGCTTACACCTCAAGATAAACAATTCGACTGCCTCGGTGGCTCAGTGGTTAGTAACCCTAACTTCTGGGTCAAAGAGGCGTGGGTTCGATCTCCACCCAGGGCAAATAATTATGTAATGAACTTAAGTGTCTGCTCTCTGTCTGGGTGTTATTTAGCTACTATCTATATAAGTATGCATTTTATAAATAAGTATATTAGTCTCTGGCAACCAAGTGTAAGATGTCCCCAAATATTTATTTTTATAAATTCTACGGATACTTTTTGGCGTACAAAAACCCCTTAATAATCGTTAGTAGAAGCTCTAAAATGAGTTATTTATTTGCATTTAGCTATGGATTTGCGGATTATATCCGAGATTTAAGATTAATAATAATGTCAACATGTTGTTCTCGTGTAAATTTTTTGCGGAGAAAAAACTAATGACAATCTAATTATATAACTGGTTGTTAGTGGTGACGCCATGTTTTTTCATGTTTTTTGCCTTTTGTGAAATATTAGTATAAAAAATGTAATTTAGCAACGTAGTCGTGTGGATTGGTTATTTTTAAATTTTAAATAGGAGAAAATAAACTAAGTGTTTGCGTAACTACATGTCTTTGTAATAAAAATAATATAGAGTTTTTTAATATAGAGTTATACGTATTTATGAACAAAAAAATAGTCCTTATGTAATTGACATAATTGTTAAAAGAATATCTAATATCAGTGTCAAACTGTCAATGCTGGGCACGCTGCCAACTGGCAGTGGGCTTGAGCACTTGGATTATCTTTAGACCTTCAAGGGTCTGTGGATGATCCAATTGCTTTCTATGTAGTAGTAGTGTAGTATTGTCATTATTAAATAAAAAAAAATGTCTAATTATTTGACGACTTAAACAAAAATTAAGTTTCTAAAGACTGAAAAAAAAATCAAGTCCATTGTTACCATAAACGCATGCCTATATTAATATTATTTTGACACCTAAAAATTACATAATTTTGCCAGAGAAGATATAATAATACTACATTTTGCTACCGTTTGCTAGGTATATGTATTTACCGATTTAGTTTACGAGCAAAAAAATCAATATCTAAAAAACTAGCAGTTGATAAATTTATGTAAATGTTTGTAAAATTATTTCTTGAATATGTCTTTTTCAGAGATAATTTGCTTTACATAGTTCATTATCTATTATTTTGTATAATACCTGTATATGTTTTTGGTTTTTAAGAATTTGGCGCCTATATATCGCGTATATAAACCCACACAAAAACGCTGCAGTTTTTGGAATACTGAAATGCCGTTAAAATGAGCTTTCAGTAAAAAAAAATCTCTAATGATTTCTGATAAAAAACTAAAATTAAACATATTATATGTGGTAAGCCGTGGTGGTCAAGAGGTAGTGACACCCGCCTTACAATCGTGAGGTCGTGGGTTCAAATCCCCGGTCCCGTACCAATGAGTTCTTTGGAATTTATGTACGGAATTTCACACCACTGGCTTTCCGGTGAAGGAAAACATCGTGAGGCAACCTGCATACGTCCGTAGAAGAAATTTGATGGCGTATGTGAATCCACCAACCCGCACTGGGCCAGCGTGGTGGATATGGCCCAATCACCCTTCGTGGGTAGGCCTAAGTCCTGCAGTGGACTATTAAAAAGGCTGATACAGTACAATACAGTACATATGTGGTTTACAACAAATGTAAAATGTTACAAAAGGTAAGTTTATAGAAAAAAGTCTACACGTAAATTACTGATTGCTAATAATTAATTAGTCACACTTCTATGTGACAAACAGGAACCTGACTGGAAGACATAACTTTCAGTGATAAGGCCGCCGGTTGCTTCTCATGTTTTAGCATCTTTTTTCTCTATTTTCTGTTTTATGTGTGTGTGAATGTGAATCAATAAAGAGTTTATCTATCTATCTGGCAAACCATTTATTTTACTCTCATATTGCTTCATAGCAAGAATTTATTTTTTCCATCAAGAATGCTAGACGTAAAAGAAAGGATAAGATCATCCTTTTCTAGCTACGTACGAGTATACATAATTATTTGAAATACAGTACTGTCTCGCTAATCCGCCGCTCGATTATCCGACAAGTACTATAATCCGCCGTTTTTTGGACTGTAAACTTAAAACCTGTAATCCGCCACCACTGAAAGTCTTCGACTCGATAAACTACCGTCTTGCCTCTCTTTCGTGCGTCACGCGACAAACATCGTCATACCACAAAAGATTTAAACACGCTTCAAACACTGTTTTAGATACCATGCAATTTGTACTGTTGAACACTGTCTAAGGCATGCGTAAAACTTTTATGGTAAGACGGACAGAGTTTTATACCCCGCCGCACGGTGCAAGCAACCACTCTTTAGTCCTCCCTCGACTCCACGACATGCGCGCATTCCACGCTGCGTTTCGTGAAGTTAAGCATCCAAAATGACGTCGTTACCCAAACAATCCACAAAGCGAAAGCATGAAACTCTAACTTTAGTGCAAAAGATGGAAATGTTATTTTTTTTTAAGTTTTTGTTCCTGTACATTACAATCCGCCGTTGTCAGTAATCCGCCGATAGTTAGGATTTTATGGTGGCGGATTAGCGAGAAACTACAGTTTTATTAGAATTACTCAAAATTTCAACTATACATTCAGGGCATATCTGATAGCCCTTGTACTAAGCCGAAAATGAACAATCAAGAATATCACTACGTACAACTTTTACAATGTTCAATGTTGTCAACCCATTTGGAAAAGATCAGCTGTTCCTTACACAATAGTAACTCGTAATCGACAAAATGTATGAAACAGCTGATTTTTTTCTGGTTGGTTTGGTTCCATAATAAAAATTGTTCTAATGATAGTATGAATCACCTTGTTTAGCTTAGTACTACATTAAGTAGTTCTGGATAACTTTGAATATTTCACCTACAGAGTTATTAGTCGGGTTTCTCAATTTTTTGTCACATATTTGTTACGTAAGTTAATTATAAAAGTTACATTCTTAAATATGCCGCCATTTCCACATCGGTTCTCAATTGAGACACGGCAGATATACCCACCTAAATCCTATTTACTTTAACGCTATGCTAAGCGGATTAAGGAATATTTATGTCGTTTCTTTATTAGTTTGTAATGTCATAATTTAGTTAGACACTTTTCCAAAAAAATATATTTTCGGTGCGTTCACCCATACAAGTCGATGCTAGACGGCTAGTTTAGTTTTGTTATTTAAAAATATATTATAAGTAATGAAATGTAGTAAATAAATAGATAAGTAAGTGTGTCCAAAATTTATAAAAATTAAACCCTACTTTAAATTGTATGTATTTACCATATCATGTTAATATTATAAATCCGAAAAGTTTGTTGGTTTTTTCCTCTTTTACGCAGCAACGGAGCAACGGATTGACTTGATTTTTGGTATGGACATAGTTCAAGGGCCGGAAAATGACGTAGGCCACTTTTTATCCAGAAAAAATAAAAGGTTCTTGTGGGATAGCACAAAAATCAAAATACCACGCGGGCGGAGCCGCGGACAAAAGCTAGTTTATTATAAAATAGAAATTTATGTTAAGCATGTGTGTATTTATCTAAATTTACTTAGGTATGTGTTGCATATTGGGCAGTCATCATCATCATCATTTCAGCCATAGGACGTACACTGCTGACATAGGCCTCCCCTAATGATTTCCAAGAAGACCGGTTGATAGCGGCTTGCATCCAGCGCGATCCTGCGGTCCTAATAAGGTCATCCGTCTACCTTGTGGGTGGACGTCCTACGCTGCGCTTGCCGGTACGTGGTGTCCACTCGAGAACTTTTCGACCCCATCGGTCATCAGTTCTCCGCCCTATGTGCCCTGCGCATTGCCACTTCAACTTGCCAATCCGCTGGGCTATGTCGGTAACCTTGGTTCTTCTACGGATCACCTCATTCCTGATTCGATCTCGCAGAGAAACTCCGAGCTCGTCGTCCCTCTCCATGGCTCGTTGGGCTACTTGGAGCTTACTAATATTGGGCAGTAGGGCAGGATATAATATAACAAGCATGATTAATGACAAAATAAAGGTCGCAAATTCCACTTTCTTATTTTCAGAGTAGAGACTGCATCCCGGCTAGTGCAGCGTAGGATGTTTATCTGCAAAGTACATCACAACTTGTCGTATAAAATGTCCAGTAGACATTTTTCCTAGAACTATAGCATGCAAAATGACGCAAATATTCGTATTATTAAACGATCTCGTTCTAGTTTAAAAAAATAATTAAAATAAGAAAGATACGTCACAACTTATTCTAGCCATGTGGGTGGTACATCATATAAAAAATAATAAAACTTAATCGCTTGCCCATATTGCTTGTCATGAAGTTTTTGTTACAAATTGCATAAATTTTTCACGGCGAACCGAAACGGTCGTTAATCATTTTGCAAGTGATTAATTTCTTAAAACTCATAATACTATGTTAATGAAGTGTACGAAAAAAGAGCACAATGAGTGTGCGAATCATCATTGTGGATACGATTTTAATATTCTTTACTCCTTGGTTATGCCGTAGGCAATAATAAAAATAACTAAATGTCGCACTGTCTAAAAAAAAACTGGGCAACTCGGTGTGCGAGTCAGGCTCGCACATCGAGGGTTCCGTACTAACCTTGGAAAATTCAGAAAATTGTAAAAAACTTGAAATTTTTTTGGGATAAATAAACTTTAAAAATCATCGAAAATAGTTTTTTTTACTTTTCTCGTATTATATCTTCATCATTCAATACGATTTTTTCACTTTGAATTTTGGGCCTATATTTTTTGTATATAAGCCCTATTTTTTTGTGATTAAATTAAAATATGCAATTTTCAGATTTATTCCTATATGTGTACTCTAAAACAATGCTTCTTGCCAAATTTCATAGTTCTAGATTTCTGGAAATATCCTGTAGATTTTGATTCTCTTGAGTGTCAAAATATGCGGTTTTTACGACATAAACGGCTCTAACTTTTTTCTATGGTAACTGAGAAGTTTGATGTTTCACAACTGTAAGAGACCTACGTCCTACGACCTACGAGATATACGTATATGGTTTAAATTTCAACTTGTTAACTTTATGCGTTCATGAGATAAAAGGTCTTGACATACTGACAAACGGACAAACGGACAACAAAGTGATGCTACAAGGTTCCGTTTTTTCCTTTTGTGGTACGGAACCCTAAAAACTAAAAGCATGAATGAGTTTTCGAATACTAAATAATGTTTGCTTAATTATTTGACGCAAAAGTATTTGTTATTGTTTCTTGTAATTTGTTAACTTACTGTTGCAATTTTAAAATTATGATTTTATCAAAAAATAGTTGATGAAATAATCGTACAATTCTGTGTATGTACTTATTCTGCAATATTACATTTTCAGTCACGGTCGTGGTGAATAGTATGATTTTTTTCTTTAAATTTTATTTAGCGTAAGAACATAAAATCCATGTTA